>JALBCR010000229.1:0-494550 GCA_030710515.1 Abscondita cerata | reverse complement strand
TGTAAGAATCCTCAGTTTGTAACAGGTGACATTTAGTTTAGTATAAAAATTTAAATCATTTGTTTAGGCAGAATTAAGATACAAGTAATTGGATGAAAACCACCAATGTAGGTTCTGAAAGCGTTCTTTCACGTTCATTTCGCTGAAACAAGTAAACATGAAGAACATAATAAAAAGTATTGCCAACGCACATTACTATAAAAGACTCAGACAGTTATATAATTTATATATACAAGAAAAATAACGTTGAACCTAGAATTGAGTCTAGCGGCACCCCTACTATTGCGGGAAAAACGTTCAATCTGAAAGTTTCAGTACTAATATTGCTTCTTCTTGAAATTCCGCTCCTATCGGAGATTGGAAATCATCACCACTACTCGGACCTTATCAATCGCGCGTCTGAAGAGTTCTGCGGATGTGCAACCAAACCACTCCCTCAAGTTGCGTAGCCAAGAGATTCTTCTTCTGCCAATCGTTCTCTTGCCTTTTATTTTGCCTTGAATAATTAGCTTAAGGATGTTATATCTATCTCCTCTCAGAACATGTCCTAGATATTCTAAAGGTTGCAAAGTATTTTATTCATTTTTATGAAAGCACTGCGAGCTACTTCAATTCGACACTTGCTTTCTTTTGTATGTTCTGTTGTTTAAGTTACCCATGTGCCAAGATATTTGTAGGAGGATACCCATTCCAGTTTGTTGTTATTAATATTTATAGACGGTCTATTGTGATTTGTGCTTGGGTTTTTGAAGTTGTCATTACTTTGGTCTTTTTAGGTTCATATCCAGGCCATATCTCTTGCAAACAATGTTTGTTACCTCAACCAGATGTTGTAGGTCTTCCAGACTGTCGGCGAATATAACGGTATCATCTACGTATCGTAAGTTGTTAAGTCTTTCCCCGTTTATGACGATACCACCGGTTTCTTCTGACAGCGCTTCTTCAAAGATGCCCTCACTATATACATTGAATAAGAGAGGCGACAATACACAACCCTGTCTAACACCTCGACATATCTTGATCTCCTCACTCATATCTTCTCCGACTTTGACTCGTGCTGTTTGATGCCAGTAGAGATTGGATATTATTCTTATGTTCTTACTATTGATGTTTTTTCTTTTAGTATCTCTAGGAGTTTTGTGTGCTGGACTCTATCAAATGCCTTTTGAAAGTCGATAAAGCAGATGTACATATCATGATTCATATCTAGGCATCTTTGTCTAAGTACGTTTAGTCCGAAGAGCGCTTCTCTTGTTCCTACGCCCTTCCTAAAACCCATTTGAGTGTCACTGATGTCTTGTTCTAAATCCTTATGAATTCGGTTATGTATGATCTTTAAAAATATTTTCGATGTGTGGCTCATTAGGGCGATGATTCTGTGGTCCGAACATTCTCTGGCTTTATTTTTCTTTGGCAGTGTTACGAATGTTGAGGTTAGCCAATCGCTAGGAATTCTGCCCGTCTCATAAATGTTGTTAAATAGTTTCAGTAGAATATCTATGAAGTCCTTCCCTATGAGTTTTAGTAGTTCAGCAGGCACTTTGTCAGGTCCTGCTGCTTTTCCGGATTTACAGTTTTTAATTGCTTGTTCGAGTTCCTCTCTTAATATTTCTGGACCAGTATACTCCACGTCTGGGTTTTCCAGTTCTATCCGATTATCGTGAAAAAGTTCTTGTATATATTCGCTCCACCTTGCCAGTTTGTCTATCAGTTCTACAATCAAGTCGCCGTTCTTGTTTACCAACACATCTGGTTGTCGTCTCTTTATTCTCCCAGTCATTTCCTTTACCTTCTTGTGCATATTGAAAAAATCGTATCTGTCTTGATAGGCTTCAACCTTTCGACATTCATCAAGTAGCCATTTTTCCTTGGCCTGTCTTATTTTACTTCTGATCTCATTGTTTATGGTCTTATAGATTTGCACATCCTTGCCCTTATATTGTCCTCGTATCACCATCAGGTCCAGTATCTCCTGTGTCATCCATTCTTTGTTCTTTCCCTTTATGGATTTCAAATCTGTATTTCCTGCATCCTTCAGTACTTTTTTATGTTTTGCCATTGCTGGTCTATGGTGATATTATTGTCATCGTTGTGTCTTAGTTCGTTTAATTTTTCGTTTATGTTCTTCTGAACCTTTTTGTACACTACGTTGTCCTTCAGCCTTCTAGGGTCTATACGTTCCTTAGTTGTTTTCCGAACGAGTTTTTTCAGTCTTACATGAATTACAGCTACCACCGGATTATGATCGGATGTTATGTCAGCTCCTGGATATGTTTTTACTGACTTGATAGTATTTCTGAATCTTCTACGGATCATAATGTAGTCGATCTGGTTTTTAATTATACCTGATTTTCCGTCTGATGGTGATTTCCAAGTATAAAGCCGACGTGGAGGAAGCTGATAGAGGGTATTGGTTATTATCATATCCTCCCTTTGACAGAACTCGATCAATCTGTATCCTCGCACATTGCGAAGACCTAGTCCGAACTTGCCGGTAACATTAGTCGCTTCACCTTGGCCAACCTTCGCATTTAGATCCCCCATTATAATGAGGACTTCGTGTTTCTTGATAGGTTTGATCACTTTAACTAGATCTTGGTAAAACGACTCTATTTCATCCTCGTCCTTATCTGCTGTAGGTGCGTATACTTGGATAACATTTACTGGAACCTTATTTGAGGTCAGTTTCAGTAGAACTATGCGGTCTGAGAATGGGACGAAACTGGACACCGTATGTTGCACTCTCTTGTCGACAATTATTCCTACTCCATATCGATGACTAATATTGCTATGTTGCATCAATTCTACAAAGCACGACATAATACTAAGATATGACAACAACAAGTTAGAAAGCTGCGTTACCACGAATTTCATAACAATAAAGCTTATCTAAAAGTTTGGTATGTTGAACAGAGACAAAATTCTTATTTAAATCACATGATACACCTATAGACGATAGTTTATTATAAAATAGGTCGATAGTTTTCAATTTTTAATTTATCCTATTTTTCATAAACAGTAGGTCTTATTGACAAAGATTTCAGAATTGCACGAAAAATTTCTTCTTTAAATGATCCATTGATTAAATAAGTTTAGGCATTAGTGTGCTTAATTCACCTATAGTTTTTGGTACCTCATCGAAAAACTGCAAATTTGTTTGCTACTTTGGCTGAGTTTGTAATTACTTCATTGTTGTTTAATTTCATTAGTTTTTTTTTGAAGATTGCCAAAATTAAAGATAATCTTGTTGAAAAAAGTTTCTTTTACAAATATGTAATTTTTTTTTATTTTATACTTACGTGAGCTTTACACAATCTTTCAAATCTCTACTAATTTTTTTAATATTGTTATCTAGATAGGAATTTACAAAAAAGATTTTGAAAAGAATTATTGTAATGAGCCAAAAGAGTCTCATGAAAGGCATTAAAATTTTCATCTACTGTTTCAGCTTCATACATGTTTTGACAAGTTTTATGAATTAGCTCATTATAAAAATAAAATATGTTAGAATTATTAAAAACTTTTGTCGTATATTTTTTGGAATCTTAATTTGCAAAATTACCAAGTTTTGTTGAGTAATATTATAACATAGAGTGATCTGATAATGACAGTTTTCTTATATCTACTTGTCTAATGTGTAAATCGTAGAGAAAATATTATCTATTTGTGTTCATCCATCTTGGCGTAGATTGAGCTTGGTGTTATAACTTTGAGTTTAAGTAGTTTTTATTAAAAATTTAAATTGTCGATGGTTAGTGTAGTCCGGAAGAGAGGAAGTAACTGGTTAAACCATGTACGTCCTGAATAAGTCCAGTGTCACATTCCGTGAGTTTTCTGGGTACCTTAAGAATATTACCAGTCTCACTCCTAGTCCCTTGGCTGTGACTTGTTACTCCCAACAACTCTTTATGCTTATGAACATTTTTTGTAAACATAAAGTTTATATAACTGGTTTAAAGTTAACAATGACAATTTGGAATACGTTGACATGGTAGAATCGGTTCTTCTCTTTATTAAAATTGTTCTTAGTTTCCCATTTTGCCTCATTATCACAAGTCGGAGAACTGAAGGGTTAGCACTACCCCAAGACGGTAGACCGAAAGAAATAACCAATTGAGCAAAGTAAAATATACCATTTTTAGGGTATCAATAGCCATAATGTTTTGCAATCTGGCAAATGCCCAGGTATTTAATACTTTCTACTTTTTTAATGGGGTCATTATCCATCTTTATTTTAAACGCATCGTCAGGTAGGCAGTTGGAATAAATTGAATGACAGATTTACTTAGTTTTAGCAACATTCAGAGATAATTTGTTATAGTTTAGCCATTTTTTAACTTTATTTAATCCATTTATTGCTATAACAAAGCTTTCTGTCCATCTAGGAAGAGAACAGCAAAACAGAATCATTTGCAGACATATAAATATTGCCATTGACTATATTTTCAAAATGTTCTAAATAATTTGTAAATAACAAAACAATAAACAGCCCAATCACCGTTCCTTAAGGGATGCTGAAGCGATTGCTGTGTCTCTGAAAAATAACAAACAAATCATGTGGAATGCCTCGGATACCAATATTAAACAGTTTTGTAATCAATATTGCAATGTTATTGCATTTGAGCCAGTCCCATAATCTTCGAAAAGTCCTTAAAATGCCTTTCCCGATTGATTAAAACCCCACTTAAAGCAAAAATTCAATATTTTTTGTAAATCGGCTATGTTCGGAAAGATCATTTAATTCTGCTGGAAATTGGATAGTTGATCCTAGGTAATGACGATCTTCAATCATTGTTAAGTGTCCTGCAGCATCAGTAATCTTCCCAACCAAAGAAAACCTGTATAAAATTTAGTATTAGTTATGTAATTAAGGTACAAATAATAGGTCAAGGTCATTTGCCAGGACACAAAATGTGAGGTGAGAGTGATAAATGGGACGAAGTGTGATAAATTAAAGCGAGTGCTGGAGAATGTAAAACATAAACAAGGACGTAAAGAGTAAAAATGCGTGGTTTAAACAAAGTTAATTATAAAAAGTTGGGTTATGAACACAAACAAAATTTAAAGACAAAGTGCAAAGCGGCGCAATACTCTTTCAAGAAAAGAAAGACAAAGAAGGAAGGGCAGAAAAACCGACGCGGCGTAACGGATTAATTTGAATAAATTAATAAACAAGTTGGCCATGGATCCGGAAGTAATAAATAGAAGTGCGAAAGAGATGCCCGAGGAGTTGAAAATCCAAAGCGTAAAGGCGTATATCGGTGCGAAGAAAAATACCGCCAAAATAAAATAGATGACGTCACGTTACAACAATTAAAAAATTGCTAAGTGCAAAAACAAAGTAAGAAGTTGAATGAGTACAGTAATAAAAGTAAACAAAATAAACGGGGAAAGTAAATACTCACCAGTGAAAGTGATCCAGAAGGGAGAAGGTCCCTGAACTCAAGGGTGAATGAACGGTCGAGGCTGCGCAAAGTTGAAACGAAGTAGCAGTAATCTGAAAAAAAAATACAGAAACATCGGGAGCATCGAATACAACACAAATACTCACCGTCGAAGTTGGCGTGATGACCAGGTAGATTTAGTTTAAGTAATAATAAGTTTGTAAAGTAGTAATAGTCCGTTTAGAATAAGGTTTCATGTAAATAAGCGACGTGCACGTAATAAAGACTTGCGCGTAATGCAGAGCACGTGAAAATTTGTCCACGTTGCCAAATTTACCTTTTATCAAAGTTGTGTAAATAAATTATTGTTGAACCGAGAAGGTGTTTTAATGAAGGGAATAAGACAAATAAAACAAAATTTAGTGACAGTAATTATTTGGATAGTAGTTGTACAAAAACGCGTGCATGTAAAAACACTTTTGTTTGCCGGTAAAAAGTAACCCTTGTGAGAAAGAGCCTAAATTTAAATTGTTTGAATAAGTGGTTGGCGCCTAACATAAAAACAAAATTTAAATTTACCCATTTGTCATCGCATATATCGTGGGATACAGTGTTGAAGGCTTTTGCATGACCTAAGAATATGCTTAATGGTTTCATTCCTATGTCTAACTCTTCCTGAATATTGAAAGTCTCTATATCTATTGCATCGTTTGTCCCCATACCTAAACGAAATCCAAATTTTCTGGGTGAGATTAAATTATTTAGTTCCAAGGAATAAACTAACTATTTTTTGTTATTTTTTCTAGGATTTTGGAAATATTGGACAGCATTGATATAGGCCAATAATTTGTGACTTGCTCTGTACTCCTATTTTTGAAGAGCGGAATTATAATAGACAAGGTGGGAAGAAAAACCATACACAATGGTGTGATATAGGTGTTTATGTAACCAGTGACAAAACACATGATTTATTGTAATGTATGTGATAACAGCAAGACAAGCGTAGCGTACTGTAGAACGCTGTGTAATAGTCCTAGCGGAAGTATTGTTACGGTTGAAAAGCTTAAATTGAAAGTTAGATGCATGCCTTTTCGAAAACCGTAAAGTTTATATAAACTTAAGAGATTAAAATCTGAATGAATTTTAGTATAAGCTTATACAGGCTGGTTCACCGCAAACCACTGCGATTGTTTATGGAAAGACTGTACGTAGGAATATTTTGAAAATTTGCGAACATACCAAAGTCGATTGGTATTCAACCAAAATATTTTATAGATGACAGAACTTCCGGTTTAACCGAAAGTATGTATCAACTTGCTTCTTTTAAACGTAGAAACTAAAAATGTAGTAATATATAGGGTGTTCCATTTAAAATAAGCAAGTTGATACATACTTCCGGTAAAACCGGAAGTTCTGACATCTTTAAAACATTTTGGTTAAATACTTATTTTCCGGTGAACCACTTCATTTTTTTTGCTGCTATGGATTCATTCAGCCCACACTAGACCAAAAAGATTATAAATTTACTAAAACGTTATTTTTTCTCAATAAAATCACGAATAATCATATTGTGTAGTACATCGTTGAATTCGTAATGAAAAATGATTTCTTATACGAAGTGTATTTTTTTTAGTACCATAAGAAAAAATAAAGTTGATGATAGTTTCTTTGAAACAAAATGTTGTAGTCAAAAATTCATAAACGTCATTTTGTAGAGCAGAAAAAGTGACAATGACAAAGTGCATTCAGTTTTTTGGTAACTTTTCGAATAACTTCAGAATATAATGAAAACGAAATGGCACCATTTTTTTCGAATATCTCCGGAAGTAAGCCAAACTCAACAAGTTTCTTAACAGCAAAATGCTGACTCCTCGAGAGGGGAACTATTTCTAAATTTAATCGACTCTGTATCTCTCACGGTTTCCGAGATCCCCATGCTGTTCAACCTTATCTTGGACACGCTGTATTACTCAATATTCTATCACGAATTTGCACACTGAATTACATAAAATAGGGGATTATTAAGTAAATAACAATATTCCTTCACTTTAATTCTAATAAATATTTTAAACTCTAATAAATACCAAAAATTACTTAAATTAATTGATAATCAAATTAAAGTTAAATAAACAACAATTATTTTGAAAATAATTACTAGTTAAGTTCTTTAAGGCTCTAAATATTGATCATTATTTTTAATGCATTGTCGACAATTCATCTCAACAGCTCTAGTTAATGGACGAAATGCATTGCCATTAATTTGATCAAAATATTAAAACTCGCTGTTCAACTTGTCTGTTTTCAACTGCATTTGTTGTTACTGAATACCATCTATATAAGCCAGTAATTGTAAAAGAACTTCGGAAGAGTGAGACTATTCAATTTTTTTAATAGGTATGTTGGTAAATCTCGAAAAAGTCTTGCGTTATCCAATCAAGTTCTAAATTTCAATATGCTCATTTATTTATAGAAAATGATCTGATTGATCCGTTTGTATATGATCAAACTTTGACAGGTCCCAGATATCTAACAATGCTACAAAATTAAATAATTCCTTGTCAACCCTGATTAATTTAATAATTTGTGGTTTCAACAGGACGGATGTCCTGCACATAAATTCTGGAACGTGTAAGAATTTTAAGTGATATTTATGGCAAAAAAGTGATATCCATTGGTGGTGCCGTGCGTTGGCCTGCCAGGTTTTCGGACATTACTTCTTTGGACTTTAATTATGGAAATATTTAAAAAATGAAGTGTATAAATTTATTTTAACAAAACTTTTCTCATTTAACCGATTCTCTAAGTTGAATATCAGGCAAGATCCCAGTTGACTAATTTTGGACACATTGGTTGATTGTATAAGCTATAAGTCAAATGCGTACGTGTTATCTAAAGTGATGTCCACTCTATTAATTTTCTTGTTCTAGTAATTCTTCATCGTGTCTCCATTTTGAATTACCTTTAGTTTTAATGGTTTTTTCAAATTGTTCGTCAATTCCATGTTAGATTACCCCATGACTATTGCCAAATGTTCTTTTTGAAGTAAAACACAATATTGTATACCTTGAACATGGAAACTTTAATCGGAACTTTTGATTAGCAATTGTAAACTTTAACTCTCTATAGTACTAGTTTTTATTGGTTTCTTTTCATAATTCACAGACATTAATTAAAAACAAGAAATGAATTATGTAAAGTCGTGCATCGTTTTTAAGATAATTTTACTCAAAACAAAGAAATGTAAAAAAAATACAGTTTGATGCTTATCTATGACGTAAAATTTCTCAATTTTATCGCCCAATTTATAATATGTGCAGAAATTGAGCATTCATCTTAAATGCATTGTGCAATTGAGCGTACCTGTGACTATTTTAAATACCTCCTAACAGTACAAATAGCGATGATTTCGGTTCGAATTAGCACTAATTAAGTACTAATCATTTTGATAACTGTAGGTGAATTCTAGAACATAAGTTTATCTTGCACTTGGGCGTACCCTCTACTTTTTCTAATATCTCTATTAGAGAAACAGCACAAATTAAACACTAATTATTCTGACAATTGTAGATGAATTCTAGAACATGAGTCTATCTTGCACTTGGGCGTACCCAGTACTTTTTGTAATATCGGTTTTGGAGAAACAGCACAAATTATAATATGTATGGCACAACTTAGCATAAATTGAACACTAATTATCCTGCTAACTTTCGATGGATTTTTGGAGATGGTCTATTGTGCACTTGGGCGTACCCGCTGCTTATCTTAATATTTCTTACAGAAAAACAGTACAAATTATAAATTGCGGCACAAATTGAGCACTAATTAGCAGTAGTATTTTTATAAAAATTCTCAATATTGGTACGCCCAACTGAACGGAGCTCCTATTAACAGAATTTAATTGCTTTTGAAAATAATATTATTTTAATTTCTTATTGTAATTTGGAATTGGTAGGTACGTGTTAGTGATCACGAGGAACATTTTTTGAAACCCTTTTTTTGTGCATAACGCGCACATGCAGTATTTTAAAAACTATTTATAACATTTTAATCAAACCTAACTTTTGGGGTTAATTTAGTAAACAGGAAAGTAGATCAAACTTTGAATAAAATCGGTAAAGCCAAAAATCATTTATGGTCAACCGTGTCTCTTTATAGACTAGTACTTTTTGTTACTTTATGGACGGCTGTCAATTTCAAACGTCAATATCAGAATAAATGTGTGTATTTTAAGAGTAAAAACTGTCAATTTAAAAACACAAGCAAAGACGACTTGATATACGAGGATATATTGAAAAATTCTTAGCCTACTATAGAACCAAACAAAATTTCAATGTCAAAATATTTTATTACTCAACATATTCTCCTCTAAATTGGATACATTTATTACAGCAAACCTGCAACGTCTTTAGACCTTTCAAAAAAAATGTTTCTTCTTGCTCTGCAAACCAGACCTCCACAGCTTCTATTACCTCCTTGTTGGAAGAAAATGTACGACCTTTTAAACTTTTTTTCAGTTGAGGAAAGAGGTGATAGTCGGACGGAGCCAAATCGGGTGAATAAGGGGGGTGTTCTAGTAATTCAAACTCTAAATCACGAATTTTTTGCATGGCAACATGAGATTTGTGTGCAGGGGCGTTGTCCTGCAAAAACAAAACACCTTTGGATAGCTTTCCGCGTCTTTTCTCTTTAATATTTTCCCGTAGAGTGGTCAGTAATGTCGAATAGTAATCTCCAGTTATTGTTCTACCCTTATCCAAAAAATCAATCATGATTACTCCATGGCAATCCCAAAAAACTGAAGCAAGAACTTTTCCAGCAGATTTTTGGACACGAAACTTCTTAGGTCTTGGAGAACCAGAGTGTCGCCATTCCATCGATTGTTGCTTTGTTTCTGGATCGTAGAAATGTACCCAAGTCTCATCCATAGTAACAATTCGGTTTAAGAAGTCTACATCGTTTTCAAATCGAGCACAGATCGAACGCGATGCTTCTACCCTTGCACGCTTTTGGTCAACATTCAAACATTTGGGGATCCATTTTGCAGCAATTTTTCTCATGTCCAAATTGACGTGAACCATATGATGAACGCGTTTGTATGAAATATTCAGTGCTTCAGATATCCGTTTTAGCCCAATTCGACGGTCTGATAAAATCATGTCATGAACTGCATCGATATTTTCGGGGACTGACACAGAAACTGGCCTTCCCGATCGGTCATCATCTTCAATGAAAAATTTACCTCTTTTGAAGCTTGCATTCCATTTTTGACGGTCGCATACGAAGGACATTGATCACCAAGGGTATTAAGCATATCTTCGTAAATCTGCTTACCTCTTAACCCTTTTAAATACAGGTACTTGATGATGGCTCGATACTTCAATTTTTCGATTTTCACAATTTCGGTGGACATCTTTTTTCATTTAATTTATTGCGTGACTCTGGTTTACTTTTTTGACGTCAAACTTTACACTGACACTTCTAACAAGTTATTGTTCGTTGCTATGGTAACGCAATATTTTGTTTATGCAAGGAACTGGTCTAGGCTAACTAGATATCAATACATCCTCGTACGTCGGTATGACAAATTCTTTCTGCTGTTTGAGTAAAATCCTACAGAGCTTCTGCAAAAAAAAGGGGTTGTACTTGTGGAGTTGCTTATTAATAGAAAATCAAACTTTACTTTATATTTTTTTGGACTAGCGTTCATGATGTGTAGGACTAATTTTTCATGTAATTATAAAATTTTAATTATTATATACGGTTTTATTATATCAAAAAATACCCTAATATTAAATTGTTCTTTAAGCTCTATCATGTGATTAAAAAAAAATCCTACACAGTTTGTGAATAGTGAGCATATCGTCGTTGATACTGTCAAAATCAACAAGTTTTTAAGAGGTAAAAAAATCAAATATTTTTGTTATTTTAAGAGTTATAATTTCAGAAAATATGGAGATCAGACTGTGCTGTTACTTTTATTGTAAATAACAGTTGGTTATGAACAGTTATTCTATTCTTGAGTTATATTTCCATACGACATTTTGATTCTAAAAATTAGCTACTTTCATCTGACATAAGATATTTTGCCATTTCATGTTTTAATGTGCAATATTAATTTAATTAAATTTATTGTGTAATATTTATCATTATTAACTAAATAACATGTTTGAAGTATAATGGAAAATGAACAAAGTAATTAAATGCATGGGCAAAAAAAAATTCATAGAAAACAAATGAAACGACAAACTGTCTTTGGTTCACTATACTAGATTTGCGAGCAAACTGAGCGCAGATGAGGACATTCTTGTGTTGGCTCACAGTCTTTGTGGCTAAAGTTGTTGTAAAAATGATGATAGTCGGTGTGCATTAAGAGTTTCAATTCTTGCAGATGCAAAAATTTGCTTAATTCTATGGCACATGGTGAATTATACAAAAGTGGATGTTGAGGTTTGTGTGATTTACGTGATGGACGTCTTGGTAAGTGTGTATATCTGTAAATTTTAGTTTATACTGAATGGTACCTTCAAGCAGGTACTGAGCGGCACAAATGTCTGTTACACACGGATCTCCTGTTTTATTACCTGGACGAATACTTGTATAAAGCCCTACGTTGTATTTATAGAAATCATTGTAAGTCAATGGAATGAACTTATATGGGACTGGTTTTTTTCTTGCTGATTTGATAATTTGTATATAATCAGCGGGAAGGCAGATGTCTTGATTTCTCCCCAATTTCCATTTTTGTACATTATACATGAGTTACATTGGTCTTTTCTTGAAGAGTATATATACAGGTTTATTGTTCTGAATGATTTCAAGAATGTTCTCCAACAATATAATCTTTTAATTTCCTGTTTACAAGTTTCAAGAAAAACAGAATACAGATGTCGATAACTATTCCATCTTGGTTCCAAATACAGTTTCCGACTTGAAGAGCGATAATAATGCCACTTCATTTTTAGTAACCTTTCTAAAAACTCCCGTACACTTGCCTGACAGTCAACATTTGCCTCAGGAATTGTGGGTATTAATTTTGTGTTCTTAATATCAAGTGGCCATAGTCTGATGGATTTCTTGTTAATTGCTAATGTGCAAGAAACATTTTCTTCCATACGTGCCATCGAATTTTTTCATTTTCATTTTTGATCTCCAAATAATATTTAAATTCAATTTTTTACGTGATTCGTTCGGTAAAGTAGACTTGCGTCTGTGGTTTGGACGTTTATGTGCTACCAAGTTGGAAACAAAAAGTCTTTTAACTTCCCATAAATTTACACTCCAAAAATAGATACTCGATCGGTTTCTGACACCATGCTACATTCAAACTTTTGTTTTGGACTCTTTCTAGCAGCAGATCTTTGAGGCTTGTAATTGAATTATTGCTGTGATGTTCGTGTTTATTTACAATATCCGGCGCAATTTCCAAAGAAGAGATTGGCATTCCAAGGTTGGAAACATCAAGCGGCACATTACCACATTGATATCATATTTTACGTAGCACGAACACTTTTATTACCAAGCATCGAGCCCGTTTGTGCAGTGAAACATAAAACACTGCACGTGCTAGAAAGAAGGAATTTAATTTGCAGAGTCATTGCCCAGGGCAGGGACGGTCTAATTTCAAAAACTTTTAAAAATTAAAAAAAGACACCGTCGGTTATAATTAAAACCAAAAATACTGCGTAGCGGTAACAACGTAGTAGCCAACTGTCTAAATCAAATGTGAACAGTCAGTAGGTGCACAGAGTGATTTCCCTACATCATTCTATTATAGTAAAGTAATCAACGTTTTTCTTAATTAAATCGGAGCTATCCGATTCAATACCATCGTCGCTCGTACATTTTATTTGTAAAACTTGTTAAATGTGTGAAACTATGGTTTTTTTCAGATCGTTAAAGTGTGTAATTTTTTATTTGATTTAATGAAAAGTTTGTTACTGAATTCAGACACTTTATTCCTGAGACTAAAATCCAGGCAATCCCAAATGGCTGAATGAATATTTGAACCGATATACCGATGAGATGTAGTTTTACTTAATCTTATTATGAAGTAATGATGATAGTACATTTTGGTTAAACTGAATGAGTTCAGAATCCTTCTTGTTGAGTTTGCTTCTGGATAATGTTATGTAACAAGGGTGTATATGTAAAACATTTTAAACTTGATTTTAAATGTTGGTATATAAAAGGTGCAATGAATAATATACCATTTTTTATGACATTATTATTATTAATCGGTTTAGGTGAAATTCATACAACATTTTTTTCTAAAATATTTTTCCATACGTTACTTATGTAGTATTGAAACAACTTGGAATAAGTAATAAGTAGGAAAATATTATTCGTTTATTGTAAATTTTATATCATGACGTTTTGCAAAATCAATTGTTTGCTTTTTAAAATTAAATAGCTTAAAATCTGTTTGTAGAAGTATCAAAATTTTCTTAACTAAATTTTATATCAATTATTTTAAATAATGTTTCATGTCATAATTTGAGGTGGAAAGGTCGACACCTCCACTTAATTACACTCATTTTTATTAAATAATTCTTAAAGCAGATCTTAACAATATGATAATTGGAAAAGTGCAGTTTATTCATTAACATTAACGAAACGTCATGATATAAAATTTACAATAAACGAATAATATTTTCCTACTTATTCCAAGTTGTTTCAATACTACATAAATAACGTATGGAAAAATATTTTAGAAAAATTGTGTATGAACTTCACCTAAACCGATTAACAAAACCAAATACAACTACATATAAACTAAAAATTATTATTGTTATTTAGAAAATAATGATTTTTAAACATAAACATTTTCAGATGTGAAATGCATCGAAAAAAGCGTCATATTTTAACAGCAATGAATTATTAAAAATAAAATTAATTTGTAATTTTGGTACGTAGTTGGTAAAATATAATTACAAATATACTTGATCTTACGTTTGCTTTTTAGAGGTATTATTCATAAAACGGTCATCTTTCTAAGCTCAAGTGTAGCGATAAACCTTATACTAGTAAAAAGATACAAATTAATTACGTTTCGAACGGATTTAATTTAAATTTTTTATCTTGCATTTTTATATAAGTGGGATTTTTATAAATATGTTGTAATTTGTACGAACACATAATTTGTATGTTTTTGAAAAAAACCCAATATGATCTCATGGAAGATTTTTTATATAAATCAAATCTTTATCAAGTTCTAGTAACTCTACTTGATATTTAAAGTGAATTGTTGTTGAAATGATTAATAAATACTTTCTGTCTATTAGTACTTTAGGGACAATGCTGTTTTCAGTAAGTTATTGAACCGATTAGGTTAGATATAATCGTATGCACTATTTTAATAATGAAGTAATAAAATTTGTTAAAACAAATTGTTGTTTACATTTTTGTCTTTATACTTGAAATATTTAATTACTCAATAGACTGAGTCACGACAAATGACGATAGTATTAAGAGATTTAATAAATTCATTCATTTATTATGACGTATGTAATGATTTTTAAATTATGTCAAATTAGGAACTTTTTACAAATTTGGAATAACACTAAATTATGTTATGAAATTTGACATAGAAATTTCCACGAAATTGAGAAATTGTTAATGTTATATTTTCAATAATAACCCGCCCTCTGCAAAAATAAATAGTTTTGCACTCATGTAATTTTGAGTGTTTGTATTTTTTTTCTTTTTAAATCGAATTATGTACACTTGTATTTAAGTACAAGTGGAAATCTAATAGTTCAAGTTTAATTCAAAAGTGTAAAATGATTACACTGTTTTATTATGAACTTTGATGTCACACACCTAAAACGAAAACGCTGATACGGAATGTAACAAATAAATTCTTATCAAATATAAGATAAACCTATAATTACTCTGAACCATATTTAAGATCAATTACAACAACATTTTTAATCATTACTAGTTCGTTCACAAAAGTAACAACATCGATTTGCGGAATACGTTGAAATGTCTAACGTAACATCAATATATTTTTTCTCCTTCGCATTGTTTGTGTTTGCAACTAACGGTAAGTAAACTTGTTTGAACTACAAGTGCATGTAAATAAACATACATTTTTTTCTTTCAGCAACAAACCCGGACATAAATTTAAACCCGGACGAAGCATTATTTATGTGTATTACTCCGTCATACGTAATAAGGCTTATCATAAATTTAAATTTACTTAAAAGTAAACTTAGGTTAGTTAAATACTTACTATAATATGATTTTTTACGTAAGATGCTTACCATGTAAGCACTGAGGACGAATTAGAAATTCCATTTTGTGAATTCATGTGATATTATAATTAGGATGTAAATTATTTAAATTATAAACTCGAAAATGACGAAAAAAAATCTTTTTAGTTTTTTTGTTTAATATTACAAGGTAATAAAGAAGTATGTTTTTGTGCAAACCACGTCAATGGTTTTAGAAGTTTTATTTGTTTTATGGTAAGGTCATGGAGTCTAACCAACTACGTTATTCGATAAGAACTATTTTCTTTGAAATTGAGTATTTTGTATAACGCTTATCTTTTTAGTTTAAAGATTAGTGATTTATTTATGTTTTTATTAAGTTTTTGCCTATACTATCATTATTATGTGTGAATAATTTCTTAAACCATTTACATATAAATCAATGTCGAAGAGTTGGGAAAATTGATATAGTGTGATGTGTTAATAACCGTATTTTAAATACCTAGTGAACTTCACCACTACTTTGAACTTCAAGGTTTAACAAATTTTAAAAATCAAGACTATGAAAACTACAGTTTTTGCAATTTCTATTATATTTATATTGTATTATACATAATCGGTTTAATAACGGCGCAGTTAAAAACATGTACCATTAATTACATAATATGCTGTATTGGTCCTCCTCCTTCAATGACATACATTCAAATAAAAGAAAAAAATTATAAATCATTACTAATTTTGTAGTATTTGTGTATTTTTTCCATGCATTTAAAAAATCTACATTTTCGCTTTATCCTTTTCTATGAAACATCTTTATACACTATACAGTAATTTTCATTTAACATTGGCCATAGGATTTTACATGTTAATATTTTAATCCCATGTTAACACATTTTTGGTACATCTGGTATAAACCATTTATGTTAATTATAATTAAGTGGTAACATACCTATTAGAAAATATTCCTATACTAATTTGTAAGTTTTTAATTTAATAACAAAAAAATATCGTTTCGGGGAGCAAATCTACAATCATAAATATGTACAAAAAGCTTTGTGAACATGTATGTTTAGATGATGCGCACATAAACAGATCAAAAAACAAGACAATTCTTACGAACGATAAAAGAATCAATGTTTGTTTATCGGCTGAAAATAATCCTTATTCCTCGTTGCGATCTTTATCTGAGGAAATGGGAGTTTTAAAAGCAGCTGTTATAGGGTATTAAAACCAGAAAAGTATTGATCTTACAAAATTGGTAAGGTACAAAAATTATTAGAAGATGATTACTTTAAGAGAATGGAATTTTGCGAAATATGGATGGAAAAACTAAACGCAAACCTTTATTCAAAAAACCTTATTTTGTTCACCGATGACAGCACATTTTTGTTTAATGGAACCATAAACAAAATCGATGCATTTGGTGCAGAGAAAATTTTTATATTATCTATGAAACCCACCCCCAGTGGCCAAAGAAAGTTAACGTTTGGATAGGAATAATGGGCAACCATATTGTAGGACTACTTTTTATAGATGGTACACTTACCAAAGAAAAACACACGGACCTTTTAATCACAGAAGTAGGAACTGCATTAGAGAACATTTAAGTAAATGGTGAGACTATTTCAACATGATGGGGTTCCTCCTCGCTCTGATAGAGACATAAGTGATTTTTTAAACGAGGTCTGGTTTATACCAGATGTCCCAAAAAAGTGTTAACATGGGGATTGAAATATTAACATGTAAAATTCTTCGGCACATCGAGCGTGCATTAAAAGTATATGGTGAACTAATTCGATTCTTTTTCTGAAAATAGTGCTGCGCCTGTTTTCGATATCACTGAACTCAGACAAAATATTTTTGTTCATACAGCACTTTCGGTTGTAGCGGAAGTAGCTGTCAACTTTTTTATTTCAATTGGAACATGCTATTTTTCATTCTATTTTCAGATTCTACGTAAAATTGAAGGTGTAGTTTAATTACTATACAATACCCAAAAAAATTACTGGTTTTTTAGTTATATCGATTTTAAAAAAAAAATTTAAATCATGCTGAATTGTTTCTAATTTGATGTGGCAATTGTCGATGTTTTGTTTTATTTATTTAAATTTTTTCTGAGTCTGTCAATACAGAGTTGAATAATAAGAATAATAATAATTTGTACTACACAATTGATTACAAAATTAAACAAAATTTTTTGACTTACACCTTTGTATACGTACATGTACACTTATGAAACTTAAAACTTAGACACCACAATTTCTGTAAACAAAAGTTTGCACATTGTGAAGCGGGCTTAAGGGTATCATTTACAATTCTAACAGCAGGTAGTCTCAGCAGGAGTTATCTTATAAAAGGACTGTAGAATGAATTATTACACTAAGCACGTTTTAGAAAATAGGTAATTTACGTTGTTTACTTAATTTTTTTCTTTAAAGAATATATTTGAAGGTATCGCTAATTAAACACCATAGCTCGATTAATTATCGAATCAAAATTTTGTTTAGGAAATGTTTACAAAATAAAATTAGAAATAAAATATTTGGGTTGACTGATTATTACTTATTTTTAAATAAATCTAACCTACTAATTATTGTAAGTTATTAAAAAAAATCATTAAACTCTCTATTCATAATATTTAGTCCTTACAAAATGTATATTTTATGACGTTTCATTTTTTTGTAGTTAATATAAAAAGTGAAAATAAAAACTAAGGCAATTCTTATTGTCAACGTATATATTTAGTTTTTGACAAGAATTTATTACATAATTATAATTAAGATACCAAGTTATAGTTTAAAATTAAATGAAAACGTTTTTTTTAAATAAAGGTATTACTATATAAATAAATATAAGAAATCAATAATGGGTGTGACCTCCATTATTATTGATACATTCTTGGAGGCGTCTGCTCATTGACGCTATCAAGGTATCAATATAATTAATATTAATCGTTTCCCATGCGGTATCAATGGCTGCAATTAGTGCATTACGGTTTACTGGTATAAAATTTGGCCCTTGTTGTCTTCGGATAACAGCAAGTATTCGAGCCCAAACATTTTCGATAATGTTAAAATCTGGGCTTTTGCTGGCCAGGGTAACAGCTCCAAGTTATTTTCTCGTATCCAATTGCGCACAACCCGCGAAGTATGAATAGGGGCGTTGTCTTTTAACAACAAAAATACATTATAAAAATGTTAATTCAACAGATCCCGAACTATTTTTTGGAGAAAGTATAGTGAAATAAGAATACTTACTTGTTGGAAAATATAATCTTCGTCTGGATAAAACACTTCGACTGAAGGTTTCATAATAGTTTCCAAAATATCTAAATACGCAGCAGAATCAAGACGTCCATCGATAGCCCAACAAACTCCTGGACCCCGCGCGCTAACCCAATCCCACACATTCACAGAAAAATAACCACTTCGTTTTTTAGGACATATGTGATTATTTTCGTAACGAGTTCCTTCCATTCTAAAATCTTTTAGTGGTCCATCGTTGCGGCTATTGAACGTTTTTTCGTCGCTAAAAATCACTCAATTCCAAAATTCGTTCACATATCGCCTTGCAAATTCCAGACGACGTCTCATACTTTCGTCACTGAGAACTTCTTTCGCAGCAGCATTATACATCTTTGTTCCCATCTCCTTTAATCTTTTTATTACATACTTCTAATGACCAATGTAACAACCTTTAGAGCAATATGACTGAAAGGAAGTAAATTAAACAAGCAATGATATTCTATTGTTAATGAAACTTATTTATAAAGTACAAGCCATTTCTTTATAATGCTAATGGACAGGATTTTTTTAAGTATTAAGATTACAATAGAGGACTTATAAACTTTCGAAAATATCTAATTATAAATATTTACACTGCAATTGCGCTTTTTCCTTAATAATTTCTTAGCAATAACATACACGTTCTTGGTTTTTAAGTTGTCATAAATTTGATATGATATAAATTTGTGTTTCTAATATTACATCACAAACTAATCTTTATTCGCCAAAAAATTGTTGCTTAAGTTGTAAAGCTTCGTACACACCTGAACAACAAACCGAGCAACAAACATAACAACGAACCGAAAGTCAAACAGAACGACAAACGATCTTTTATGATTTCCACAATCCGAACAACAAACGGAACGTTTGTGCTGTTCCATAATTATTTTCAGTAGTTTTCAGTTCATATATATTTATTATTGAGAAGAGAAAATTGCGGAAAACAAGAAGATAGTGCCAACCAAATTTTTACGCACAAAGAAGAGTAAAAATTATAATTTACTTCGCTTTTTTTTATTTTGGAAATTTCCCGCCCAAATGATGCTAATAGGGACATCATTTTTTCTTGCATTCTTAAACACTGATTAATTTAAAACATTTTTTCTTCTGTCAACTCCATAATATTACCTAAAACACAACAAACCCACAAAAGGGAGGACAAAAATAAATAATTTAATTCTCCCGCATAAGTTTGTTCGCCGTTTTGTTTAGATTCGTCCAAACCTGCAAACGCATTCGCGCGCATTTTCTTTGATGTCGGAGAAAAAACCGACAAGTTGCGGGAACGCCGCAAACCGTTCGTGGAACAATCAGGACTTGCGAATCTGTTCTAAAATTCGTACGTAGCACCGTCCAAATTAATGTTCCGATTGCCGTTCGGTTCGTTGTTCTGTTTGTTCCTCGGTTTGTTGTTCAGGTGTGTACGAAGCTTTACAATAAGCATATTAATATGAACTATATCTTATGAAAGGAGAGTTATGTAACTATAATTAACGACTTAACGTTACGTTAGTAGATTCCATTTACTATTTACACATATTTTCTTGGAACATTCGATAATTAACTATCGGGATATGATGACCCTATACTTCGCAGGTTGTGCGCAACTGGATACAAGCAAATAACTTGGAGCTGTTACCCTGGCCAGCAAAAAGCCCAGATTTTAACATTATCGAAAATGTTTGGGCTCGAATACTTGCTGTTATCCGAAGACAACAAGGGCCAAATTTTATACCAGTAAACCGTAATGCACTAATTGCAGCCATTGATACCGCATGGGAAACGATTAATATTAATTATATTGATACCTTGATAGCGTCAATGAGCAGACGCCTCCAAGAATGTATCAATAATAATGGAGGTCACACCCATTATTGATTTCTTATATTTATTTATATAGTAATACCTTTATTTAAAAAAAAAGTTTTCATTTAATTTTAAACTATAACTTGGTATCTTAATTATAATTATGTAATAAATTCTTGTCAAAAACTAAATATATACGTTGACAATAAGAATTGCCTTAGTTTTTATTTTCACTTTTATATTAACTACAGAAAAAATGAAACGTCATAAAATATACATTTTGTAAGGACTAAATATTATGAATAGAGAGTTTAATGATTTTTTTAATAACTTACAATAATTAGTAGGTTAGATTTATTTAAAAATAAGTAATAATCAGTCAACCCAAATAACCATGTTTAGTTTTTTGATTTAATTTAAAAGTTATTGCTTGTAGACGTTTTTTAAATCAAAATTATTTCTAATTTTATTTTGTAAACATTTCCTAAACAAAATTTTGATTCGATAATTAATCGAGCTATGGTGTTTAATTAGCGATACCTTCAAATATATTCTTTAAAGAAAAAAATTAAGTAAGCAACGTAAATTACCTATTTTCTAAAACGTGCTTAGTGTAATGATTCATTCTACAGTCCTTCTATAAGATAACCCCTGCTGAGACTACCTGCTGTTAGAATTGTAAATGATACCTTTAAGCCCGCTCCACAAAGTGCAAACTTTTGTTTACAGAAATTGTGATGTCCAAGTTTCAAATTTCATGAGTGTACACACATACATATATAATATAATCAAAATAAAAAAAAAATTAAGAAATTAAATTAAATTAAATTATCAAATGATAATGGGAAATCGGTTAAAAATTCATCAACTGTATAATACGCCTTTATTAGCAAATGTTTTTTAAGAACTTTTCTGAAACGGTTGAATTCTAGGAGTCTGATAGATTTAGGAATTTTATTAACTAACACTTTACCTGTATAATTAAAATAATTTTTTATAAGTGCCGAATGAGGGATGGGCAGTTTAATATATGAAGGGTTTCTAATGTTGTAATGTGATTCTTTTACATCATCTGTTGTTATCGCTAACTTTATAATGCTTAATACCTCTAGTATGTAAATACTGGTTAATGTCAATATTTGAAATTTTATAAACAAAATTCTGCACGATTCCCATGGTGCGGACTCATTTAAAATTCTAATGGCTCGTTTTTGACATTTAAATATGCTACTAAAAGACGTTTTACTGCAGTTACCTCAAAATGCAATTCCATACTTTATAACTGAATGAAATAAAGCATGATAACAATTGAGGGCACATGATAAACCAATATCCCTTCTGACTGTTCTTAATGCGTAACATGCAGATGCTAATTTTGATGACAATATTTCTGTGTGTTTATTCCAATTTAAATTCGAGTCAATACTGATTCCAAGAAACTTTTGGTTAAGAACCATCGACATGCTATTGTTATTTACATTGATATTCAAGATAAGTTGATTTTTGTAAAACATACAGTTGGCTTTTTTTATGATAATATTTAAGTAATTTGAGTTAAACCACTCCGAAATTATGTTAAATTCACTAGCAATCAAATTATTTAGTTAGCAGTGTCATCAGCAAACGGATTAAAGTGAGCAGAAACCGGCAGTAAAGATATATCGTTTATGTAGAGAAGAAAAAGAACAGGACCCAAAACAGCGCCCTGTAGCACCCCATGTAACACAACCTTTTTTGAAAAACAAGAGTTTGATACATACACGCATTGTTCTCTTTGAGTTAAGTAGGTTCGTAACCAGTTATTAATTGTACCACGGAATCCATACAAATTTAGTTTTTCGAGAAGTACTTCATAATTGACGCAGTCAAATGCTTTTTCAAGATTACAGAAGATTGTAGCACAGCATTTAGATTTATTTAGATTAAAGTAGACAAAGTTAAGAAAGTCATATATTGCGTTGTTCGTATTGCGTCCACCGCGAAATCCATATTGTTGATCAGCTAATATATGATGCTTGTTTAAAAACTTTAACATACGTCCCTTTATTAGAGTTTCAAAAATTTTAGAAAGACTACTTAACTGAGAAATAGGTCTGAAATTCGTTGGATCTTGAGTATCACCACCTTTGATATTTTTAATATATCTGGAAATATGCCCTCCATAAACGAGTCGTTTATTAATTGACATAGTACTTGTAGAATGTTATTATCTAACAATTTAAAAAATTTGATCTTAAATTCATCATAATCAGCCGTCTGTACATTTTTAATACTGTTTATTACTTGTTTAGTTTCAGCTACATCCGTTGGTTCTATAAAAAAAGATTGGTCTAAAACCCTATTACTAGTTTTGATTAATTCCCCCGGTTTAATTCTTGGTTTAATATTTTCGACAATATTGTCAGTTACGAATAGAAAATAATTGTTAAATATCTCAAAAACAACTTCAGGGTTATCAATCACAATGTGTTCGTCAATTTTTATTGTATAACTAATATTTTGCAATTTCTTCCTACCCGTTATTTCATTGACAACCTTCCATATCTCTTTTTGGCTAATGTTACAGTTTTATGTAAAATTGATTTGTAATTAGTGTAATATTGCCCAATGAAATTTAGACCCGTTGATTTATACAGGTGGAATAAATATCGTTTGTTAGCACTAGAGATTTTTATTCCTATAGTTATCCAGTATTTATTTTTGTAATGTTTCAATTTCTGTGTCGGAAAATATGAGTTTAATAAGTTATTAAGCTTACTTGAGAAAATATTAAATATGTTACAGTAAGTCACATATAAATGGAAACTCGAATTGCATATTCAGGGTGATAAAAATTTTCGTGCCAATATCAACAACTTTCGACCTCAAGAACTTGCTTAATTCAAATGAGACACTCTGTACATGCAATCCGAGTTTCCATTCACATGTGAGTTACTGTAACATATCGACAATTGCCACAACAAATTAGGAACTAAGATCTTTTAAGAAAATCGATATAACTAAAAAAACAGTCATTTTTTGGGTATGGTATAGTAATTAAACTACACCTTAAATTTTACGTAAAATCTGAAAATAAAATAAAAAATAGCATGTTCCATTTGAAATAAGAAAGTATGAACAAAAATATTTTGTCTGGATTCAGTGATGTTAAAAACAGGCGCAGCACTATTTTCAGAAAATAAATCGAATTAGTTCTCCATATACTATTTTAATGCACGCTCGATATGCCGGACCCTATATAGGCACAGAACAAAAAACGTTATTGCATTTTGCATTATCACGTGGTATAGCAGGTAAGAACTAACCGATTTTCAATACGGAAGTAATTGCAGAATTACATATTACTGTTGTTATAGTTTAAGTACAAAACGTTTTTTCTTTAACACTTGTTAGACGAATAATGAGAAGGAAAAAACCAATTCAGCTGAAAATTTGTAACTTTATACAAATGGACATGGACTACTTACTGAAAATATTTTCACAGCTGTGTTTGTTATTTTATTTTACCAACTTTGCTATTTTAAATACAATGCCTCAATTTTTATTTTATTTTCGGTTTCCGCATAAAATGTTACGTCTTTTACTACCAAGTTTGACCTCTACTTATCACTTACCTTTATTAAAAAAAAAACTTTAGGCGTTAGCAACAAAAATTTGAATCTACAGCAAAATTAATATTTTATGAAACATAAAAGGCAGATAAGCAAAACTTGTACAACTGTTACTCATGGTATTAGACTATGTTTTCAGTGTTAGACATTTTTGAAATTTATTTCTAGGATAGGTCTGGGAGTAACGGTAGTTACAAAAATCAAAATTGTCAAGGAGTCAATTTTTTTTAAATTGCAAGTGATTTTTTGTATATTCTCATTTGATGCAGAATTTAATTACCCATCCGCTGATTTATCATGTTCCTATACCTAAACTGAATGATTTTCGTATTATCTGTTTTTTTTCTTTCGTGTTATCAGCTTCTTTTCTAGTTTTCTGGAGATCATGTAGTAAATTAATGGTGGGCTTTGCAATCTGTTTTGCTGCCTGTTGTATGATACTTTCAATCAGTTTGCTAAAACAGATTACAAATCACACTATTAATTTACTACAAGAATAAAAGCAGATAACACGAAAATTATTCAGTTTAGGTATAGGAACAGGTATTCAAGGAACCGACAAAAGTATTTGAAAATTCAAAATCTTGTATTGATCTCGTATTTTTATGAACTATGTCCTGCAAAGTGTTGATTATATAGTAAGTGTTAATATTAATCATGACAATTTAGTTTGGTTTTGGGTATAAAATAAAAAACGTCGACAACCAATGGATACAATTGCTGGTTACATATAGATCACCGTCAAGTGGTTGCAAACACTTTTAGAAAAAACTAATCGATTTAATTCAAAATTGCGACGATAAAATGTTTAACATCTTAATAGGAGACTTTAATATAAACCTTAATGAAAAGTTGTTTTACTCAACTAAATTAATTAAGATAATGAAAGAATATGGTTGCATACAGTATGTTAAATGTCCAACAAGAGTCACATATCTTAGTTCTACAAAAATAGATTTAGTATTTGCGAATAAAGTTCTAACGGATGTGAAGGTATTAAGTTTACCTCGCTTATCTGATCATTTCTTAATAGAAATCTACGCTAAACGACAGTTTAATATAAATATAAAATACTACAAATTAAACACAAAATTTATAACAAAAAGAAACTTTAAATTCTTACACAAATTAAATAAATGTTGGAGTCAATCGCAATACCATACTAACGTAAATTATTTAGTGTCTGAACTTTATGAAAACGTTGAAAGTGTATTAGATAAAATTGCTTCCTTCAAAACATATAAAAGACCAATGAAAGGTTCATTTAACCCTTATCCGGGCAACATAATATCCTGACGTTACCGGGCAGCACGGGCCTGCTAGGCCCGTTCTATTTGTATGTGCTTGGGAGGTGAGGTTTATGTATATATATATATATAATCAAATGTTTTTAAATTATTTAATACAAACAGACATTACAACAATTAAATTAAGAATTATTTACAACAATTATTACACAATAATTTCGAATGTTCGTTACAAATATTTTGTTTACATTCGCTACACGATTGTTTTTGTTTACGATCCCTAACTTTAGGACACAAATAGCATCTTCTTCTAATATATTCTTTATTTTCTAATTTTAATTTTTTTGTAGAAATTGGTTCATCTACAAACTGATTCATACAGTGCTGGATACTTAGCTGCAACCCTCTAGATTGTCTTCTTCTAATATGAGAAACTACTAAACTCTCAGATAAAGACAACAAAAATAAACGCCTCTTTTCGTGTTTATTTTTGTTCCAATCTGGTTTTAGATTGGTCCAGATAACATAAGCTGCGACACCACTTACGTCTAAAAGATTCATAAAAATGTAAATGGCCAACGATTTGTTTTACGTTTACTCATGTATTTATGAACCATTTCGTCTAATGTCTAATGTATCCACACCACACTTAGTGTGGTTATAATACATTACCATTTCTGGTTTGTTCTTATAGTCGCTATTGTCTCCTTGATTGTGATGCATAGTTGACAAGATTATCACACTTTTGTTCTTTTTGGGTACATACGATACCAAAGATGCATGTGATGTGAACCCAAAATTGAACTTTCTTCATTCCGTTTCTTGCTAGGCAAAAATTCTTGCGGTATAAAGCGTTTGTTTTTTTTTCACAGTTCCTACGCATGTCCATTTTTCAATAAGCGTTTTGCTAACATATAATCTGTGAAATAATTGTCAAATGTCACGTTTCTGTTTAAATTATAAAACGGTTCTACTAGTTGTTCAACTACACTACTTGCGAGGCCTTTCGCAACTTGATTGCCTTCTTTTCCGATGTAGGGAATCCCATTTAGAGGATAGTACGTTTGGGAATCGCATGTCCACCAGATCTTCAAACCATATTTATCAGGTTTTGATGGTATATATTGACGGAATGGACATCTTCCTCAAAAAGGTACAAGCTGTTCATCCACTGTTATATTATCTCCTGGTAAGTAATGCTTTTTGAAATTGTTATTAACCATTTCCCAAATTTCCCTTATAGGTGCAAGTTTATCTTTTTTTCTCCGTGGATTACGGGTATCTTTGTTATCAAAACGTATAAATCGTAATAAATTTTTAAATCTTTTCAATCCCATAGTCCCTCGAAAAATTGGTGGCCCGTATAAAGCACTCCACAGCACATCATAGCTGGTTTCATTTGCGCTCAGATGGCCAGCGCTCAGTAACAAACCGAACTTCGAATCGAATTTCGATGTTGTCACATGGCTTCCAAATAATATCTATCAACATCGATTTGGCTTCATTGTTTGTACGTAAAACAATTTCAGAGACTATATCGTCGTCTAAAAATAAACAAAAAGCGTCAATTGGTTCGTCAATAATTTTTCCCTGCGGTATTATCGCTTTATGCAACTTTGATTTGATTATGTTACACGAACGAGATCGACCTGCTCCATTCTGTGCCATCTTTAGAACTGTATTTCGATGTAGTAACAACATGTAAATTATGCATCTCTTCGCCTTCATTCAGTTCTTGAATGTCTTCAGCTTCACTAGCAGATGAAACATGATCTTCTTCTTCCTCGTCACTTGATGAATCAATTACATATTCTATGTCGTCGTCATCTTTCTTCCATGGATTTTGGGTATTTTTTCCAGTTCTGCGTGAGTTAATTTTGATTCATTCTTATGCGGCACAATCACATTCACAATTGCATACGAACTAAACTTCAAAGAAGTATTGGCATGAATATTTATACTTGTACTATTATCTTTAATTAGATAATCCTCAAAAGCAATTATTTTTCGATAAACAATTTAGGGCTTACTAAGCCCGCTTACCCGGTAATGAGTATGTAGAAGGATTTGCCTGATAAGATTAATATACACAAAATATAATCCAAAATTTTTTCATAAGTAAATAGCAAATACTGTTTTGAAAGAATTCTGGAATGCATTAAGTCAAATTATATTTATTAATATAAATATTGAAGTTTGATTCCGTCGTCGGGCCTACTAGGCCCCCCTTGCCCGGATAAGGGTTAAATGGTATGATTACGATATTATAGAATTGTGTAAGTTAAGAGATAAATACTATAAAATAGCGATTTTAAATAAAACATCTAAAAATTGGCTAAACTACAAGGAATCAAAGAATTTTGTTACTAAAACGATAAAATCAAAGAAAAAATTGTATTTTGAAAATTTACTTGATTAAAACAAACAAGACCCTAAAAAATTTTGAAGAATAATAAAAGAAACGATCGAATGTAAACCTCAAAATGACATAACTGCTATGAATTTTCTAAATAAAGAAATTAAAAATCCTAAAATTATTGCTGAAAGATACAATCAATACATAGTAGAAAGTATCCATAATATTGTGCCAGGTTGAACAACAATAAGAAAAATATTACCATCGTTGGAGGTGATTGTTTCCAACGTCGTGAAGTTGAACACATGTTGAAAAAAATTAGAAAATCTTCGACAAGCGATACCTTAAATAAAAAAAATAATTGAATCAGTTGTAAACTTTTTTGTAAACAAATTAACACAAATATTTACTGCGTCTTGTGACAACTAACCCATGTCGTAGTACATAAATTAGAAGTAAGTAATCCACTCCAAAAATAAAGTTAATAAAATTTGGCCTTAACAAAAGAAAGTTGTGATCATCAAATAAATAAAATGGAAAAGGATCCTACGTTGTGATTATTTTTAATTTCTCTGCAAGATTTGGATAGATTCGGATTAAATGAGAACTGGTTCACTTTGGATAATGTATTATAAACCAATATATTAAGATAAAACTCACATGCAAACCACAATAACATTTAATATTTAATTCCTGCATAGGCTGTTTACAAAAACGAAAACCTGAAAAATACATTGGACATACACAAATAACACACAAATCGCAAAGGCATAACACATAAAATGTCAATAATCAAAATATTAACCAAATCAAATAAAACACTGCAACAAGATATGTTCATCATATTTCAGTTGTTATGAGATACATAATCATCAAATAGCCTCATGACTTCGTTTGTCGAATGTTAGTAAAAACACAAAGAAAACAAAAAAAACAATACATTGCATATACATAATAAATATCATATCAAATAAAATCAAGATCATAAATCAATAACCTCTGCTTCGATATTCTTTGTATCAGCAGGTAAATAATAAGTTCAATGACAATAAATGTCATAGTAAAAATTTCATGTTAAATTGAGAGAGAGATAAGCTACTCCATTTGCATCAAACCAGCTAGGACATAGTCAATCAACGGTTATTGCCAGGCGGCTTGAACCGCTCCCTTTCTGACGAACACTCCCCAACGTTTGTTAAATCAAAAATGTCAAATAATTCCACGGTGGAGGTGTACAAGCTACTCCACTTGCAACAAACCAGGTAGGACAACTAAGTCAACCAACGGTCGTGACCAGGCGGCTTAAAATACACCCATCCGATTCGAACTAAATCAATATATCAAAAAAACAACATCAATAATAGCCTTCATTCAAAAACGTTCCCCAACTTGTAAATGTTAAGTACAAACGAATTCATGAGTAAGGTATCGTTCACATCCAGTTATACTAAATCAATGCAGACACAAAGAAAATAAGAATCAACGCACGAATACACGAAGCTTTCCGCTTACATTTACTAAGTTAGCTTAAGAAGTTCTCATTGAACATTACTCATGGTAAAACTGCACACAAACATAATAAATTATCTAGTAACTTCTTAAGTTGAAGTTGACCCAACAATTTTGTATACTACGTTAATTTTCCGTATCTATACTTAATGTATACCCAAGCGTTAGCGGAATGGTGCTAAACATTTGCCGATTCTTAACTTTACGTACGCTAATTCAATTCAAATAGACGTAAACGACCCTTAAAACAAACGGTTTAAAACAAATAATAATTTAGTAGCGTTCCACATTTTGCTGCATTGTTAGAAAAAATCCCCTTCATATGTTCTAAAAATAGAATGAAAACGCCCAAATTTATGCCTCCGCGACAGTGGTTATTTTACAATCTGAACTAAACATTGTTAACTTATATTTTATCTATTGTTTCCCATAGCAATTTATATGAACTCAATTTAAATTAAACCTTAATAAAAAAAAACATTTGATAAATCGGTGACAAACGCTTTATGAAGGCGTTTTACAAAAAGAAAATACGCGCGAGACAATTCTCTACGCAATAAATCTTTAGACAAAGAAACTACATTAGCGGTTCCTAATTAGTTAATTTTTCTATAATTGTGGTTTAAACAATCGTAAAAGGTAAAACTAAAAACGTGCAAAAAGGCAAACCTAAATCTGGTTCAAAATAAAGCATCCCCAAAATTAACCTAAACATATATTGTACATACCTCTAGTAACACGTTACAAGGTTCACACACAAGTGTCCCTGCATCGCCTTTATTTCATTAGTCTTGATGTAAATGAAACTAAATGTAAAGTTATGATAATGGGTACGCATTATCACTGCAACAACGTTCACATTTACAAAAAAATTAAAAGTAGTCAATATAGTGAAATATTTAGGCGTTGAAATAAACAACAAATTAAATTTTAAGTCACATGTAACAAATATGATTTCTAAAATATTCAAAAAAAAATAAATTATTTTAGTAGAGTTTGTTATAACTTTAATCTACAATATCGAATTATTGTGTATAAAACTTTCAATGCGCCTCATTTTAACTATTGTCCTACTTTAATTTATTACATGGATGCTTGTGACATAAATTATTTGCAAAGGTTACAGAATAGGGCAATGCGTAACTAATTTTAAAATGTAACATGTATACGCCAATAAACTTTATGATAATTGCTTACAATTTTTGTCAGTTAAACAATATTTGTATTATCAGAACATGTGTTTTATATTTAAATTGCAAAAAGGTATGTTTCCAGAATACTTAACAAAACGTGTGTCTAATGTCTTTGAAATACATGATCATAATAATCGTTGTAGGGACAAACTTTATGTTAAAAGGGCGCGTAAAGAAAGCACTAAACGATTGTTATTTTATGATGGTATTAAAAATTATAATAAGTTGCCGAGAGAAATTAGAGGAAAAAACAATTTTTATGCATTTCAAGCAAAAATTAAAGCACTTTTACACGAATTTATTATTACATATTCATTAATTAAACAACTGTTGAAAAAAATACATTTTAACTAAGTTTTTTATTGTTGACCCTTTCTATTTCCTCAACCAAACTTAAGATGTTTTACAATTATAATTGTTTTAATATTTAGGCTACAATTTATATATTTTTTACAATACCTAATTTTACTTTATATTTTTATATTTTAATGTACGTAATTTTAACTACATATGTATATAGAAACTTATTAGTCTTTTATATTTTAAATTTGAAAGTATAATATGTAAGTTATTATTTTACAATGTGTTTCATATGCTAATATTGCATTTAATAAAGTCTATTTTATAACTTTAGATGAATTGAATATTATCGGTAAACCATTTAATTTGGCAGTAACAGACCATCATAAAATATATTGCAAAACACACACAACTGAAAATACTACATCCTACAAAAACAATGATATAATAAGTTTCAACAAAATTAATTTTAAATTATTAAATGAAAGTTTAGCTTCAATTGATTGGAAAGAGGGATATGTAGACGTTTCTGCAGCTGTAGAAATTTTTCTTTATATTTACACAAAATGTATTTAAAATTCATCCTCTATTAAAACAGTAAAAAAACAAAACAAATTTTGGAAGCCATAGATGATTGACCATTTGTTAAGCAGGGTTGTAAAAGAAAAATCACTTGCATAAATGTTTATTAGCTCAACCCAATAATAAACAATTAAAATCATATTTTGAAACATACAGAAACAAACTAACCTCAGACATTAAAAATCACAAACAAAATTACTATAACAAAATATTTAATGAAATTAAAAACAAATCAAAGGAAGATTGAAAGGTTGATCGATAGTCTAATTATCATAAAAAACAAATAAAAATCTGAGATAAAAAAAACTTTTGACCCTATTACTAATGCAACATATGACTCTTCTGATAAAATAGCAAGTATATTTAAAATACACTTTGAAAAAGCATCTAATATTCTTTTTAATTTTCCTACGCTATAAATTATCTCACCTGCTCTGACATACATTTACAAACTTAGCCTAAGTACAGGAAAATTTCCACAACAGTTAAATAGTATATTTCATTAGGAGTCCAGAAAACGAGCTTTTCCCGTGCGCGCGTGACAAATTCCCGTGTGAGGCGAAGCCGAACACGGGAAGTCATCTCAAGCGCGGGAAAAGCATTTATGGACGTGTAATGAACGATACTTTTCATTATACCTCTCTGGAAAAAAGAAAGCAAAAAATATACAGATTATTACAAACCTTTATTTTTAAGTATGAACGAACAAATACATACAACATGTATCTTTAATTTTTATCAAATGAAATATTTATTGTGCAATTTGTGTTGTTATAAATATGCAATCCGTTAGTAGCCAATTTATTTTGTAAAATTGTAGTTGATGAAGTCGAAGGTACTGTATTAGTATTTATTTCTTGATCTGCTCCAATAACAATGGTTTCTGATTTTGACGTTGGATTTTGTACCTGACTAAACAATTTACGAGAAACTTCCACCTTTCTGTTTACCGATTCTTCGATATAGCCTTCAGCTACAGTCGAAGAATGCCAACCACCATGTCGTTTTAGAGTAAGCAAATCCCCTCCGCTTTCGACTAATATAGATGCTGATGATCGTCTTAGGCCGTGTCCTGTATATTCTTCAGGATTTTGTAGGTTCAGATACTCTGCAATGTGTTTTGTTACACCACTTATAGTGTGACAACCTGCATGTTGTGCATAGCATCTACCATTGCGGTATGCAATAAATAATCTTCTACTATGCATACTTGTAGGTCTTAATTTAACGTATTTACGATATAAACTGCACGGATCAAAGGACATCCTTCCTTTGTAATTGTGAAGCTTCTTGATTTGTGATTTTGCCATCTCGAAGGAATACCACCAAAAACGGTCATTGTCTTCTACGTCTTCCAAAGTTAAACGAATCAAGTCATCTCTTCGACATGCTCCGAAAATACCAAATGTTAAAATTACTTTAGTTAACAACCACTTTTCATCTGGTGCTTCAAGTATGAATTTAGTGACTTGATCTGCAGTTAGTACTTTGGACTTTTTCGGTGTGTAACCAATACTTTGTCGTTTGAGAAACGCAGTAGTTTTTGGCAAATTAGTAACATTAAAATTTTCTTTTACTGCCAAACAACTTTTTACCATTGAAAATCGACTCCATAAAGTTGAAGCTTTCATAGATTTTGCTTTGTCGGACAAATAAACGAGAAGAATATCATCACTTACTGTGTCAATCTTCTTTTGTTGACGCCACTTGCAAAATAGACGGTACTCATTCTCATATCTTTCGCAGGACCTCTTGGGCAACAATCCTGCACTTATTATTGCCGCTTCACGTGATATTTCTTCTTCTGGAGAAATCATTTGATAAATACTTTGAACAATAATTCTAAACACTAAGAATTGTCACACAATACAAGCGTTGTTTAGTGTTGCTAAGGAAACTAAACAAAAGTCAACAAATGTTTTTACTAGTAGCGCACGGGAAGTTTTCCCGTGCGGGCGCACTGGAAAAGTCGATTTTCGGTGCGCCAAATAAGCATGTAAAGATAGTGTTTTCAGAGAGGTATAATGAAAAATGCTATTACTATTCCAAACTATTTAAAGTTTTTGAGAAAGCGGTAAAATTTAGGTTCATGAAATTTTTAAACTCAGTAAATTATTTTTCAGAAACTCAATTTAGTTTCATTGCTGGAAAAACACTGAAGGAGCATTATTAAACTTTTTAATGATAATCTATAAATGTTTAAACAAAATCGGGTTTGTTACAAACTTATTTATTGACATTACAAAGGCTTACAATATGGTCAATCATAGTATTTTAGAGAAACTTTGGAATTCGAGTATTAGAGACTCTGCATATGATTGGTTTTCCAGCTACCTTTCTGATAGAAAACAACAGCTTCTCATAAGTGGTTCTTGCAGCTCTACGTTTTGCAGGGTTCAGTATTGGGGTCGTTGTTGTTTTTAATTTATATAAACGATTTATGCCAAGATTAATTCAATGGCATTTTTACAGCTTTTACAGATGACATTGCCCTATCATATACAGGGTGTCCAGAAACTCTCCTGACAAACCAAGACCGGAGATTCTTCAGATAATTTTAAGACAATTTAACCCAATTCACCTAGTCCGAAAATGCTTCCTAAGGGAGCTAGAGCTCTTTGAAGATGGCGCCTTGTAAATAGTTTTTTTAAATACTTCTTGAACGCTTCTACTTAGAAAAACAAAAACTGGTATGCTTATTTAGCCTTCAGAGATGAACCGATTTCATCAATTGCGAATTTCTAGTACACGTCATAGGCGTCAGTTTTAGGTAGGTCAACGGTTATTTTAACGCATAACTTTTTGTCTTTAACTTTTAAGCATTTGTGACACTAGATTATTAAATTTTCAGGTATTCTAGTACTAAAAGGTACTCGTACTTTAAGTCATTAGGATACACCGTTTTCTAGAAAAATGGATTTGAAAATTTTTTGTGTTTTTGTCATTAAAGTTAAATTTATATTTTTGCACTAGTTGGCTCTGAACTGCCAACAAAAGTAAAACCTACGTTTTTCATTGTCAAATATTTTTTACTTTACTAGGCGCCATCTTCAAAGAGCTCTAGCTCCTTTAGCTAGCATTTTCGAACTAGGTTAAATTGTCTTGAAATTATGTGAGTAATCTCCGGTTTTCGTTTGTCAGGAGAGTTTCTGGACATCCTGTACATGCAACGATAAAAATTTCTTCTATAAAAAGTATTACAGAGGACTTAAATAAATTTAAATATTGCTTAGATGAAAATTGCGTAACTCTTAGTAAAAAAAGAAAGTTCATATTTTACGGTTTACAAAAAACCAACTCATTTTTATATCCAGTGATTTATAAGTGTACCTCTTGTTTAACCAACAATAATACACAGTGCAAAAAATTGCATAATTATAGAACAAGTAGACAATCTTTAATATCCAGAGGTTATAATAGACCGTAAACTAAACTGGAAAGATCATATAAACAAATTAAAAATTCTATGATTGTGATGTCTCGAAAATTGTACTTCCTTCAATATTCTTGCCCCCTATTAGTTTTAAAGCAGATCTAGTTTGCATTAATCAATTCAAGATTGCAATCTGGTATTGTTTGTTGGAGATGTTCAAATATGAGAAGTTGACGCAATTTAATTTCATCCCCAGAAAAATTATACGCACATGTTATACAAATCATTCAAAAAAAGTATTTTCCTCTGTTTCCAAAGCTGAACATTCAACTGTTTAAACTCTTTAAAATTAACTTAAACTATATCAGATAAAAAGTAATCGATTTTGGGCAGTGTTGAAAGTTATTTTTTATCAGAACTGGGAGCTGAATGGTTAGTCGTAATAGTTGTTACTTACGAATGGGTAGGCAGAAAACGTATCAGATATCTAGGTTTTTAAACTACGCAAGTCAAAATTTTTTTAGTAAAATTTCTGAACATATTCGAAATATGAATTCACTGAACCAGTTCTCCAGATCTGTAAAAATGACTTTCAACACTGCCCAAAATCGATTACCTTTTATCTGATATAGTTTAAGTTAATTTTAAACAGTTTAATGAAGTTCAGTCTTACTTTTGTACAATACTAATTTTCACAATGAGTAACGACCACAACACATTATAGGTTTCGTTTTTTTAATAGTTACAATTATGATTACTTTTATATACAATATATTTAATCAGATATTTAATTTTCACTTGTCACATCATTATTGATACCCCTACTCAAAATTCTGGAGAGGCTCCTAATTTTAAACAATTTTTGAAATAAAAAATGGATGCCAACATAAATATAAATACTTTACAAAACGCTACGGTGTGTGGGCCTTAAGTTAAAATAGCCACATTATGTTGTCTGCAAAAAAGATCAAATTGTTAATGGAAATGAATCTGTATACGGGCTGTCCCGGATAGGAATGAACTCTTCAAAGATCTCGTAAGTATACCATACAAAATAGGGAGATTGTTAAATTAGAAAAGTGACGCTTTTCTTTGTTCTACAAAACTAAGTCTTCAAATTGTAAAAATTTTGAATAGATTTCAAGTTATTTGAAAAAAAAATCGATAGTTTACAATTTCTGATTTCCGTTTTCTGGATTTATTTTGAATGGAATCGCAAAATAAATTTAACATTGCCTCTTTTTCTTCCTCTTAACGATGGTGTGCTTAGTAAAAAAAAATTATTTTATATTTCAAATATTTTATTTTTATTCCCCAAACCTAAATAACCCTATTGTAACTTAAACTATAACCTTTAATTCATTCAGATTTTCAAAAGTCTTACAACAAATTTCATTTTTAAGAAATCCCTAGATCAGTCGTGTAATATCGGGAGATTGCAATGACCCTGGACAAAAATTAAATAATGTTGACTGCAGTTCTTTGAATATTTAATATATGTCTAAAGTTATGAGGACGAAAGTACATGTTACTGGTTACAGCTAAAGGAAGGTCGTCCAAAATGTTTTTGATTTGGTTCCTTAAGAATTGACCACATTTTTCAAAATTTAGAGTTTCATAATAAATTATAAATTAAATAATTTGTGTTCTCAGAATACGACAGCGCACATCACATCCAAATTGATGTCTGGATGAGTGTGCGTTGAATTTTAATTTTTTATTGCCCAATAATGATTATTTTTTCGGTTAAAGATGATATTATTTGAAGAATAACTCTCATATGTTCACAATATGTGGTAAGAAAAATAATAATCTTCAGAATATTGCCAAGTCAACCACTAACAAAAAGTTCTTCTATGCTCAAAGTCTGCAGGAAGCAAAGTATGAGCAATGTTATACGAATAAGGATGGAATTCTTGCTTACGGATGATTATCGCCAAATACGAATACTTCTGATAAAAAGGTATTGAAAATTTTGGAGTTAATAATAGAACAAGATAAGTTACAGTCTTTTTATCTTGTCAAAGTGGTATCACTACACAATTTAACATCCCTGAAACTTGATGTAAGTTTTTTGAATCCAGCTAGTCAGATCACTTCCTATCCAGAAATAAATTAAAAATTTCCAGGAAATCCTAAATTGCATAATTTCTTAAAAAGTGTGACAGAGTTAACTAGTGTTTAAAACATTTCTGACCAGGAGATATATAAATCTGCAATTGATGTGTTTGACGCTAAAAATAACACCTATTTCCCAACTTTTACTTTTTTTTATTCAATACGTTTTTTCCAAGCCTACTAAATCAAAACGACAAATTTACAAAAAAATTGAATTTTAGTCTTGTTGTTTAAAAATAAATATGAAGTATGCTATATTTTGAGTAGCTACAATTAAAGTAAATCACATTCTGAAATAATACGCGTGTCCCATTTAAAAAAATATGTATACTACGCAAAATAAAAATAATTTAACTAAACTTTTAGATTCTACGTAAAAAATTTCATAAAATACATTTCATTTATTTTCTATATGTTAAAGAATAAGAGTGAAACAGAAGAAAATCAAAAAGTTAAAATCTCTTAAACCAAGTTAACTATGGAAATTTGGTTGGTGCCATCTTTCATGAAGTTCATTTGGTGTATTTATATTTTCTGGCAGTATAATAGTTTTTAGCTACGTGTCAGTGTTTACAGCTTCCCACATAATTTTAGATTTGTTCGAGGAGTTCCTTATTTGGTTTTTAAGACAGTCTTTCTTGGCAGTGGTTAATTACGTATTGTTTCGTGACTGTAGTAATTATGAATGGGCTTATATATGCTGGGACATATTAGCTAACAATTGGGAAATTATTAGGTTGTTCTTAAGCAAGTGTAGCTCTTGCGACTTATAGTACGGCATCGTTTTATTACTGTTGAGGAGTTCGCATTATGGTCTAAAAACCTTGTAGGAAAAACATCCAATAAGTATTTATGTTGCATTTACATTGATGTTTCTGATAATGTTGTCAATACATGATTTTGAGCATCAAGTTATCCTCGTAAATTCTTTTACTATGCAACCGCATTGTAAGATAAACGAATTTCATTTCAACATTTTTTATTGTTTGTTTCTGACAAGTAATCAATGTTAAGGTCTCCTGCTATAAACAATGTAAACTTTATATTAACCACAGAATCTAGTAGTTTTCTTAAAAATAATGAATAGTCTACTTTAGCAGATCTGTAAATTTAGATGAGAACAATGGCAGTATTGTTTATTGATAATTTAACAGCACTTTCGAATAAATAATCTTCGGCTTGTACACTGATTACATCAAACGGTATACGCTGTATATCTTCTCTGCAATAAATTGCAGTATCTCCATGTTTATTTAATGGTTAGAAGCTCGTAATTAAATTATATTCAAGTTGATCTTTAATTTGACAGTGTTCCGACAGTGAGACAAGTTGAATGTTGTTCTGATTGATGTTTAAGGCCCGTTTTCACGGTACACTTTGGATGATCATCCCGGATGAATCATCCAAAGTGAATAAAAAATGAACCGTGTAAACAAAAAATTATCGAAAGTGATCATCCAAGATGAACAGTGAACAAAGTTGAACGTGTTCTACTTTTGTTCACTTTGGAGGATTCATCGCCGATCAATGAACCGTGAAAACATGCAGTTTATGCAGTGATTCATCCACAGTGACTGCTAAATTGCAACAAGAAGAGCACGTGCTTTTTTCTGAGTACCTAAATAATTAAATTTAAAGTAAACAGTGTGCCACAGTGGTGCTTTTTATAATGGTGTTTAAGTGGAAAGACGATCACACCCCACTAATTTTGAGTTTAATGAAAGACCGGCAGTGTCTTTGGAATACTAAAGCAGAGACGTATAAAAATAAAGTCCATAGAGAAAACGCATTAAAGGAAATCGTAAAAGAGCTGAATATTCAGGATGTGACAGTCGAGGATATTAAATTAAAAATAAAAACAATCCGTACGCGATATTCATCGAAACTGACTAAAGTAAATAAATTCGTAAAAAAGTGGTACAGGGCCAGATGACGTTTATGTCCCAAAACTATTTTGGTACAAACAAGCTGATACATTCCTGCATGCAGTTTGTATACCGCGGAGCAGCACAGGAACTGCAGTAAGTATATGTATATCATTTTCTTATTATTATTTTATAATTTAGATTTAGAATGCTCCACTTTGTCTTGGTTTCCCCACACTGTACCTATAAATAAATAACAAAGCAGTTTAAAAATTAATAGCTTTATTGTGCAAGACAACAAATTATACAACGACAACAAAACATTTAAATCATTCCCCACTGCCATTCTACAATTTCAGTTGTACAGAACAGATTCGCATAAGCATCACGTATAGTGGCAGCAAGTTTCGTGTGGTTGTTACTTGTAGCAAGTGTTATTTCTCTGAGACCTTCATGTGCACCTTGCCGCCAAACTCCAGGAACAATTCTGCCTTCTTCCCATAATTCAACATCAACCAATCCTTCAGTTACATATGGGGCGTTGTTTGTAGAGGTTTTTCTGAGCCAATTGTGAAGAACACAAGCACTTTTCACCAATATTTCAGTTGTTTCTACTTTGAGAGGGATAGGCTTTTCGAATATTCTAAAACGAGACACAAGTATGCCAAATGCATTTTCTGATAGACGTCGAGCCCGAGATAGCCGATAATTAAATATTCTTTCCTTTCTAGTTAATGATCTCTTGCTATAGGGTTTTAAAGGTATGTCCTTAGAGGAAAAGCGTCGTCGCCCACAAAAACACCATTCTCGGGTATATTGAGCGAATTGTTCTCCAGAGCTTCGTTGAATGTACATTTGGAAAACACTAATGCATCATTTGCTTTGCCATTTGTGCCGACGTCAATATATAGAAAGTTATAGTCAGCATCTACAACTGCAAAAAGAATCATGCTGAAGGTATTTTTATAGTTGAAGAAATATGAACCCGACTTCTCAGGACAGCGAATGGCAACATGTTTGTCGTCCAAAGCTCCACAGCAATTAGGGAAGTTCCAACGAATGTAATATTCCTTAATTACTTTTTCCCATTCATTAGTGGTTGTAGGCACCTGTAAAAAACAAAACCATATACAAGAATCTTCGCCTTATATATTATAGTATGCTAGTATAGGTCTCTGTTTCAGGTTCCTCAACGCAAAAGGGCCCTATCGCCACAAAATCATACCGAGGATGATACAGAAGAGGGGAATGACCCGGATATCGAGGATACACCTGAAGCAACAGGTGATTCTCTACCTGCTGTAACAAATGATGGCATAGTTTCTAATAATGAAACGCAACTATCACAACAAAGCAAACGCAGCAGAAAAACTATTCCTGAGGCAAACTTAAACACTCCATCTTCTTCGCGAAGGCTTAATTTGCCTGGAATTTCCGCTGTGGAAAGAGCAATAGATAAGTTAGGTACCATAGCTTCACACAACATAGAGACTGATAATGAATTTGATCACTTCTGCAGAAGTCTGGCAGTTCAGCTTAAGAAAATGCCTCTAGATCGTGCCTTGATATGCCAAACGAAACTACAAAATGTTATGACCGAAGAACGCATGTACCTCTTCAGGATGGAACATGCTTTGTCAAATACATCTACAGCTGTTCCATCACCGTATACCGTGTACTCAAGCAATAGTGACATAACAACCTCTGCCGCACCTCCTATCATGCAGGACCAAGAAGGATATTCAGAAGGAACAGCATATGATGTCTTATCTCAAGCTCTTTCGACCATACATAATAATTACGATTAAACTTACGTTATACTTTTTTCAATAAAATTATTTTGTTAAAAGTATTAATGCATTATCTTATTTTTCAATAGTTTATGTAGAAAATAATTTAATTAGATACTAACCTTGATACAGTATTCCAGAACTTCATAAATAGCGGCTAATACCTCTGGTAAAAATGTGATATGGAGCATCTAGGTACACGATATAAAGCTTCGAGTGTTTCAAAACAATCTCCAGCTGCGAGATATCTCAATACAATTTGCAGTTTTAGTCTGGCAGACTGAGCTTCTCTCATGGTTGTGTTTTGCTTTTCAATTAGCGGCGTTACTTTGGCAAGAAGTTCTTCAAATTGTGTTTCGGACATTCTGAGGTGATTGTGAAACATAGTTCGATATTCAACAGACCATTCTCTTAACAAACGCATTGACGCCCCCACTTTATCACGTCGTGCTATCCACGGTCTCACCCACCAACGCTTTTTTTTCCTAATCTTCTTGTCAAGTACATGTCTAAGCCAATTTACAAGATATTCACTTATTATGGCAATTCCTGCTCGTACAACTTCATTTGGCGCCATTTTAAAGTGAACTGATTAATTCAATCTTGATGACCCATGTAAACAATAATCGCTTTCATCCTCGTAATCACTTTAGATGATTCATCCGGGATGATCATCCAAAGTGTACCGTGAAAACGGGCCTTTAGGTAATGTTCTAGTTTTTAAACACTGCACATTTTGACTGTACAGCGTAAGTTGTGATGAATTATTGGTATATTTTATATTCATCTTGGTTTGCTGCACAGCTTTGGATATACCTTTTACTCAACTTAGTGACGATTGACTTTGAGTTTGGTAACTGCTACATGGCTTCTTCCGTATAATTTGTTTTGCTCTTAACGGTTATATTTTAGGTAGATTCGGCAGTCGTTGTAATTACGATTTGCTGAACAGTTTAAGAAGGTGCAAAATGGGGCTGTGTCTAAATACAGAACATTTATACTATCTTATATTTCTTAAGGATTCGGTTATATAACATCTTCTCCTTCTACAAATAAGGTATCCATAGTCCATAATTTTTTAAAAGGTTCTGATTTACTTGAAGTATAATGTTAAGTTATTGTTGAGTACTTATCTTAAAATTTGTTTTTTTTGTGATTATATTGGTGCTTAGTACCTCATTTAATTTGCTAGTGGACTTTATATTTATTACTTTAATACGAGGGAGGTGCTTTTCACTAACAGTTACATTATAATTCTATCCTGCAACAGATTTAATTTTGGATTTAATTTCTTGCATATAGTTTGCATTTAAACATTGTAATATCATATCAGCAGATTTAGTTGTCTTTGTGTTCGAAATTCTCGGACCGAGGTCAGTCGGGTTTAAATTTTGTTTAAACGTATTGGTATGAGTGTTTGGTTTATTCATTTTAATATTCGAGTTGTAAGATGTTGGCTATTGTTTTTAACATATTGCCTGATGGTAGGTACTTTATTGGTTTTTAAACTTACAGCGTGTATTATTTTTTCATTATTTTTATTTTTTGCGATAGAAATATTAGCAACATTTTTCTTCTGATAGTTTCAATTTTATCATTTTGTTGTCAATTTCCAGTTCGTTTGTTTATTATAAATAAATAATAAATCTTGAGCTTGTTTTTATCTTGTGTTTCAAATTCACGTTATACATCAAATCCTTATCTGCGGTACACAGAACAAAACGCCACAGATTAATTAACCGAACGCTAAATTTAGAGAAGTTAATTTTCTTGGCAGAAATATTTGTCTATCTTTATTTAATAAATTTTAATCAAACATTAGTTTGCAAAAACCAAAACACTTTTGAGAAGTTCAACATTACCAATGGTACATTACCTTTAGGCACTGATTCAAAAAGTAATAGACATAATAGCTTCTATAACGATACAAATTTATTTAAAAGTTTGTAACATTTTATTACAATTAATAGTACTTCTGTAAATTTCTTGTTATTTTTTTTTTAATCAAAGTCACGAGTGTCGCTGAAGATTTGAACGATTCGCGATTATTCTAATCGAATATTTGAAGGAATTCCACTCGATTAAAGTACACAAAAATAACAACAATTAAAGTTTGTTTTTCAAAACACTACTGACATATAAAAGTCATACTCTCAAACACCTACTATAATCATCATGTTAAGAATAGTATCACTTATTTTGTTCTTGTTCTACTACCTAATGTACGTATGTACCAATGTACCAAAATCATAATTTACTAATAATTGTTTAACATCTGATAGGTACATAGAATATTATTTCGAATCATATACGTTTCTTGTGAAATCTTACGCTAACTTTGTATTAGTCAAAAACTTTTTTCCTGTACTTGAAGCAACAATAATAAATTCTTGATTTTTGAACTATAAACTGCATGTTACTTTATATAAATACATTGTGGACGCGCTGTATTAAGAAGTCTCTCGTAAAATGTTTATTAAAAAGGTTTAATGCCATTGTCTTGTTTACTTCAGAAACGAACGATAACAAATTGTTTGTCTAGAAACTTGAAAAACAAAAGTATTTGCTCTTGTTTTACTTAAATAAATCTCTGTTACATCTGTCAATAAGAGCCGAAGCATATCAAAATAAAAAAAGTGAGATAGTAGTACCCCCAATCCTTGTTATTTGTAAATTCCTTAATTCGACCAAAGTTTCGAGATTATTTATTGTAATTTTAAATCTGGGTCTTATTAAAAAATTTACAAATAAAAAAGATTAGGTCGATAACTGAATGCATTATTATTTGAACCCAAGGAGAGCTTGTTTGTCGTTATTAGAGAGCGATAAAAGTGTTAAACATCTAGAAGAAAACGCTAAATTATCTCATTTTATCTCTTCTATTGCATACCTATTATTGAAAATATTTATCATCTCACGCCGCTTTATTAATTAGCACAAACATAAATCGCAAAATGAATCACATTTTTTTATTGTAAAATACAATTGTTTGCCCCATACTGCGGTAATTATAAAGATACACAATCTTATCGTGAGTATTATTTTGCATTTTGAGGTAGAAATTCCAAGCAATTGACGATAATAAAAACCCCGTGAACTGAAACTACGTTCAATTGAGTACTTATAGAAAAAATAAATATTATGTTGAATAATGTATTGTTGCTTGTTTGATTACTAAGAAATACTTATTGATAGATTATAGATATAGGTAGTTCATAAAGATGTACTACGTATAATTTTTTTCCGAATATCTCGAATTATTAAAGAAAATTCTAACCAAAAATAATTTTGGAAATAATTCACTCTAGGGATATTATAAGTGAATAAAAGATGTATAAAAGAGATGTATCATATCGTATCTAATTTATGAAAACGTTTGCTTATAAGTACAAGAGCCCTAATTAATTTTCTCAAAAAATATACCAACGCTTTTCTAACCTTGATTTAGAAATCTAATGAAATATTGAGTATGCAAATCAAATTTTTTTAATAATATACGCAAAACTTTACGGTTTTTTGCACGTTTTAGATTATTGTGTATTTTCAATTAATACATAAAAATTAGAAATATATTAAACCTTGATTTTGTATAGATTCTAATTTTTGTTTGGCGTTAATATCATTATGTATGTGTAGGATTGTAATATTCAAAACAAGTTGACATCTCTAACGATACAAAATAAAAAATTTACAGCCAGCAATTTCAACAAAAGGAAATCTTATTATCTCCTGCCCGCATGAATGGTCACCTCAAATTGTTTAGCCCGCCCTGGGCTATTTAAGTTCGAAAATATACCGCAACCCACAATGCACCAAACAGAAAATATTTTTTAGTAGTCTAGAGCCTTAACATATTATACAACAAAAAACATCTTATACATAATATTAGAAGCAAATTATTTGTAACGAATCATCTTTTGGATTGGTATTTTTCGTAATCAGTGAATTTTTATAAGAATTGTGGTAATCCAATTTAATGACATTCTTATTGCATAAATAGATGAGTCCATCATATTTTTTTAGAAATACTTATTGGTGAGTTTATGCAGTCGTCAGTCTTATCTCCGAAACTGTATGTCTGTCCGCTTTTTTTGCTGTCTGTAAATCATCAAGATCTCTTCATACGAGGCGGGTTCATAAACTAAGGGCCGTTAGCTTATATTTAAATATTGGGGCTTCGGAACACAGTTTTACTACTGCAGCGCCATCTACTGACTCATGGCAAAGCTACAGCGTTATTTGTCTTGGTTCTGAAGTCATATTGTTGTCCGTGAATGCAAAGAACAATGGCCGCGAAAATCGTTGATCCCGCCAAATGTGAAGTGCGATCTGTGATTCGTTTCTTATGTGCAAAAGAATCGTCGGCTGCTGAAATTCATCGGGAGTTATGCCTGGTTTATGGACCTTTAGTTATGAGCGAAGGTAAGGTTAGGCAATAGTGCCGTGATTTTAAAAATAGCCGAACAAATGTCTATGACGAAGAGCTGAGTGGCAGGCCTAGTCTCCAGACCTATGAAATCGTTTCACAAGTGGACCAAACACTGCGATCTGATCGTCGATTAACGATTAGTGGCCTCGCTAAAAAATTTCCTCAATTTGGACGCACTACTGTTTACAATATTGTCACGGGAAACCTCGCATACCACGAATTGTGTGCAAGGTGGGTACCAAAAATGCTCACCGACCACCACAAAGAGCAAAGAATGTCTAGTGGACAAAAGTTTTTGGCCCGTTATCAACAAGATAGAGATGATTTGTTTTCTCGCATTGTTACGGGGGACAAAACGTGGGTATCCTACAGCAACCCAGAAACAAAACAGCAATCGATGCAGTGGCGACACTCAACTTCACCAAAACGGAATAAGTTTAAGCAATTTTTGTACACAAGTCGAAAATTGATGGCTACAGTTTTTTGGGACAAAGACGGTGTTCTTTTGGTTTATTTCATGGAACATGGGACATGGGACAACAATTACAACTGACGTGTACTGCGAAACGCTCAACAAATTGAGACGTGCGATCCAAAACAAACGCCGCGGGAAACTGTCTTCTGGCATAATCCTCCTCCACGATAACGCGCGTTCTCACACTGCTCCCAAAACCAAGGAGAAAATTTGAGATTTTTGTTGGAATCTTTTGACTACCCACCGTACAGTCCCGACTTTTCACCTAGCGAGTACTTCCTCTTTTTGCATTTTAAATAGTGGATTGGTGGACAACGTTTTGCAACCGAAAAGGGACTCCAAAATCCCGTTGTCAACTGGTTCAATTCTCAGGCGGCAAGCTTCTATGCAGAGGGGTTAAAGAAAACTGGTGCAGCGGTACGAAAAATGCTTAGAAGTGAACGGCGATTATGTAGAAAAGTAAAGTAAGTTTGTACCTAACTAAATACGACAATAAAATTTGTTTCTTATAAGTATATTTTTTCTGTGACCAAACGGCTCTTAGTTTATGAACCCGCCTCGTATGTTTTGTTGGTATTTGGTTTTGTAAAATATACTCTTGGGATGAGTTTTTTCAAAGTGCAGTATTTTTATATCAGTCCTTTTATGTTTGCTGTATCGACAGAAAAGTTTTTTCCCATCTTCGATGTTAGAGTTTTCAAGACAAAAACATTATTGTGCTGAAACTTATGTACAGAGTATCGTCCATTATTTTTAGTTAGGGCAATAATGGAAATACATTGTGCCGGTAATTGTCGTACCTCCTTTGAGTATTCTTTGTTTCGATTGCAGAGTACATACTGTCGCATTCGTTCTGGGTTTGTCCGATAGAAAATTATGAGTAATGTAATCGATATTTAGTTTATTTACAGCATGCAAATATATTGCAGCAACATATTTATTTTTATTTTGCCCGCAACAATTATCAGAGAAAAAAGTTATTTTTTTGCCCATCTTTTCAGGTATGTTATAAATCGTAAAATTTATGAATAATAATTTACGTTTGTAATATAAGTCGGATGTTAATACATATTGTATGGGTAAAACTGCCTGTTGTTCATATGCAGCAACTATCATTGTTTTTAATTTTTTGCAATTTCGAAATTATTATTTCTTGGCTCTCGTGATACAACTTTGTTTTGTGTATAAATTTCAAATTTGAACTACATTTTCTTCTTGTCTTCAACAAAGGAATTATCATAGGATGTGCAGAAACTACACTAATCTTTTTAGGATTAAATAATACAATATTACATATATTCGTAATTGAAAATGTAAACATACTGAAAATATTTTGCATAAGGTACTGCTTCTAAGAGTTAATTTTTGACATACAAACGATGTAGATGTGCCAAAGTAAAATTACCTTCAAAATACCTCCTTTTTGTTTGATCCCTTAGGTAGTTAGACTCTACTGTTGAAATAGATTTAATATGCTTTCTGATACTGTTTTTAAGATCATCATCTAATTTTATGCTGTCATTTAAGACTGTAGTACTCCTTCTTGATTAGTTTTCTTTCGAGGTGTTTGCGTTATTTAATCGCTTATGGATTTTTTTTTGTAAACTCTGTGGTGTGTATTATTAATTTTAAGCATATATAGGACATTGTTGCTTCTGTTGCTTTCAAGTTTGGGTTCAACTTTCGCCTTATGATTTATGAGAAATTCTTTTTGGTGGGCAATGTTACCCAAATTTTAGAAATAGTTTGCCGCTAGTTTTCTAAAAATTTTAACACGCATTTATAAGAACATTTATGGTTGCAAGGTGGTCGAAGCGTTCTTTCCTCGACTTTTTTTCAACTGGTACTTAAGTAAGTCTTCCTGTGATTCAATTTATTTTTCCGTATGTTCTTTTTTCTATTTTTTTATTTACGTTTACGTTTTCGTTATTTATGTTTTTCTTGCTCTACATTGTCTTCTTCAGCTTTATCATATATTTGTGGTTGTGGTATGTAATCAGTGGTTTGTCGTCAGAGTCAACTGAAATGTTTTCTTGCACATCATCAGGTGATATGGCATTAATTTGATTAGTTACTGACTGATCTACAATGGTATCTTCTAAAACCACAATTTTTGGCAGACACAATTGACAACGGTGTCGTTACAACAAATCTCTTCTAAATTATCCAGAAACTCTAGAGGTGTAGATGGTATATAATCTGTTGCGTAATCTCTTTAGCAAAGATACAAGACGTTGGTAATATAATTAACAATTCATACATTACTATGATTTCTTACTAACAAACTGGTGCAGTTTTTTGGTGTTTTTCCGTTTGTTAAAATAGACGCTGCAGTTTAGATTTCCATTCCTTTGATGATTTCTTACTATTTCTGGTTAATTCAAAATACTTTTTTTGTCTAAAAAATAGTCATTGTCAAAATTGCTTTCGTTTAGTTAACTCAGGGTTCAATTATTCTAAAATATAAAATAAAATTTACAAATTACAGAAGTACTATTTAAACAAAATAACATACCTGAATTTTGGGAGTGTTATTCTTGTCTGAATAGAGTGTTTTATCATTACCAAGATACATAAAACTAAGATGAACACTTTTATTGTTGTTCACATATGCAGTTTGTTGTTTTTATGCTAAAATCACAATTTTTTTACACCGCCGGGAAAACATTTTGCAAACATTCGTTTAGCAGGTAGATGATTCAAAAGTACACACATAGCATTAAAATTAACTATCATATTGTATGCTAGACTCACGCAACCCAAAATACGTTAATAAGGAATAGAGGCTGCTACAATTCACTTTTTTCAAGACTTTTATTTTCCTCAATAATAAAATTTTGTTACATAAAAAAAAAAAAAGAACAGAACCTTAAGACTAATATAATAATAAGTAACATAAATCAAAACAAATAGTATTCAAATAGGAACCAGTAACTATGGGCACGCCCGTGGGTTACTGGAAGTTTGGCCTGACAAACAGTTTGAATATAAAAGGAAATAGGTATAGGTAATTCTTACATAATAAATTATAGAATGTCTCTTCCTTAAATGAAATAAATTTAAAGTTAAGTAAAATAACACGTCTCTTCTTACATTACATTTTTTAGCAAAATTTACTTGAATTAATTAATTAACTTCCATAGATATAATAATGTAAAACAAAAAGAATAATAAAGAAAGAAAAATATTGTCTTCTTATTTTTAATTGTAGCGCTTATTTGAATTTAGTGATTATTTTATTCAGTTAAGTAGTGATTGATAGAGCCGAACAAGACAGTCAATCAGCTTGTAATCGTATATATTTTATTTTTAACTTTTATATTGTTTGTTTATTTATTTTACTTGTTTATGGTAACAACGCTGTATTTATAAATTTATGCAATAATTTTTTATTGCTTTCTTATAACTGGGGTAGTTTTGATCAAAGTGGTCTCTTAGTGAAAGCGGTAGATTATTAAAATATTTGACACCTAAGTATTTCCAATACTGCTGTCCGTACTGTTTTTCTTTTTTGCTCTTATATTTCTTCCTCGCCTGTTAGAGAACACCATGTTAAAGGATGAAGCCGATTTTTTAATGCTAACAAACAGTTGTACTTGTAAATTGTCTCTAAATTCATTATGACAGCTCTAGGTACAAGGGAGAGGGAGAGTCCAGCCTGCCTCCCTGCATAAGCATTTTAGAATCAAGTTCTGGGGGATTTTAAGGGCAGGAGATTGGAGCTATAGGCGCCTCCCAGCCCACTACACAATATTGTAAAACAGATTGCACTAAAGCAAAGTAGACCAATTTTAAAGTTTTAATTGTACAGAAATTTCTAAGAGTTAAAATTATTGGTACTACTCGCTTTAGTTTAGATGTTAACAATTTGATATGTGAATTCCATTTAATTTGGTTGTCAATGATGACCCCCAGATACTTAATTTCTGTAACCCTCTCAAGTCTGATACAGTTACACGTAGCAGCCCGAGGGCACAGTCCTGAGTGGGTGATAATCTGTGAGGCGGCAGGTTGTCCTCTACTGGAAAAGAGAACATATATTTAGTTTTATTAAAATTATTAAGGTTCCAGTCCTACCCACACCCCAAAAACCAGTTCCAATTGTCGCCCTCAAATACTAGCGCGGTGTCATCAGCGTAGACACTAGATGTCCACCCAGTAGCTCGATTTGACATAGTTCGGCAAGGTACGCCGCGAATAATTTTGGCCCTAAAATAGTGCCCTGTGGGATGGAAAACTTATTTGATAGTGGATTGCTTAAGCAGTTGTTAATTCTACATCGATGCTCCTCTCTGATAAGTAGTTTTCAAACCACTGTAAAACTATTCCGTCGATACCCAGTCTTTTAAGGCGTAAGTAAGGTCTAAGTGGGGACAGAGTCGAACGCTCTAGCTAGATCTAAAAGATGACTAGAACTTTTTTCCCTTATCTAATGAACTGTACACTCTGTCTGTGACCGCCAAAAGGGCGTCCTGTGTACTCACACCTTTTCTAAACCCATATTGGTTTGATGGTATGAGGTTACCTTCCTCTAGATACTTCGATAGCTGCCTATTAACGACTTTTTCCAAAATTTTACCAATGTTTGACAACATTGAAATAGGTCTATAATTCGCGACGTCTTTTTTGGAACCTTTTTTTTATATAAGGGAACGATAATTGTGCGTTTTAAACAAGTGGGGAATGTGCCAGTAACGAGGCTTAAGGTAAACAGGTGGGAGAGGGCTGGGACCAGCAGGTTTTTGTATTTTTAATGACTTCTACTGAGATGTTATCCCAGCCGGGGCCCGACCACTCCCCTGAGATCACTTATACAATTTCCTATTTCCAACCATGTCACATCATCAAATCCGTCCCAGGTTATCCCATTTGGCCTACTATTGATATCCGGTGATGCCACAGGCTCATAACCGAGATCGGCAGCAAGCTTTTCACCAACAGTCATAAAGTGCTGATTGAAAACCTGTGAGCAACCCTCAGACCCTAAAATAGTCTGTCCTTCAACCAGTAGTTCATTGATCTCAGTTTTTCCCGAATTTTCCTTTGATAAATTCATTTAAACATTTCCAAAGTTTTCTACTATCATTCCCGGCTGTGGAATTTTTTTACCATAATAACTGTTTTTGCATTCATTTATTAATTTTTTAATTTGTTGCAATACTGCTTATAAAATTCTTTGAGTACTAGATTGAAAGGTTGTTTATACAGTCTTTTGCCTAATTTTTCTTTTTCCTTACCGATACTAAAATAGCTTTAGTTATCCATGGTTTCAATTTATTATCTTTACTATTGGGCCTCACCTTTGAGATTATGGTTGCCTCAGATATGGCTGTTTGAACAGTATGGATTATTTTACTGGCACAGCTATTTACATCTATTTCATTCAAAATTGGGACCCAATTAATTTCGTTCATTTTAGTATCTAATAGGTCAAAATCAAGTTTTCAACAGTGGCCTTACCTGTGTTTGCAATTTTTTTATTAAAATTATTTATGTGGAAACCTATAGTGAAGTGATCAGTTTTTGGTTGTTGTAAGACAAATGGAACCAATTTATCAACTAAATTAATACTAGCAAAGATATGATCAATTATAGTGGAAGAGTGTTCAGTAACCCGGGTTGGAGAGTTAATCATTTGTATTAATTTGTTTAAACCCATTAATTGTAAGTAATCGTCTTGTATTTGACTAAATTTATGTTGATTTTTAGACATATGTTAATGTCTCCTAGAAATATTAAATTCTTATTGTTGGGAACCCTTATGACCCTTTCTAATTCAGAGAAAAAAGCATCTGAGACTTTGAAACTAGGTGACCTATATACTGTTAGTAAATTTAATGACTGCGTAACTGTAATCGATATGTCAATGAAAACACAATGCATAGCTGAATTTCAATTTCTTGGAATGATACCTTGTGAACCGTATCTTTTATATATATTGCAATTCCGCTATTCTGATTGAAATTATTGTCAGTAAAAAAATCAGTGTAGCCATTAATTTTGTATAATGAATGACACGTCTCTTCCTAGCCATGCTTCAGCTAAGATTATTACCTCCGGTTTGGTCTCCATTTGTTCCAATGAGCATATAAAACTCTCAAAATTAGCTGAGAGGCTACTTATGTTTAAGTAAATACAACTGATTGACTGTTTGTACTGCTGGACAAAAAATTATTGTAACTTGTTATGTCTTCAAAAACTTTACAATTATTATTAAAACAAAAAGATGTCTCCTTCTAAGTCCATAACATTTTGATTTTATTGAAATATATACTTAGTATATATAGGTAATGAAATGATTAAAAGAAATACAGATAGTAAAAGAAATAAACTTCTTAGTAATGAATAAATTGAATAAAAAGTAATAATTTTTGCTGAATACAAGATATTAGTATTGATATGTTTATATAATAATATGATATTTTATAAAGCTTAGTTAGTTTCTTAAAGTCCAACTCTGAGTTTATGGTAATAGACGAATTACTTTCCTTGCTAGGTTTCACTATTACTCTGTCGTTTCTGGGAACTATATAGTTGTACCCCTGGGCCTTCGCAATTTTCTAGTTTCTTTTAAGAGAGCAGTTGTTTCTGATGAAAGATGGTTATTAGCAAACACTGATCCCTCAGGGAGAGCCCCACTTATTCGTTTAGCTGGGATACCTGGCTTTGAAGGATCTTGAAATGCAATTTGCTTAAAGCAGTTCAACCAGGATTCTTTATCTTATCTCTTTAAAAATTTAACTACGATTGGCTTTATTTTGTTTTTTTCTTTGACCGTATCCTATGGGCTGTACTTATTTGTTCGTATGTGATAGGGCTATTAATAAGTGTAGAAAGTTTGTTGAAGATTTCGCTTACTGATTCCATATGGGTCTCACCAATGCCAGTGACTATGATATTCTCTCTAAGAGAATATGATTGTAGTCTCTAGTTTTCCTTTTTCACTTTAAAACTTCACTATTAGTTTCCTCTATGGCTAATTTATTATTATCAACTTGCTGTTTATAAGTGTCCAGTTCGTTAGATAGTTTTAATCGACTGGCGACGCTTTCAAATTCAGCTTTGAAATTTGGAGGTAGTTCGGAACTAACTAGACCTTTTAAGATTTGTCGAATGGCTTGCAAATCAGCCGGTGAAAGAGTCATAGAGCTCTGACTGCTCTGAGGTTCCTTTGATGCTGACGTATTTCACTTTCATCAAGTTCCTCATTATCTTGCTCTATCAGTGATTTTTCTAATTGTGATACGTCAAAGTTGGGGAGTGCTTTGTTACGACTTGTTACGCAGTCAGGACATTTCCATGTTGCTAATTTATTGTCCTGTTTCATGAAATTGTAATCATTAAGGAGCAAATCAGAACATTTTTTTCCAACATGAAAAACTGCCTCACATGCAGGGCATTGGATGCTATGCCCTGTGCGTAATGATATTTTTGTCGAACAACATTTGCATGTAATAGTCATGATAGACGAAATGTAAACAATAACAGAAGGATTTGTTGTTATTATATTCTGTGATTAAACTAAATAATCTAAATGATACCTTTTGAGTATAGATAACAACCTATCCAGGTGAGCTGGTGCGTGCCGATGGTGGTCGCCGGTCGGTTGGGTCCGTATATATGTTGCAAAACAAAAAAAATGTGTTGATAAATCCCAAAAGTATCCGTAAATGCCGAGATGCAATAAAATTGCATAAGAATTCGTTGTTAGAGTTACGAAAGAATTTGGGTGAAATCTTACGTATTGTCTTCTTATCACTTATCAGACACTCGCGTTTAAGCAAAATAGAAGTTATCGAAGTTAAAACGTTTCACTTTTAAACACAGATTACACAAACTATTAGATTGCTTTAATTTGAGAATTCATTTAGCCAGCTTTAATTTAATTAATGCGAGTGACCAAAATTAGTCTGCACTGCACTGCAAGCGCTTTAATACATACTCACGCATCTTTAAATGTGACATTCTGGTTTTAATTAGGCATATATTTGGCAAAAGTCAGGATAAAGTATGTACTAAATGTAAGAAATATACATGATTTTAAGTCCCTATAGAAACTGTATGTATTTGATTTCTGATATCAGGTAAACCTAAATTTTTAAAACTGTGAGTTACGATAGTATGGCACTCACCGTACTATATGTCAAACCGGGTTTGGAGTACTAATTGTCCAATTCCAGTTTTCGGTCTTAGAAATAGAGCATATCCATGTAAAGACGATGGTCCTGGTGTCCTATAAAAGGATGTTTGACGCAAATTTTGTATTCCACCGACTAAAATTGCAGTTGTTTTCTGCAATGTTTTTCTTTGTGTTGCCACCATATCTGTAAACACCTTTTTTTCTCAATGGTATTGTTTTATATTGTTTGATTAATACTTTTTTTTGTTTGTCTCTCAATGGTTTCTTTTGGAATGTTCTTTTTCCTTGGTCTGTAGTGGATGGGATCCACGATATGGGTGGTGATCTCATCATAGTAGGGGTGATTGACAAGAACACGTTTAATGAGAATGTGTCATTACTTTCTCTTTGTATTTGAAGCGACCTCATCGGCGTTTTGTTCAATTTCGTCTGTAGGTTTCCAGTTCACACTTTCCTCTGTATCTTCCTTGTGTTGAGTGTCTGTTAAATCAAATCCACTCTTTTTCTGCAGCTGCATACTTTGAACAGGACGCTCAATCAGAAGAGCGTGCATCTTCTCAAAAAATACAAATTTTCTTTTACCAATCTTTTCATCACTTGTTAAAATTGACCCTAATGCACTCAAACAGAATGTTAACTTTCAGTACCGTATACACGACGTTTAAAGGCACTGTTGTTAATCTACACCTGATTTTTCAAATGTAACTGCTCCATTAGTTTAAATCAACACGAATGTAGTTCAAATATATTAGTTCTTGATGTCATAAATTCAAAAACAAAATACCTTGTTTTAAACCAATTTTAACTTATTGCAACACGAAAAAACGGCTATAGTTTTAGCAAATAGTTGTTGTTTGAATACGTTCAATCTTATCATTCGTAAATTTAAAGTTATTGTTTAGAAAATTTGAATCGTAAATGTGTTTTTTAATTTTAGTTTCAAATTAAAAGTATGCAGTTTCTAAAAAGGTAAATAACCGCGGCAAATATTAGACGATTACACCTGCAAGTTTTGCAGCTACGGCGAATTTACTATCAAATTTTGAAATAAATATTTTGTGATTTATCGTTAACAATGTAAACTATTACCAGACATCATAACTGTTTTCAATAAGAAAATAAATCTTAAACATTTCAAACTGCTTACGATGATTAAAAAAATATAAACCATACCAATTTAAGTCTAGGTCCGTAAAGCTGCACCCCCCATATTACCAATTTTAAAACTAAAGAGCTAGGAATTATCTACTTTTTATGTGCTAATTTTGTACAGACTTTAAAAATGTTGTACTTCAAAATTAGACATACCTTTACAGGTGAACATACACCCCTCTTACCAAAAATCATTGAAAGGGTGGTTCAATTGCAAAAGAAAAGTACAGGAATATTTTGTTATACTTCATTGTCGGTAATAAAGAATGTAAAAATTATGTACCACTGATTTAAAGGTGTCATCATATTCTACTATCGATATGCTATGTTTTGGCACTATGTCTGAATTTTGTACCCAAAAAAATCTTGCAGCAATATGCTCCGAAAGAGGAAAAATCGCGATTTGTTATACTTCATTGTCGGTAATAAGAGATGTAAAAATTATGTACCCCTGATTTAAAAGTGTCATCATATTGTACTATCAAATAATACATATCGAAAATTTCTTTTCTTTCTTCCTCCCCCTTGTTACCCGTTTCGCCCCTACTTATCTAAGTACCTTTAGCATTATTGCTCACCACATTTCTCCTCATCACTACATATTCATCACTTAGTGTCGTTACATCATATTGTATGTATATCTTTTTGCGATTAGACCACCCTATCAATAATTTTTGGTATGGTGTAGCTTTTACGCAAGCCACACCCCCCACATTTCAACCTTAAAAAAATATGCTTAATTTTAAAGTCGTTTCAAAATTAGCACATATGAAGTACATAATTCGTAGCTCTTTAAGTTTGAAAATTAGTGATATGGGGGGTGCAACATTACGGACCTTTTAAGTCTCATGTGTCGGTCTGACAAAAAAACATTAATTGATTTTTGATAATTAAATTAATGTTTTTGATAAAACTTAAAAGATACTAACAATGAATTTATTTTGTTTTGTCGGAAAATGACCAACGACTATTGAAACAATACATCTTCCAGAATTAGACCGTGTCAAAATTGTGACCGCGGTTGTCAACGTTTACCAATTGAAGTGTTACTCACTGATGGTGTTTGGCAATTTTTCCTACTCTTTGAATGTGTAGGGAAATTATGTTTTCAGTTTGGCATTAGACAAAGGGTTGTTTTCACTTGTAAATATTTTCTCAAAAAAAAGCACCATTAGTTAGTATTCTTCCAAGATGTATGACACTGTTTATCGTTCATTGCACTTTTCTAATAATTATATGTGCCTTATAAATATTGTTATTATTATTATTAAAAAAGAATTTATTATATCAAATCATTTTTATCTTATCTAAATATTTACGCATTTATTGTTTCTTTACAGATTCTCTATTTATTTTTGTTTTTTGTTTTGTTTGATTATTTTCCTTTATCTATTGGATATTGTATTAAATTTATATTAATATTTTTAATAGTGTTTTCAGACCTTAGTAATACTAGTTTTATCCGAACATTATGGACAGTTGAAGTAGTAAAAATGTTGATGTTCACAAACGAAGCAAAATTTTTCAAAAACCTTGAACGCTTATAGAAGAACAACTTTTTTTACGATAGTTAAAATAAACAGTAATCCGGTTTAGACCTATTTCCGAGTGATTTTGTAAGGCTGTTGTTGGTGCATGAGATCCGGTTGAAAGATTGTTCAGACTTATGATTGCATTTTGAAGATAAATTTCTTGTAAATAATGCAATTTCTTTAAGTTTCGATGATTGGTTATTTGGATGCTGTTAAACTCAATGGTTTTTCATTTTGTTTGCAAACAAGGCGTCTTTTCGTTCTAACGTTGTTCTCAAAATTACTTGGAAGAAAATTGTACCTCAATGTTTCAACTAAATTGTCTCAGTTACTAATTTGGAATTTCACGGCCTGTAACCAAATTAAACCTTGCCCAGAAAATAAGTTATCGCTCTATCCAACAATTTTTTTTAGAAAAATTGTTGTTTCCCGTAAATGTTAATAATAAGGTGAAATCTGTTAAGTTCTTGTCGCAATTCAATTCGCAGTTCAAAATAGGTTTTCTCTTGGGTACGTTATCATAAAGAGTACCAACAAAAATTTTGATAATCTTTTAGATTTGTTAACTAATTTCACCTTAACGTTCGAGTTATATTGTTAGGAAAGGCTTAGTTAGGAGGTACGAAAATGCCATTAGTAGGCCTCATTACGCTGCCAATGTTGCGCTAGACTACGTCAACTAATTTTTTAAGAACTGCCGTGAATATGGCTTTTTAAAATCTCTTAGTAATTAATAAAATTTTGAAATATTAGATGTAAAGGAATTGACTTGACGTAGTCAAACTTTATAAAAATAAAATCATCAGATGTTGTCCATTGCATTTAATTAATTAAACCTTACACAGTATCACCTCTTACTTATATAATTAACATAATCTCAAAACTGAGATGTCTTCAAAATGATTATATTACTGTAAAGAAATAATAGTCGATTTACAATTGAAAATTATGGTCCCATTTCCATGTTATCTAATATGTCAATAATTGTAGGAAAAATAACAAAAAAGCAAAGAATTCAGTATTTTAAAATTAATAAGTTAGTAATGTCAGAACAATTTGGATTTGCCAAGATAAGAAAACCAAAAAAAGTAGTCAAAAGTTAATCGCATAAGAACAAAATGCAACTCAATGTTGTTTAAATTTGGTGCGATTTCTAATCCAAATTGTGATTGTGGAAAGAAACTTGAGACCGTTGCACATATTGTGGAAAATTGTTAATTAACAAAGTTTAAAAGAGGGTTTGTAAACATTCATAATTTAACGGACGAAGCTGTATTATGTCTTACTAATCTGAAGGACATTTTGAATTCTCTGTCCTGATTATTTGTTTTTCCATTATTTTGTTTGCTGTTATATTTTATGTTTTTATTTACTTTTTATAATGTTTACACACTTAATTAATATTTTTACAATGTTACATGCTAAAACTACCCTAAAAGGCACGCACCGAAAATGCCCATTTAACTCAGCGGCGATGGGGGTACTTCGATCAAGAAAATCAGGGAAGTTTCAAATATAAGAATAATGGTCTCTCCACTTACCTTCCCACGTCAAATCGAGGTTACTATAGTAGGGTTGGTTGAGCGCCACCCTTGTTTCGTAGATTTAATCAACTAACCCTTAAACAAGGGAAAGAGGGTAGTCATTCGAAAATTCAATCTAATACTAAATATTTTAAACTGGGCTATATTGTGTTCAGTAAAGGTAAACAAGCAAGAACATAACAAGTTTTTTAAAAAAAAAAAAAAAAAAAAAACGGGTAAATAACCCGACGCTAAGGTTTATACAAAGGATAACCTTATTGAATTACTTACTCGCGCGCGAATCTAATTTAACCGCAACAGGGAGATAAATTCAACGTGATTCAGAGTGAGAGAGCCGACAATCTGAATTACTTTCTTTAAAATATCTATAAACAAAAAACAAAAACTAAGACCACGCACCTAAACCACGTCTTACATTTGTTTTACTTAGTCTATGAACAATTCAAAATGGGAAAGCGTACAAAACAAAACAAAACAACAAAAAAACAATACATACATCCGGTGAAAGCGTCTTCAAAATCTTCAATTTTCGGTCCAAGAAGGGTAGAAAAACGAAGCGTGTACTTACAGGTTCGTACTTTGCGAGTTGTATCCACAGGGGGAGAAAGATTTCTCCTTGACGGTGTCGTTGTAATCACCTGGGTTATCATACATAAATAATCCGTGTATTTCACGTTTGGCATGACTCAAACTTCCATAACTCACACAGTGCCCGATAATTTTCATAAAGTCACAGAGATTTAATCCGCGAACGAATATTTTTCCTTCAAAATCCTAGTTCTGGACGCTAATTTCATCAAGATTCCCGCTTACACACAAAAACTCGCTTTAAATCGTACCCGTAAGTTAATTAAGATTAAAACTTAAGTCCAAAAACCGAACAGTCTTCGTACGGCGTCACACTTGGTGAAATTATTATCCGCCAGCAACGAAGTTTCCGAATTCGACTTTACATAATCATCCGCTCACAAACATATCTTATAATAACTCGATCCTTTGCAAAAAATATCTGCGGTTCTCTAGGGAACTTCTTAACTGTCAACTGCCAGTTACTTAATAATCCTTAATTTTTACATCACACACATTTGTTACCCACTCCTCGATTCTCAATGGCCAATCAAACAATTTAATTGCATGCAAATTTTTATCAATTAAACGTGTCGCTCAACTTCCAAACCCAACGAATATGATTCAGAATTCCCAAGAGAAACAAAACTATCAAGTATTCTCTTTTGTTTTAAAAAAAAAAAACTCCAAACATTATGAGCTCAATTAAATCAAGGTAATAAACAACTTGCAATTTTAACAAATAGCTTTTCTGAGAAGGCTCACTGATAACGCCACAGGAAACATGAAGAACTAAACTTTTAATGGATAAGAGAATCGAATTACACCAAGCAGCTGCCATAATTTCTGCAAAATGTTTTATCCAAAGCAAACTAAATTTTGTTTTACGACGTGAGATTGAAGGAAAAATACAGTTGCAGTACACATAATCATCCTTACGAAATTTTTCTTAATGATCGCCATCGAAAATTCAGAAACAAAATCTGCCAATGACTCGAAGTTTTAGCTTAAATTTTCACGTGTGAAAAGATACCCTATTGATCGACATAACACAAAATTGTATTAGAACATTCTCTAAAATTTTATACTCTAGAAGTCGCAAGATTCGTAAAATCAAGTCGAAATCAAACGGACGTAACAACAAATGAATACTAAGTTGGGTAAGGGTTTGCAGGTTTATTGTGGCACGAGAATTAGCGTGGAGGGGAACTGAAGCCTCAAACTGTCGAGTGACTTTCTTTTCAAGAAGAAATGAACAAATTAGGAGATTCCACGTGAAGATTAGAGTACAACCCAATATTTTTAGAAACCCATCAAAAAGGTAGTCACTTCTTGAGTTATAGCAAGTGGTTGGTTTCAAATATTGAATCACATGACTTTTGCCAAATAAGGTAATTAAAACCAAAGTTTAAAGTCAGATTTAACATATCAATTAATTACAGGTTATTTAGAAAAACTTTTGTCTAATAGAAATGAGCGCATAAAAACGGACCAAATATTTATTACTGTAAATCATACCTGTAGGTGTGAATGAGTTGGGAAACGGTTGAACATAGTGCTCAGAAAGCAGGTCTAGGTACTGGCGGGTTGAATATTACTAATAACTCTCGCTCAACTGCGGTAACAATGTGATCAAAATCTGGTATTGGCAAACAAGAACTTTTTAAAATAACAGGACACAGAGCTAGGGAGCATCCATCAAGCGTAATTGCAGGTTGACCAGGAATACTTTTCACGATTGTCACCTGGTGCAGTGGAAAATGTTTATAATAATTGTATCTTTTACAATAATTGCAATGAATTTTAATTTTTGGAAACTTTTGGTGAAAATCTTTAATGGAAATTTTAACGCGTAGAAATTTCCTACGAATTTAACCGTGATTGGTCCATTACTACAAAATTAATGAATCTGATTGATCGAGAAAAAGTAAATAAAATTTTCACTTATAATTTCTCTGTCCTGATTGTCTGTTTTTTTCCATTATTTTGTTTTATATTTCTTTGTCCAACTATTTTTTCGTCATAGTAGTGACTGGCGCTTAAACCGGTCCATTATCTGTCGTCATACAATGGGTGTGCTGTCACATTTTATGTTCTTATTTACATTCTATAATGTTTACATTCTTAATCTATATTATCACATGTGAATATTAAAGTAGGTGAGGGTTGGCATGTTTAGGTTTTAGTGATTTTTCTAAACCTTGAAGCAAATGCTTTGCCAAACGAACCAATCTAATTGCACACTATACAAGTTATACTGATCTTCTGAGACACCATATACATAACACGTACATACAATACAATATTAAAAATGAACAATAATTATTCAAGTTTTATTTTAAAAAAAAAAATTTTATGAACAAAGATTTCCATAGTATCCAAAAAAATTTAAATTTAGAGAAATTCTTTTTTAGGGGTCTTCAATTTACTTGAGTCTTGTAGCAAGAGTAAATGTAAGAATTTATAAGTTCATTGAAACCTATTTTTTTCTACTTTTCTACACTCACTCTTGCTAGAAGGCTCAAAAAAATTTAAATAAAACTTATTTTTGATACTTTAACATTATTAAAGGTTCATATTAGAAATATAATGAAGACGTTTTTGGAACAACGGTGAAGTTGTAGGTAAAAGACCAACCAATGTATCGTTAAATAAAAAAATCGGGACACTTTGGTTCTACAAGTTAAATAAGCATATCTAGTTTAATGTTTAGGATGTAGTACCTGATCTTCGTACATTCTTTAGAATTAAACAAACAAACAACAAACAAAATAGTAGTGAAGATTTACAGTTTAGGTAAACACTAATACATTGCATTGAAATAATTGTTTTTGTAACGTGTTTATTCCAAAGAAAGCTGGTATAAGACTATTTATTATCATTAGATACCATTGTGTTCAAGTTAGTGCAATCAAATTGATAAATACAAATACCAATATACATATACAAATACATGTCACATCCTCTACCCTAAATAATATAAAATATTTTTTTAACTAACCTACAATGATTACCAGATGAAGTGGCAACTTCCATCATCGTGTCACCTTTTTATTCACCACTGTACATTCTTGCCAAGAATGTTTCATTGGGTTTTGTAAAATCTTGAACTAACACATTCTTCCCTCTATTTCAGAGAATTTTTTAGAATTTCCTCCAACATTTCTGATTTCTCTATTCTGATTAAGATGTACAACTTTGCGTGTACTAGACCTAATTATATCTAAACGTGAACGTAGTCGACGACCAAACATTAATTCTGCAGGAGATTTATTCGTTGTAAAATGTGCCGTATTTCTAAGGCCAAACAAAAATTTAGGTAACGCTACTGTTTACATTTTTATTTTCTATTAAACATTTTTTTTTAAAAATTGGTTAACTGTTTTTAACAGAATTCTCAACCTGGCCGTTACTACTAGAGATGATACACGGTGCACAATTAATATGATTAATAGCATTAAAATGAAAATAATGTTTAATTTCTTGGGAATTAAATGGAGGTCCGTTATCGCTCACAACATATTTAGGAAGGCCAAAACAGAGCAAAAATATGCCTCTAAAGATGCATTGATAGTTTTATCGGCGGTAGTTGAAGACATCCGCACTAATTCAAGCCACTTTAGTGTGCCCGCATCGACTAATTATTAAATATTTATATCCAGCAAACGGCCCTAAAAATCAATATGAATGCGTTCCCACAAAGGTGTTTGGAGCCATTTCCCCAAACGTGCCCAATTCGGTTTTTAGCGCGGCAAAGGTCGCACCGAATTACATGCCTTACAAAGTTTACAAACAACTTCTATATCATTTATCAATCGAGGGCCCACCACACATATGAACGTGCTAAAGATTTACATTTGTTAATATCAAAATAGCTGCTATGCAATTCTTTTAAAATTTCATTTTGTAACTTTTTGGTACTAACTACACGAAATCCCCACATTAAGCAACCGTGTTCTACGTGTAACTGGTCTTTGCGTTAATAAAAAGGTTTAACTTCATCAGATACAAGGTTGGGACAACCAAAATTAACAAAAGATACGATTTGATTTAACTAATTGATCCTTATTTGTTTCCCTAACGATAAATTTTTATAAATAATTAGAACACCGTCTTCTAGATAATGCATATCGCTCTAATTCTAGATTAACATCTTTTACAAAATCCATCAGAACAATCTGAGGCAATGCATCCAGCACAAACATTATTTTTAAAATTTACAAAATTTTTGTCATAATTATATGCTGATAAAATTATAGCCCAACGTTGTAATCTACTAGCTGCCATTAACGGTATCCCCTTTCCTGGGACCAAAAAATAGATAATTGGATTGTAAACGCGATACACATATGTTTGCTAATTTTTTGTTGTCTAACTAATCGAATTCAAGGAATTTTTCCAATCGACATTTAAATCTAATTAAATTATTAAAATAACTATTTACCACAACTTCCAAATTTCTCGTCGCCAATTGTAACGTATTTATTCAAAGAAAGCTGATATAAGACTATTTATTATATCATTAGATCACATTGTGCACGTAGTCGCAATCAAATTGATAAATTCAAATACCAATATACTATACAAATACACGTCACAGTTTTCTTGCATTAAATTTAATTAACCAAATTAATTGCAATACGAGGAAGAGTTTCAATATTAACATTTTTTTAAATACGCAATACGAGAGCTGTTTTTATTTGTAATAATTTTAACTCATATCAAAATTTTCACATTATCTAGCCAATCCCAAACCAGAAACAACTAGTATTATCGGTACAATTTAATCCATATGCCAAAAAACAATGCATTTTAATATTAGTGGAGTTAAAACGCCAGAAAAATCTAACGTTTTTTTTTTCTGACGTAGAACTAGATGAAACTGGTACCATTTTATTAAGAATGCTTTTCTCTAAACAAATATAGTTTATGACATTTTTTACCGGTACCGATTTTTTTCATTGGCGAAAAACTACCAAAATTGCGTATAAAAGAAATTCATGTTTTTTGACTATAATAACTCAATATCTCGGTAACCCTAAAATATATCAACTTGATTCTTTTTTCATCTGATTGTGGACGTAAGAGCGCTATTTACCATATTATTTATCACTAATTGATTGGTTAGATTTTTAGAGAGATATTTAGGACTACTTAGTTTTGTTATTTTGTTTTTCATAGATTTATGTTTATTTTTTGGTGCTGTTGGTGATTTGATAAATAATTGATAGTACTATTGGATGCCATGGGTTTAAAATACCAGTCAGTTAATAATTTGTTGGTGTCTTGATCTTTAATCAACCTCACATCTAAAAAGGGTAATGAATTATCTTTTGAATATCGTACGTAAATTTTAAATGTAGATCGTATTTGTTAAAATGTTTGTTCGTTTCTACGTATAGAGTGTGTGTTTTATTAGAGATAATTATTTACATTTGATTGTAAATTTATTTTGTGTTTGTTTAATATCCATGTGTTTTTTACACTTATTTAAGTGGCGGACCATTCTTCTGTTTTAAGTAAGTAGTCGAGTCAATCACCTATAATTAGATCAATATTATATTAACGTCAAATTTTAATATAGTTAGCAGAGTGCTATGAGTTGACGTTTTTAGTTGTAGTAATATACATACTGGATAGATGGCACTATAAATTTTTTAATAACTTTGTGTAGATTTTTCAAGGTTAATTCTTGTGTTTATTAACAAAAATTATTGGGAAAAAGGTTTTTAACAACTAAATATTATATTTGAATTACGATGCTATTATTTCAATGTCTGTGAATGCCAGTGTTTTTTGTAACTTTTTCCCGAACTGATGCGGGAAAAATAGCTTCCCTGATTGGCTATACACTTATATCAAATGTTATTTCCCAAGCGGCGAGTACAAAAATAACTATTTTAGGCGTCTTGTCAAGAAAGTGACACATATCAAAGCAGCAACCTGAGAACGAAACTTCAAAATATCACTGACCAGTGTGGGAAATAATTCATATCATTCACGGTGCATGATATGAATTCAGCCAATAGAAGAAGTCCTATTCCGATCGTCAATTTTCTAGTTTTATAGTTTATACACAAATTCGGATTATTAAGATTTAAATAATTGTGCCCAATTATTATTTGAATGAAATCTTTATTAATAGAACTAGAAAGTTACATTATTAAATGTGCAGTTATTGAAATGTATTACTTTTTTATTTGAATTTTCAAACATTTTTGCCAAATTTGATGATTTGACAATTGTTGAAAGAAGTTGTCATGATGGATGATTCTGCTTCATTGTTCAAGTTATCAGTAATTGGATTAGTTTCTGACGAGGTTTCTGACAAAGTTTCGGAAAAATTTTTAACGGCCGAAGTGATTGTTTTAGCAACTTTCATTTTGTGCCCAATAGACTCTGCTATGTAACCTTCCGCCACTGATAAAGAATCCCATCCACCGTGGCGTTTCAGATCTTCAATCGTACCCCAGCATCCACAAAAATGGTGAAAGATGATCGCCTCATACAGTGGCTCGTGTAAGATGCGAGTTCCTCTAAACCAAGGTAGGTAGCAATTAATTTTGGGATGTTATCTATCTTGTTGATTCCAACGGGCTGTTTAGTGCATTTGACTTGCTGATAATTAAAAAAAAAGCGACATTCAGACGTATTTGGTGGTCGAAAAGCAGCATATTTGCGATCGATACCGTAAAACTCGTCAACTATCGTGAAAACACGATCCTTTTTATTTTTAGTGTCACTTAATTTTACAATTACGGCCGAACCGACATCAGTTAAATCGTCAATTTTGAATTGGACCAATCGCATGGCTCCACTAATTCTGAACACCAAAATTACCTGAAATTGAAACTTCAATTGATGAAGGGTTTTTGTTTATAGGGATGTACTTACTTTCTGTAACAAATATTTGCCGTCTGGCTCTTCTTTTTATGAATTTATTAACTTCTTCAGCAGTTAAAGTTCTTGATTTTTTCGGATTGTATCCTTGCGACATTCTTTTCAGAAAGGCTTTCAATTTAAGATATTGACTAATATATGTATTCTGGTAAACAATAATCGTGCTTCTTATCATAGAAAATTGCGTCCATAATGTGCTTGGGGCAATTTTTTTACTGCAGCTCTACAAAATACGCAAGCAGGACGTTTTGCGAAAACGAAGAATTTACCCTGTTTTGCTTTCACCACTCTATAAACTTGCTATAAGCTTCCTCATAGCGTTGCCGGGATTTAGGGGAACTTGAGGCTGGTTTCATTTTGCTGCTTCCAAAAATACTATCTTTATCATTATCCATATTTCAGTGTTTACAGATCACTATCAATATTTTATCGTTTAGAGTTTAGAGGAGATAACACACTTTTTAGAAATTCAGAAATTTACAGCGAGAATAAGAAACAATTTAAAATAATTAACAACATGACCATAGCAACGGTTTAAGGTATCCAGATTATAGAGGAATTTGTCTCCGATGGAATTAGAAATTAATAATTAGTTTCAGTTATGTTGTTCAAACCGTCTAAAAAATATTGTTCCTAACTCGTGCGAAAGTGCAAATATTGTACGAGTGTTTATAGAGACACGAGTGCGGAGCGAAGCGGAGCACAAGTAGATCTAGACACGAGTAGGAAAATAACCATTTATATACAAAAAAATGTTATTAGGGTTACCATTTCTTTATCGGATGTAAGAATACGAACGACAAGGGGAATGTTCAAAACAACACGATAGAGGTAGTTTTATTCGAAATATATACACAATTCAAAATAAAATTTTATAGTTGTTGAATTCTTGAATTTTATAATTTAATAAGAAATATGATAATAAATTGATAATGTTCTTTTTACGTCATCAGAAATTTCAGCTACCGTGTTGCAACAATTTTTACACTTGCACTCACAACAAAACTTAAGGCCACCTTTTAAGTAATTGCACTTATTGTTATTGAAGTTTTTGTTGGAACAATAAATTGACAACACGTTTCTGACATCATCCGGAACTGGATCTTGATTCATAAATTTAGGTTCCCAGTGTTGATTTTCGAAAATCCAACCAAATTGAATCGGGGAGTCTAAATTCATAATTGCATAATAGTTTCAATACCACATTTTTTAATTGGTATAAACACCTGAACAGAAAAAACTCTTAAAAACTCACCAAAAACTTGTCAGCCCCGAGCTCGGATCGATTTTTTCGCCTAATTGCTGTTATCATCAGCGATACTATGTATCGCCTGCATGATACAGCTTAGCTGTTGAAACAGTGTCCGAGTCAGTTTGCAGTTTTTGGGTTTTCTGTGGTTAAATAGATGCAGTTTGTGTTTTCCTGATAAACACCTGCAATTATACATTTTTTAAAATAATTATGTATTTAAGTACTCAATCAAACCTTTGTAGATGTTGTTCAAATGCTTCATCGGTAGGAGGTATTTCTGCTGCTGGACGATTTTTTTTGTCATTAATAAAAAACGTAAGCAGCATACATCGCGTTCCAATGGCTAGGGGCTTGTTCTTTAGACAGGAATGTGAGATTTGATAATTCTTTCAAAGTGTCGACATTGTTTAGCAAAATGTCAAATGCGATTCTTTTTCTAATTTGGTAAATAGCATTTGTTGTGTCTCAACCTGTTAAGGTGGTTCTATACGGATATTTTCTCCTATATTTCGCAGTGTAATTGTATTTCCAATCCAGAACAAAAACGAATCATTTAATTTTTTGAAACTTAAAATAGTTACAGAAAACCCTAACGACTACAGATGTACGTGTTCGAAAATCAATTAAAGTCGCAACTTTGTTTAGGAAATCTTTTTTAAAACAATGAAAATTTTATTATTTTTAGTGCACTTTCATGTCAAATTTTATCTACTTTTAAAGCGTACATCTGCAGCATTACTAATATTATACAATTATATGAAATAAGATTTTAAGTAATAATTATTGTTTTTTGATTGAGTTTGAAATAAGATTTTTAAACACACCCTTCAATATACCACGCCTACAAATATCTATTCAACTATGACTAACAATTACCTGCGAGTATAAACCTGCCTTTTTAACCGAATGCTTTTTATTAGTTTGTGTGAATTTAAATAGTGAATAGTGTTAGTTATGGCGAAGGGAAATAAAGTAACATCATCAAAATGCCTCAGTCGATCTGAAAGATCTTAGTATATGAAGAATTTGAATCGTGCACGGTAGGTACCATTATCTAGGTGGTAGTATAGTAGTATTACTAGTAGTACTACTTATGTAAGTCATTACTGAAATTACGTAATAAATATCATGAAGAAAGATAAATGATTAACGTGTGTTACAAGCATTAAAGCTATCGCTTATGTAGCGCTTTGCACTTTAACGCATACATGCCGTTACTGTTAACTGTTAGCATTTTTCTTAGTTTATACTATTCATACGTGTCAATCTTTACACGAGATGTCGCAAAACACACATTTTACTTATAAATGATTATATAAGAACTAAAGTTTTCAAACTTGCTGGTAGTATATAGAGGTAATTAGTTCGGTAACTTCAAAAAAACTTACAAAACTTACCTTTACAATAACTAAAAAATAACAAAAAAAAAAAAAACAAAAAAAAAAAAACAAATTTAATAATAAATTAATATAAAATTAAATTCAATTTTATTTAAAAAAAAAAAAAAAAAAAAAAAAAACACTACTGTTACTAATAATGGTAATAGTACATGTAAGAAAAAACCATAAAAGTCAAAAATTTACAATATTTTGCTAAAATCTCCACACTCTATTGGATCAAAATAATACGTATAGTGTTATTTGGTAGTTCATTTCTTGTTTTTTATAATTAGTTTATTTCTCCATCTTTATTTTTTATAATTACATATAAATAATTTGATTTTAGGTGAAATGCTTTAGCAAAATTCAACGTTGCAGCAGCAAACACTAAGTATATATGCATGTTTTTATTGGTATTCTAGCAAATACTAATACAGTATTTTAAGAAGAGATTCTAAATCTCCTTTACCTTTGGAACATGAATCTGATCTAAATTATCAATCAATAAAAAACGTTGTTCGCTGAAAGGGTAAAATGAAGGAGAAGAGTGAGAAAAGAGAATAAAGGAATGAAAAAGGGAAGAAAGGAAAGAAAAGGTGGGTGTGGGGGGGTGGGTGTAAAAAAAGAAAATGGGTTTTGGAAAGATGGGGGAAAAAAGGAGGGAAAAAAGAAATGTTCCTCCCGATGGAATACCTTTTATCACCGTAATTGTAGATGGTGGCTGGAGTAAAAGAACATAGGGGCATGGATATAATTCGGCATCAGGTGAAGTAAGTTTTAAATTTCATAAGTATTGTCGGCATTGGTTCTAACAAACCTTGTATTTTCAGGGAAATAATTGTGGGGCTGAAACCAAAAAACCGCTATTTGTAGGTGTCCGAAACAAAGTTTGTTCTTATTGCAATTATTATAAAAATCAAACTTAAGAATTAAAATACACGAATGTGCAGTTATCTTCAGTGGTCCTTCAACGTCCATGGAACAAGAAATAATAGTGGAAGATTTCTCTAAAGTAGACAACAACATGATGTTATTTATAAGTATATGATAGGTACCTATGCCATTTTCCCAAAATCGAAAGTACGGAACATTGAGCTATCTAAAATGATTATAGGTGATAGAGATTCTAGTGTGTATACCCGTATTGTTGAAAACGTGGATTATGGGCGCCAAGTCATAAAAATTGAATGTCGTAACCATATGACCCGTTGTGTTAATGACACGCTTCATAAACTGTCATTAAATAGCACATATCCCTTATCATCACGAAAATTATTAATTTTAAAAGGACAAGACGGAATTTTGAGATTGGAAAGGTTAGTAAAAGGTGTTAGAACGGCAGTAAAGTGTAACAAAGACAACGCAAACAAACTTCGTGAGGACTTAAGAAATGCTCCACTTCATGTTTTTGGTCAACACAAAATTGCAGGTACTATATATATATATATATATATATATATATATATATATATATATATATATATATATATATATATATATATTTATGTATATAAATGTACAGTGCGAGTCCAAAGTCTTAAGCAAATTCGTTAAAAAACGTCTATGAAATCTATTCTTTGATATGGATTATCATCAAGATAATTTTGTAAGGGTGCCGTTTTTTTTTTTAAAGTTTGAATAACAGATATCTGGCTATTTCCAGATTCGCAGCAACACTTCGGGTTGCCCTATGAGGATTCTCTTGCAAATCTAAAAACGTTGAAGAGTGTTTTCCTCAACTGTCGGACGGCCAGATCTTCTAAGATCCCTCAGGTGCCCATGTTGCCGAAATTTTCTTTCTACTACACCCACAGTCGCGAGTGATATCTGGGTTCTTGAATATTTGTTGTTGAATAATCGAAGGACTTCTGCGTGCGTTTTATTATTTTTCACTTTACAATCTTAGTATAAAAGCAAAAAGATAAGAAATTATTTTTTGACAAATATAATTAATGACAGAAGTTAACTTGATGAAAATGTACTTCGAGGATTTTAAAGTCAGATAAGGTTATTGTCAAGAAGTTGGGGAAAGGCAGTTTAAACCTGGAGCTTGTCAAAATTATGCCAATTTACCATTTACCATTTAAAAAAAATATAACAGAAAAATAAAATTAACGTGTCCGAGGATTTTGCTGAAAAATCGTCCGTTTTTTTAAACGACTTTTGACTGGCACTGTATATTAATACTTGTTTAATTCTTTTTTTAATTTTTAATTTTTAGCGTTTCATTTTGTATTCCTGGAAATTTAAACAAAGTTGATTTAACCATCACTATTGACACAAACTTTTTGAAGAAGTCTGAAAGATTTTGGAACCTATGGTCAACAAAGCAGATAGACTATCGTACAATCAAACAACAAATTATGCCGAAATGTAAGTACAAAAATTAGAGAATGGCCGCTTATCAAACATCTTGCAGATATATGTCATTGGTGGCTAAATGTACAGGGGGTAAACGGATAAATTTTACTAATCGTCTGTCATATACTGCAAGATCATATGCTGCTGCAATTTCTTACAGTAAAGGACCCGGTTGGTATTTATCTACTTTAGCCCATCCAAGATCTGCTTATTTTACCGAACAAGTTTTAAAACAAAACAAAAAAATTACTTACGAAGGAAAAACAGAATTGTATCATGCCCAAAAAGGTTAAAAAAGTTGCGCCAGGATCTGACATACATTATGGGCCTAATGCCGCGTTACCCGATATAAATTTGGAGGATATGAACAAGAAAAAATTGAATTTATTACAAAACTGAAAGATAGAGTTTCCAGTCTTGAAAACAAAATTCAATACAGCCTCTAATTTTGGATGCGTCATAAAAAAAGAGCAACAACATCTTGTCACAATTTCATTAAAAATATTTTGTACAAAAAAGATTTGCATACCTCAGCAATATCCTATGGTAGATTACACGAAAAAACTGCAATATCTACATATGAGGCAGAAAAAAACGTTACTGTTATTTTTTGTGGTTTTTTTATTGACTTGGAAAATCAAATTTTAGGAGCATCGCTAGATGGTTTGGTAGGTGATAATGGTATTGTGGAAGTAAAGTGTCTACCTTCAGTTACCGGAAGACTTGTAGAACATACGTTAAGTAAGTTATCTACACATTTGGTGATTCGATAATACATATTAAATTTTGTTGCAAACTTAAAAAAAATCACAATTATTACTACCAAATCCAAGGCCAATTACACATAACAAAAAGAGATTTTTGTGATTTCATAATTTATTGCAATGAAGATTTTAATGTAGAGCGTATTTATAGAGACGACCACCTATGGAATTCGACAATGCTGCCGAAGCTGAAAGAATTTTATTTAACATATGTTCTTCCAGAATTAATCGATCCGCGAATACCACAAGGCATGAGAATTAGAGAAAACAATTAGTAACTGATTAAAAATATTTTATTTTCTAATCTGTGATAACGCAATTTTAGATAAAAATGTTTACAATGTACTAATCAGTTAAAAATAATATGGTATGCTTGTAATTTATAGAAATACACAGATTTCATCATGGAATTGTACCCATTCTTTTGTGTTTTACCAATTTAGATTGAGACAACATTGTAAAAATAATAAATTCTTATCGCATATTGCAACGATTAGTTAGCGTCAGCATTGAATTGAACCAATGAAATTAAAATGGCATGTATCACCACATATTTTGGTTGGAATGACATCTAACGGATTTTTGTTGGCAAGACTAGGTATCGGACAGCCTTATGGAATGTATCGCCATCAAACTTGAACAAACAGACTTGCCTATGGCTACTATTTCTGAATTGCCATAAAACGTCTGCTTCCGGAGTGTCCTAGCTGAGTAAATATCTTGCATTTCTTTAAAGTCGGCGAAACAACACAGTAGTGTAATAATAGAGTTACGTAATACATCGAGTATCGATAGATTGTATTAAAATATTTTGACTAAATTTACATTCCTCTAGAGTGTGTGAAAATTATTCTTGTGTCTGCTTCGTCGTGGTTGCTCATCAATGAATCGATATTGATTGATTCTTGATTTTTCCTCAATAGGACAACTCATTCTGGATTTTCGAATCATCCAGCGATTAGTAGATGTTCATTATCTTCTAATATATTACTGCTATTTAGAAATATATAATTTGTTAGAAATATTAAAAGTCGGCGTTTATTGTCCGATGGTTTTAAAAAGTCTCTAAATTTTGGGACCCTTTTTGTGCTACTAACATTAAATTCAACAACCGTTAACTCGCCACGTCTACTTCTTTCTAAATATTTTAAACTGTTAGGGCCGTAACTGTCAAAAATAATAGTTCTTCTTGAAACATTTTTTTCCTCTGGCCGAATTTAAAATTGTTTGAAAGAACATGTTTGCTAAATCATCAAAAATCAATAAATTTGCTTTTAGTTGTTGAATAGCCACTATGCCATCAATTATTAAGGACTCCACTACCGGACACACAGTTAAATTCTTAGTAAATTCCTCTATTTTTCTTTAATTTCCGATTTAGTAGTTTTCCTCATTGAGTTGTCTTTATAAAATAAAGATGCTCTAACAGTTGTTAATTTATAAGATAAAATATTAGCTAAATCCATGTGTTGAAATCGTGCAGCACAGACAATCCTCGAAACGTCAGCTCCGACCCAATATAAGATTTTTGGAAACGCGTCTTAGTTTTGACTTTATTTTTCTTTGATTGTTAAATTTTTATTTCTTTTTAACAGGTTGCCAAAAACTGTTTCTGTTGATATTGTCCTAGAAAGTTTGCACTTTTTTAGTGGAGTTTTCTAAATAATTTATTAAGTTTTTCTTCTATTTCTTCCAGCACAATTTTTCCTGTACATGTGTTTATTAGATTAGAAGGAACATTATCTAAATTAAAAGGATTGCACTAATCATTTTCTAATACACTGATTGTTTTTAACACATTTTTCAATTCTGTATCTTATTGCATATTCTTCTCTTTTAAGTTTTCAGTAAAAGATGAAGTAGCACCTAAAGGAAAAAATCATAATTATACTAAAGGTCATTTATGCATAGCTATACAATACTAATTGTTATTAATTAGACTTAATTCAACGGCAATTTATATGTTATATCTTTGTTTTTGAATTGGTATCTAATTATAAAAAAAAAATACTAAGCGACTTTATATAAGTGCATTAGGTATGTATTTACCTATCTAGAAAATTTTGTGAATATTCTCCTAGGGTACGTCTAGTTACGATCCAGCCAAGAAGAGCACCTGGTTTTTGCGTAAATCCTACAACCCCTAAAGAACTTTTGCAATCTCTATTGATAGATTGTTCTAGTGCCATATCAGAAACCACACCAATTAAACTTTTTGTACTAGTCCTCTTGACAACAACATTTCCCTCTTCTAAAAATTTATACATGTTGGAGTTTCTGGTCTTTAGCTCTTCCATATCATTCAAATAAACAGAAGCCCATTTTGAATATAGATAACGCTCTCCAGCTAATAAATAGGGTAATCCATCATACACAGCACCAATATGACAATTGAAATCCCCATCTCTTTCAGCACGTAACATTTTCCAAAGTACTTCAACTGCTTTCAAAAATAAATGCCAATATTTAAACGTGGCAGATGAAACCTGTTTTTAGGAAATCTTTTATAATTTTGTCCAAATTTTTGGAACCCATGAAGAATTGGTAAAGATTTTCATTTAAAATTTTAGGGTACTTTTTAGTTCATCACTTAAAAGTTCGGTATATGTTTGCTTTGTACCAGTAACCATAAATATGTCTAATGCTGGCAATCAATACCATGGTAAGATGCATACCACCCAATTGCAAGGTAACTTTACCCATCTATATTTGGAGGTTTGTTCCATAAAATTTCCCCGTGCTTTAGCATAAATGGCTAAATCTACAGTAATTATAATATGTTGTTGATTGAATACACTTGCCAATTCTACTGAACGAACCATTGACGTGTAAATTGTATCATATTCTGTCGGTGGAGCATTTAAAATGGCAAATAAGCGACTTTTGAAACTACAATGAAAAAATGAAAATTAGGATCGATGAAAAATCTGAGATGCAGGTGTCATTCCAGACCGATTGCGGTTGTCTAACTATTTCTTTTTTTGCCGATCAAGTTTGCATGGGAATACAAAACTTATGTAAAAAGTGATGAATTGACACATAAGAAAATTCATTCCTTTCAAAGAGATAAAGAAATTATATAATAAAGTTAAAATGGTTTAAAAGTATGTTAGTGTTTTTATATCTTCTCCTGTTTTTATAATGTGTAGAAACAACTTTTTATTTCATATTTTTTTAAATTTTTTAAATTACGTAAACTAATGCTAATAATAAAATCACGATTCAACCGTTAAGCGTCTAAAAAAATTTATGAACTCAATATTCAATTGTAAAATCTTATTTTTTACTTATTTCGAATAAAAGTATGTAAAAAACTTGACACCACAATTTCTGTAAACAAAAGTTTGCACATTGTGAAGCGGGCATAAGGGTATCATTTACAATTCTAACAGCAGATAGTCTCAGCAGGAGTTATCTTATAGAAGGACTGTAGAATGAATTATTACACTAAGCACGTTTTAGAAAATAGGTAATTTACGTTGCTTACTTAATTTTTTCTTTAAAGAATATATTTGAAGGTATTGCTAATTAAACACCATAGCTCAATTAATTATCGAATCAAAATTTTGTTTAGGAAATGTTTACAAAATAAAATTAGAAATAATTTTGATTTAAAAAACGTCTACAAACAATAACTCTTAAATTAAATCAAAAAACTAAACATGGTTATTTGGGTTGACTAATTATTACTTATTTTTAACACTTTCGCTGCGACTATTTAGAGTTTGGGTTACCCCAGGAGCTGAATGTTTTTTTTAAATAGTGCTAGTTTGGGGATCAGAAGTCGAAAAGTATCAATGAAAATGGTATATACAAGATGTACGCTAGTTTTTTGGACTATGACTCATGAGAGCCATGCGCACCCGGTCCAGAATTTCTAGCTCAGTGCTGACCGACTCTTATCGGAGCCGGATAAAATTCCAAAGAAGTTTTGATGTTTGGATGAAAACATGATACAAACACATTTGAAAAACATAAATTTATCTACATATATATCATAAAACTAAAAAGGGTAACTGTTATCAACTAAAAAAAATCATCAAAAAAAACATCCTAAACATCCTCACCACTACTTGCCTAATTTCCATTTTACTTGTGAGCATTTGCAAACATTCACCAACACAAAATCCAGGTTGTCCTGGGCATTGTTCGCAGTGGTATATTGTCTGCTTTCTAACTTTATTTTTGGAGCATTCTCCGCAACGCTTCCTATTTGTTCTTCCATCACTCCTTGTTTCATCAATTTTCGTAAGCACATGTTGCAGCGCATTCCTTCGTACAGGCATCGGCGTTCTCACTTCCTCAATGTGAAGAAGACTGCTCAAAAGCGATATTCGAAAATTGTACATTGATAGTTTACTTCCAGAATACTTTTATGCAGCAAATAAGCATTGAGGAGCATGAGCTGGAAAAATGTATACCCAATTTTTTATACCACTTGATGGACTTTCTTTCACACGGGTAGTATGAATTGAGTTGATCTTGGCGATCAACACCACCCATGTGCTGATTGTAATAAAAATGGGTTCAGGTTTTTCCTTATGACGATTTCTCTTGTCAATATATTGGATCATTTCATTTTTGTACTGGTTGCTTATGTACAAAACATCACGTTTGTCTCTCCACTTACCGATCATTATATTATTGGAATATCTAGCGACTGTTTCTCCTTTTTTAATTTTTTGGCAATAACTTTGAGGATTATGTTTTCGTTTGGAACTAAGTGTTCCTGTGCAGTAAGTTCCCCGTTTGGTTAGATGATTCGTGAGTTCATAAGAATTGTAAAAGTTGTCCATGTAAATGGCATGTCCTGAGTCCAAATAATCTTTGATCAATTCTAAAACTACCTTCTTAGTGTGGCCTTTTCCGCCAGTATCATCCAGGGCCCCAGTATACACCATTGATTTCAGAACAATGCCGTTTGGTTCGGTGAGCATGTATAGTTTTATCCCATACGTATGGCGTTTATTTTTTATATATTGGCGGAAAAGCAATCGTCCCCGCCATAGTACCATAGATTCATCGATACAAAGTTGTTTGTTTGGATAATAGATCGATGCAATCTTATTGTTGAAAAAATTTATCACGGGTCTTATTTTGTATAATCGGTCATTGGGACGTTTTCCACCTTCGGTATCAGGATTTTTAGCAAAATGAAGACAACGCAATATCAAAAGGAATCGATCACGGCTCATATGTGCTGAAAAACACTTTAGATTGAATAACGGATGACCTTTCCAATAATCCTGAAGCCTATTCAATTTGATTGTCCCTGTATGTAGCAATAACGCTACAAAAGTCAACATTTCGTCTACGGTGACACACTTCCATCGCGTGATTCGCGACTTTTCCGTAATCCCTCTCCAAAAAAAAAAACTCTTCAGCATAATGATTTGTTTCATTAACTAAAAGATTGAGAAGCACGTCGTCAAAAATCATCCGAAATTAATCAATGGGTTCAGAAGTATTAGAATCGGCACTAAAAGTTCATTGTTCTTGAAGAAGGGAAAATCTTTCATATTCGTAGAGACATCAGTCCAGTTTGGAATACCGTCATCAAAATCTGCAACCGCTGGCTCATCGGCATCTGCAACCTCCGGCTGTGAAGCTGCTTCAGGAACTAAACGTAAAAGAGAAATTTGGTCATGACAACAAAAATCTTTAAATTTTACATTTATTGTGGCTAATATTTATTTATTTTTTATTTACCTTCGTTGTCTTCGTCATCATCGTCTGTAGGATTCTCTTCCGAATCAGACACATCTTGTTCGAGAAGACCATCTGATTCAGTATCACTCAAAATACCCAATTTAGGAAAACATCGTCGTCTTCGTCGGAGTACATCAACGCAGCCAAAAGTTCGTCATCAGTCAGTTTTTCATTTCTAAATACAAGTTTTGGTTTTAGCTTTTGACGGACCCGCCCCATCGTCCGCCATTTCACAGGAGTTAGATACAAGCAAATTGCAAACGGCAAAACATTCTCTATGTCCGGAAACGTTCCTTACACGCTCACATACGTACATCAACGTCAGTACAACGCTGGCTTTAAACTAAGCCGTTTAATAAAGTAAGTTGCTTGGCCATTATTGATTTCTTATATTTATTTATATAGTAATACCTTTATTTAAAAAAAATGTTTTCATTTAATTTTAAACTATAACTTGGTATCTTAATTATAATTATGTAATAAATTCTTGTCAAAAAACTAAATATATACGTTGACAATAAGAATTGCCTTAGTTTTTATTTTCACTTTTTATATTAACTACAGAAAAAATGAAACGTCATAAAATATACATTTTGTAAGGACTAAATATTATGAATAGAGAGTTTAATGATTTTTTTAATAACTTACAATAATTAGTAGGTTAGATTTATTTAAAAATAAGTAATAATCAGTCAACCCAAATAACCATGTTTAGTTTTTGATTTAATTTAAAAGTTATTGCTTGTAGACGTTTTTTAAATCAAAATTATTTCTAATTTTATTTTGTAAACATTTCCTAAACAAAATTTTGATTCGATAATTAATCGAGCTATGGTGTTTAATTAGCGATACCTTCAAATATATTCTTTAAAGAAAAAATTAAGTAAGCAACGTAAATTACCTATTTTCTAAAACGTGCTTAGTGTAATGATTCATTCTACAGTCCTTCTATAAGATAACCCCTGCTGAGACTACCTGCTGTTAGAATTGTAAATGATACCCTTAAGCTCGCTTCACAATGTGCAAACTTTTGTTTACAGAAATTGTGGTGTCCAAGTTTTAAATTTCATGAGTGTACCTCTATATTTCGAACGTTCTCCGAATGTGAAGTCGCATAGCCGAAAACGGCTCGCGCCTGGTTCCGGCGACTACCGCTTCATTAAAAAATTCAAATCAGAGTAACTGTAAACTTACTGACATCTTGCATATAAAAGCTTTTTTTCAAACCTTTCCCTACATTTCATTCGACTGAATATATATGAAAATTTACATAAATAAAGCGCTGGTGATGGAATCTAAATTTTACCTTCCTAAATGGCGACTCTAACTTTCTGACCTTTTTAACCAAAAAAAGTAAAACATTTATCGATCCATAATAATATGGTAAGTAAGCGCTTGTAAGACCACAATTAGATGTAAAAAAATCAAGTCGATATCTTTTAGGGGTTACCGAGATATTGACAATAAAAACGCAAAAAATCGGTACCGTAAAAATGTCATGAAACTATATTTTCATTTAGAAAAACATTCTTAACAATATGGTACCACTTTCATGTGGTTCTACGCTAAAAAAACTAGACGATTTTGAAGCTTTTCGAAACGTTTTTTACTCCACTATATACGTTTTGTTACTTGACATTGCATAAACTGCAAGTAGTTGTGTTTGCAATTGGATAAACCCTGTTGATGTTTTTTATAGTAATTAGAGTTATGTTTTCTTGATATTTAATAAAAAAGATAGCGTTTATTAATTTTAATTAAATTATTCATTAAATTGTCTTATCAAATACCATTTGAGCTTGTGATAGGAAACAAATCTGTCATTTCCCTTGCAATATTCATGCTTTGTTGCTTATAGGTAATATAACTCGAGCAAATAACATAAAGAGTAAAAAACGTTTCTTTCGATAAGCAGGATGTAGAAGACAATAGTAGCTACTTATTGCAAATCCCTTTTTTTCATTATTGTCGTTATTTTTTAAAACCTATAGTAATTTCCCTGTGTTTAACAGTAAAAACATTTCTTTTCGATAATTTATCATTAAGGTGGTGAAATTTATCTTTCGTCTGGAAATATATTATTAAAATTAAATTAAATAACTGCTAATAATAGGCATTAAAATAATACCCAATTGTTAATAAAGCAATTTCTTTATATTGTGTTTTGAAATTTTCAATTTATTATTATAATGGAAAATATTCTCTTTCAAATGATCAACTAATTATGGATTGTTCTTCCTTGAGGAGGCGCAAATTAAACCATTAAGACGTTTCTTTCAAGGCAACGTTTCAGTGCAGCCGAATGTGCACTTCTTCAGGCCTCTGTTTGTTAAAAGAAAGAATACATTTAACGGTAGAGTTATATACACAACATCATATCCTTCATATATTAATCTAAATTATAGGATTGACTCGACTACTTACTTAAACAAATAAATGGTCCGCCACTTGAATAAGTGTAAAAAACACATGATATTAAACAAGCGCAAAATAAAATTAACAATTCAAAATGTAAATAAATATCTCTAATAAAAAACACACACTCTATACATAGAAACGAACAAACATGAATGACTAGATAACAATATGATAATGGGAATTCCTTGCTTCCTATTTTATTTTAGTGATTAAATTTATAAATATTGCTTAAATTTTTGTGTGTCCCTGTTATAATTAATTAATTTCTACGTATAGAGTGTGTGTTTTATTAGAGATATTTATTTACATTTAATTATTAATTTATTTTGTGTTTGTTTAATATCTATGTGTTTTTTACTTATTCAAGTGGCGGACCATTTATTTGTTTTAAGTAGTAATCGAGTCAATCACCTATTATTTAGATTAATATATGAAGGAGGGTATGATGTTTATGTATATAACTTACCGTTAAATGTATTCTTTCTTTTTAATAAACAGAGGCCTGAAGAAGTGCACATTCGGCTGCACGAAACGTTGCCTTAAAGAAAACGTCTTAATGGTTTTTGGTGCCCCTCCTCAAGGAAGAACAATCCAATTAGTTTTATTATTATTATTAATTTATTGTTTGCATTGGTGCATCTGTTATCTTCACCCAGTAAAAAATAATATTTTCAGAAAATTTTCCTTTTTATTAATTAAAGTTTATTAGACAACATACAATTAAAGCAGTGAGAATAAGTTTGAGACTCTTAGAGAAATTAATAAAAACCTAAGAATAAAAAAACAAAAACATTGTTAAAACATTAAACTTATCTATACATTAAATTTACCTAAACTGTTCACCCTACTATTTGTTAGATTGTATATATATATGTAAATAATGTAGGAAAGCTACGGTTAATAATCTTAAAGTAGATATGCTTTTATTTAACTTGTAGAACAAAAGTTTTCCGGATTTTTGTTTGCTTAATGGTACATTTAAAATTCAAATATTTTTATAAAATAAATTATTCAATACATTGTTGTATTTGCAGATTTGCCAAACATAAAATTGCATTAAACTACTGTTAAATTTAGGTGTAATAATTTCTTATGTTAAATGTTTGCTTATAAAAGTTAATTTCACGATTTCGTGAAATTAAAATTTTGTCGTCAGGTAGTATTACCTGGAATATGAATAACTTTTATGTTTTTAATCGTTTTCAACTCAATTAACGCAAATTTTTGTTTATCAGTAAGTTATTTTGTTTTTATGGATTACTGATGTTCCAGTTTTGCCACATTTATTTATTACAAATTCCGTAGATACATTTTTACTTAAAAATTTGGTTTATTTCATGTTGATTCAAATTTTAAGAAATTAAGTTTCAATTAAAAATACAATCATCCAGCGATACATTTAATTATAACACAATGTATATCATTACAACAATTAAAGTTGGAGTACAAAATATTTAAAATTAATTTTTAAGCACATTGACGGCACATACAGTGTTTAGTTATATGTCTATTGTCGCATATATAATAATTTGCTTACATTTCAAGAAAAACGAAAACATTTAACTAAATTCAAAAATTTCAAAAGCTAAAAAATACTTGAAAGAACATTAATGTGTACGTAATTGACATAGATAGATAGTCCAATAATGATAATTAAAATGATATGTTACTTTCTAATATTGAGATATAGTTTGAAGCTAAATTTTTATGAACACTTTGACGAACCCTCAACCCTTATAATTTTTTAAAACATTTTTCAATATTTACATATTATAAACATTACTAATATTAAAATATAATCAATAATCTACTACGAAAATTATTTGTAAAGCATTTATAAATGTATACAAATAAATTTTTGCTGGTGTAAATGTTACATTAAACATATAAACAACATAATTACAAAGTATACAGTAGATATATAACAACATAGTGACAATTAGATATGAGCATAAAGGTCAATAGATACGAAGTTGTAACGTTCCGCTGCAGCCGGTTAAAATTTAGTTTTGCCGAAGATGTAGTTTCCGGGGTCAGATGGATTTTCGGAAACAAAATATTGTTTCCATAAAGATTGAAACAGCTCATAAGAAACGCTAGCTTTTCCCTAAAAAAAGTATTTTAGTTCTTAGAAAATTTAAACTACATGATACTTACGCAAGACATTTTCTGAAAAGCGTTTCTGCATTCGGAAGCCTCTAATCCGTAGCAAGAGCAGACGCTGGTAAATTCGTCTGCATCTATTGCTCCATCACCGCTAGCGTCTTCTAAATCAAACATGAATTTCAAATATTGAGTTTGCCATTCTAAAGGCTTATCGGGTGCTTTAGAAAAATCGTCCCACATTAAACACCATTCATCTACGCTAACCTAAAAATTTAAATAGTAAGTTTCTAATTTTTAACGATTCTGATTATTATTTTGTTTGCAAAAATTACCTGGCCGTCTTTATTAGCATCCGCTCTGTTTCGAAGCCCATCCCATACCTGAATAAGGCTTTCAAAAGTTTTTTTGTTTTGTTCTGTTCCAGGTGCCCAACCTCTTAGTTTGCAGATTTTCTATAAAAGAAACAAATAATGTACATGATTTGAGTATTTTTTAAAATTATCTTCAAAAAATGTTACGCATGAAACCAATAATACAAGCTACATATTAATTAATATTTTCAAGATAAGTCTTTAAGCACTACTATATGCGTATGTGTACCTGTGTCACTAATTAAAGTAGACTAAGACATCTTAGTTTTACCAAGACTCTATGAACATTCCCAAATGCAAGTACACCTTATTTGTAAGTCATAAATAATTGAAATGGTGTTGTTATTGCTCAGACAGAAGAAGAAAGTCACTAAATCATCACACAAAATATCTCAACTTTTTAACAACTTGGGGATCAATAAAATTCTGTTCGAAAGCTGAATCCCTAACAATGAGGATTATCAAAAATAGAACTTCGTCTCGCTACATCTGAAGAAAACATTCTAAAAGTTTAAGCTGAGATAAGGAAACTTTATTCGCTTTTGGTTATTTCACTCAGCATCAACATGATAACCAAAATGTGCATCATCTTAAAACTGCACCTAACATATATTTTTTTTCAGAAGGTTTATGAACTGTAAATAAATGTATTGCCTGATCAATCTGATTTTGTCCTGATGAATTAGCTAATAGTTTATTAGATTCTGAGACCGAAAGAAGACGATTGACTACCAAACTAAGCTATGTGAAAAAACCTTTAACATTAGGTATTTTAACAGCAAGGTGTGCCCGTATAAAAAAATTTTGTTAGCTCCAGAAAAAGACTGATCAAGACCAGCATCCATTACTAAATCTTCAAGTACCTAAGAACAAAAATCAGTGAGTTTAAAAAGTCACAGTTACATTCCATCGAAGAAATTATGGTATTGACAGAAACAAATGTAACTCGTTATGGTTTTAATGCTAAGTTCGTTTTTAATGATACAATACTGCATGATGTAAGTAATAGTTTTCGTTTTTATTAATATTCTTTTTAAACAAACTGAAAGTATTATTTTGGTTGGTCATGGATTCAAGATAATGATTAAATATACAGGGTGGGGCACTACCAACGAATTATTCTGTAGCACTAAAACGACAAATAATGTAAGAAATCTTAAAATATACATATATCGAAATTATTTGAAATCACATTTTAAAAATAGTTTCGATTATATAGGGTGCTCCAGAAACACGTACTATATCAAAGTTGGGTTATTTTAAATATAACACCCTGTATACAAAAAATAATGTATCTTTTTAAGATGTCCCTATACCAACTTACATCCGTTTCTGAGATAAATCGATTTTACCTGATTTGCAGCCCCTCCACAAAAATGCAGTTACTTCAAGATAAATAAGAACAAGCAATTTTGCTTTACAACACCCTTACTAAGAAACTTTAACATCTTTTTTGCAATATTTACTATTATGTTATGATGTACAGAGTGTTTTAGATACTACATAACGCTAACGACTTAAAACTTAAATAACTTGCTTAACTTAAATGGAACACCCTGCATTTCTGTAACTTGTTAGAATCAGAAACTAATTACCTTTCATTTGGTATTAGGGTTACCAACCCCTAACTCTCATAGTTTTTAAAATATTTTAAAATCTGCTAGTTTAACAATTTGCAATTTACTGGAATTTAAGTTGCCCGTGAGATATCAGTAAAATGAACATTATCTTGCAAACATTTTTAATGTATAGGCCAATCCAGTTTTAAATATTAACATTAACATTTTTTTTTCAGAACAAAATAACAGAAATGTGCTTATGACTTATGCCGGGCTCTAAGAGTCAGTCGAATCACGCCCACCTGTCACAAACAACAGCAACCGTTAATAGTTTTAGCGAAAATTGATGACACTGTAAACATTGGCAAGTTTGTTAAAAAAATTCTAAAAATAATTGTTTTCAAAATTATTGTACTACTATTAGAGTGTTTTGCATTACATTCTTAGTTAATAAGTTAAAGTTTGTCGATGTTTACAGTATGATCGATTTTTGATGTACCAAATAACGGTTGCTGTTGTTAAACATCAGTAAATTATAACCGGTGTTATAATTCGCCCGGGATACTTAGTCATAAACACATTTCTGTTTATTTTTTCTTAAAAAAATAAATATATTTAAAGTAAATATTTAAAACTGAAAGTTGCAAGATAATGTCCATATTGCGGATATTTTACATGTAACTTAGACACCAGTACATCGTAAATTGTTAAACTATCTAATTTTAAAATATCTCGCAAACTATCATAGTTAGGAGTTGGTAACCCTAATACCTACTAAAAGCTTATTAGTTCCAGCTTTCAAAAGGCTACAGAAATGTAGGGTGTTCTATTTAAGTTAAACAAGTTATTTAAGTTTTAAGTCGTTAGTGTTATGTGGTAGTATTAAAACACCCTGTACATCATAACATAATAGTAAATATTGCAAAAGAGATGTTGAGGCTCTTAGTAAGGTGGTGTAAACTAAAGTTGCTTGTTCTTATTTATCTTAAAGTTATTGCATTTTTTTGGAGGATCTGCAAATCAGGTAAAATCGGTTTATCTCAGAAACAAAAGTAAGTAGGTATAAGGATATGTTAAAGAACCTACATTATTTTTTATCGTACAATGCAAAAATAGAAAAAATACAGGGTGATCCATTTAAAATAACCCAATTTTTACAATCCAAAATATTTTTAAAATGTTGTTTCAAATAATCTTGACATATGTATGCCTTAAAATTTCTAACATTATTTGTCGTTTTAATGTTATACAATAATTCGTTGGTGGTGCCCCACCCTGTATATCACTATTACAACAGAGCTTTGTAGATAGCTTCAGTCTTTCGAATGTAAATCGGGTCACTAGTAGTCCTTCTTTTTGTCTGATGTATCAGCCTGATATCAACTCTTTACATACTAGAATTGTTAGCAAACTGAGAACAAAAATAATGTGTTTTGGATATATACGTAGTTTATCCCTTTTTGAATTTTAAGTTTATCAGTACTATTCCATTTTATATATCATCTCGGTCTAAATTTTAACGTTTAGTTTCTGAATTTGATTTTCCAAAGTCCATTTTGTTGCCGATTTTAAACATGTAATCATAACTGTTTTTGCTGGTATCCAAATCTCCTCTTATTTAGTTATAATATAAATTTGTAGGCGTTGTAAAAATCTATTTATAAAATTACAAAATTGAAAAGAAATTTTGTTTGGACATTTTGAAATTAAATGATTTTGAAGCAAACTACTGGAAGAAAAAATACCCGTATTACAAAGGAATTAAGAAGCATTCTGCAAAAAATTCTTTGAATAGTGGTGCACCTTACCAGATATAGAGCAGGGAGTTATTCTATACCAAGAAGTTAAGTCGGTAAATGATTGGATTTATAAGAAATATGGTTTGAGCAACTCTGAATGAAAAGACTGTCGTAAAATTAATTGTAATGGTGCCTCTGTTCGAAGTCTCTCTGAACGTAATTATGGTACAACCCATTGTAGATACTGCAACGAGAAAGAAACTCTTGCGCATGTACTATTTTATTGTCATTTTTTCTAAGTTCTCTCAGTTTTTGTGGAAGAATAGTCTAAATTGCAGTTGTGATTATTGATTGATATCTATAACATTCAAAAAAAGGTAAAATCAATTGATACAAGGTAATTTTATCATAACTAGATCATTCTAATCTTTTTTGCTAAAATTTCTTAGTAAATAATCACAATGAAAAAGTGATGTGAAATTTTTTTGAGGTAACGATTTTGCTCTCTTAACTTTTCTAACAACAGGGTACTGAATTGTGGCTAGAATACAAACGTGTGGAAATTGTCATTGAAACACAGCCCAACAACACAGACTATTAATTGTACATTCAACTCATTCATTAGTTTATACCATGAATTTTGTTTTGAATTCATATTCAATTTACGTTTATGCACGCATAGGTGACGTTTCAACCCACTTTTTCTTGATTGTCAAATTGTGTAAAGATTTCCAGCAAGATAACGCTTTTTGTTTTCTTCGGAAGCCCTCTGTAAGTTATTCTTCCTTTGTTTTATTGATTTTAAAATTTAGTATTAATGGAATTTTCTTTCTTCATTATTTAGTATCAAAATTCAAACGTTTGTTGTACAAATGGGAGGTAGAGGCTTGATATCGAAAATCACCGTTTAGACCGTAAGCAATTTTATGTTTTCGTAGTTAGTATTTCGTTTGCAATTTAAGACTTTTTGACTTTTCGTTTTTTCTTCGTATGTAGTATAGTACATCCTGACGCAATTATGGGTAAACTAACGAAATTTTCCATTGAATCGGTCGCTAAAAGTTTGAGGTCGACGCTAACACTTCAGACATTTACACACGCAAAGCTTGGGATTGTGGTTTTTCCCAAATCGAAAAACTACCTATCGATAAAAACACACAAATAAGTGTCTTGTATTTGTTTATTTCTTGTAAATTTTTGTGTTTGCGATTAATGTGTGCCTTCAACAATCAAAAACATTTAAATAAATCAAAGGCACATCAAGTTTAATCTTACATTTAATTAATGTTGTAGCGTATTGGATTTATGTATCTAAGATACCGTTAAATGTAATTTGTTATCTTTCATTATAGTTCGTTGTTTAATTTATGCATAACGATTTATCAAATTTGTTGTAACTGTTACATATTAAAACTAAATATAAATGTTATCCTTTTCTTAATTTTGGGGTTAAATAATTTGGTCATGTTTCCGTTGTTTTGACAAAAAATTTAAGTGGCGCTTAATATAATTTTAAATCTACGAGCTTACTGTGACCTTATTAAATTGACAATTTTTATGACTAATTGTTTTGCTTTTTCCCTTGCATCCTGACGGTCTCCTGAATTTATTTAGCTATTAAGGTTGGTTTCAATTTAATTAAGCTATTATCATTAAACAAAAGTAAATTTAATTGTTTAAACTATTATTTTTGTTTGTGCCAGTTTTAATATTTTAGAGTACTTATGTCCTTATTGAGAATTTTATTGTTGTACTTCAAATAAAATTTTAAATTACATTTTACGACTTCTCGTGCTCTTTATGAATCTTTATGGACATATATCAATAAAATAGTACGTATACACTGTAATGACGTCTATCAAACGTAAACGAGTGTGTTAATATCTAGTAAATGTGAAATGGAAAAACTATCTTTTCTACAACTAATAATCATACGACATAAAAACTTAGATTAATAGCAAGAGTACACTATGTTTTTTTTAATCCCAACATATTTCTAAAAAATATTTTTATTAGTAAACAATTGTACCTTATTGTGTCTACGTCTAACTAAAAAGTAAATTAAAATGTGCAACTAAAAGTTTTTACGATCTTACCTCTATTGCTAACTCGAAGTCTTTCCTATCAATGGTCCCGCTTTGGTTGACATCTGAAATTAAGTATTATTCAATAATTAATTAAGAAATCGTAATTTTTAAATAAAAAATTCAGAACAAATAGTGTTAATAACACGAGTCGCAGGCGAGTGATTTTAACAGTTCTTATACACGCGTACCTTATTTTTTTTATTCCAACGAATTCAATGAAAACTTATTTCAAATGTTATGTGAACTGGGTCTAATTAAACAAAATATCAAACACAAGGTCAAATTAATATTTAGGTTTGTAAGCAATGTTGAGCATTTTATTGTATTATAGAACTCGGTGTCGGACTACAAAATTTGTTCTTAATTTGTTATTGAGCTTTTTCAACTCTTTTTTAACTACATAACTTTAAAGCAATACGTGTTTGAAAGGTTTTTTAGAGTTTTGAGTTTACAACATAAGAATTATGATAATTAAGTAATAGGATAATTGGATCTCGATCAAATACCATGAAAATTTAACATTATTTTATTAAATGGCCAATACATATTTCGTTAGTGAGTTACTAACTTCATCAGGGCTGTTCAATCAATAGAAATTAATGTTAAAAATATAAAACATAATTCGGTTAAGATTAAAAGTTAAGTTCATTAAATTATTTTCGTGTGTTAACCACATTAGTGTGAAAGACGACTTAACTTAGTAACTCGCTAACAAAATATTGGCCATTTAATAAAGTAATGTTAAATTTTTATGGTATTTGATCGAGATCCAATTATCCTATTACTTAATTAACAATTTTGACGATCAAGATTACTTCCTTCCAATTAAGAATTATGGTATAATACAAAATTATACTAACTTTTTGTGTAATTTACTAAATAAATAAACTCAATGACAGAGTATATATAAAGTTGGAATGTACTCGTAAATATAAATGTAAAGTATAAACTAAGAAAAATGCCAACAGTTCTCTAAGTTTATACTATTCATACGTGTCAATGTTTTACACGAAATGTCGTAAGACACACATTTTACTTATAAATGTAAAGTATTAATATGAAGTTAATTTTATTTATTATTATTTCTATCAACGTTTTTTTTTATTACTCTTGAATTTTGTTTCGCAGAATTCAAATGAACCTAAAATCCCATTTCATTAAACCTCTGTATGAAACAACATGACAACAACATATATGCGGTTCACTGTTTTTGCGCAAAATTAGAATATATTTAATAATTAATAACGGACCATTAACTGTATAATACATCTATGTTAGAAAAATATGTGACGTATAAAACGAAAATGCATGTATAACATTAATTAAATTTAATATAAATTTTGATACAGAGTATATAAATTATATCCCTTAGCAGAATGAGTCGAAAAAAAGACTATTATTGTTTGATTGGTAAATTAGCAAACATAGGAAACAGGACACAAAATGTAAACAAAGAAAAGAAAAAAAAAGGAGATAAAAATAACTCCTACCTCAGTAGTTGTAGTGCGATGTAATATTCTAAGCATTCTAGGGGATCCCCTGGGCTAAGCACTTGTAACTATAGAAATGCGGGATTTTGGAAAAAGCGTGTGAATTTAAGCGAATGCCATTCAAGACTGACTGACTTTATGCATAACGCGATAGGTCTCGTGAACAATTAGTAAATACACATTGTCCTTTCAATAAAGCCATTGTAATAAATTAGATTGCAATTATCAAATAGTATTAAAGAACTAGTTTCAAATGACGCATTTTATAAGACGAGTACAGTTTTTAAAACTTTCCGCTTTGAACCGCGAAGCGGCGAGTTTTCGAAAGCACGAGTTGCTAACATGCCTTCTGAAACAAATTCTTTATACTATTTTTTTCTATTTTTGGCTTTTCAGATTGATTTTAAAATAAAATGTCGCAAGTTTTTAAAGTTAGGGAATTTTGAAGTATAATTGCTAGAGTGGCAATATTTTCATTAAATTTTGGGTTAAATGTTAGTTTAAGTTTAATTAGTACATTTATCATACGTTTAATTTAAAAAAAATGGGTGGAAATAAAAATAAGTAGATAAATACTGAACATTAATTACGATTTCAATTAATTTCAATTTCAATACCACCGTTTGCAATAAAAATTGTTCTATTTCTATAAAAGAACTCATTTTGATGCTTTTATAGCTCTGTAAACGACCCAAAATAGAAAAACGGTATTTTATGAAACGCTTGCAAATATCTCCGAGATGAAGAATGATTATGTACTATGACATAAAACCTAAAATAATTTATGTAGATAGTAAAATAATCTACGATTATTAACATTTTGTAATTTGACTGGTTTCAATTTAATATGTTAATTATAGTGCTTTATCACATTCGATACATACGCAAGGGTGTCTTTTAGAATAAATCTGAATTTTGAGCAACAACTACAAACATGAAATGTTATCAAATAAATTTCATAATTTTTGAAATTTGAAAATTTATTGTTTTACGTAGAACTTGGGCGCAAAGCACAGAAGAATGCAAAAACACATACAATGCCAATTCATTTTGTGGGACCATGTGTCATTCCTACTTGTCTCATGGTTAAGTATTTTCCTCTGTACAATGCTGTATCAATTAAGTTTAGAGTAATGCTATGTTACATTATTTATATAATTATTTGTTGACAAAAAACTAAAAATTACAAACGATTCAAAATCTAAAGGGTCTTGTAGAGTTAGTATTTTTTTTAGGAACCGAATGGTCCGAAAATGGTTCTGCTCTCACTTAACTTTAGTCTGCAGACTATTCTAAATCTAAAAAATTCCACTCTATGAGTACAGCCACCCCGCGGATATGGAGGCAAATTCGACAAGAATGAAAAAGAACTCAGAAATTAAACACCTGTTTGAACATAAATTGGTCAAAATAGAAAGAAAAATAAAACACTCTAAATGGGAATAAAACACATTATTTTACCGAGTGAATTAAGAAGGAAAGGGGAGGAAATAGTAATACTAAAGACAGGAATTGTCTTATACTATTCTTATTTACATTCAACAACTGAAAAGAGTTGTATTTCTAATTTTTAAAATGAATATCATAAATGACTGACACTGATTAGACAGCTTACATAACAACCAAATGAAGTAATCTAAACAGAAGTAAATTAACTTTTAGGTTGCATGGAAACAATTTTTAAACTAGAAACAGGAGTAACATCAAAATCTATAAACATGAAAACTCAAAACGTTGGAAAAGAGATCTTACTGAACAAGTACTTGAATTAAGAAATATGCAACAAAAACAACAATTAAAGAAATTGAGAGTATCAAAACAGAAGTACCAAATAGAGTAATCTAAATAGAAGTAAATGAACATAGAAACAATTCTCAAACTAGAAGAGTCACATCAAAACTCTAAAAAATAGAAACTCAAAAGTTTGGAAAAAAGATGCAAATATGGTAGCCTGCAACAGCAAGACTCCGTCTCTGTTAATCTTAATCGTCACTTTTGTATTAACCTACTTTGCCGATCATGAGCTTCTAATTGTTCTTGAATTGTTGGGTCCGTAACTGTACTTAAGTACTGCTATAAATATATTTTAGTGTTTATCTCTTCAGAGTATTGATAATTTTGTTTTACACCGGAAGTAGCAATACATTTCCTGGAAATTGGAATACCTTGTACATTATTTTATTTTGAATTTCTGAGGAAATTTTAAGATGATTTTTATTATATTTTCCTATATATATTTTCTAGTGTTTCTCAGATTACTTGATTTTTGAATTTTTTAGAAATTTGCCCCTATTTGACAATTGATTTATCGCATACAGGATGTCCAAAATTTTATGACCGATTAGCTTATTTTTAAAGTCAAACAGTTTATTTTTTCAACTGAAACACCCTGTATATTTTTTATAGTAGTATGCAGAATTCAATTCTGCATCGTTTTGCTATAACTTTCCTTATACCTATTTTCAACGGTTACGTTACTAGCCCAGATTTTTTATTAAAAGCCGATGTAGCTTCAACAGTTTTATTTAATAATCTTTGATTTTGACAGGAAATGAAACAATAATGTTTATTTTTATGCCAAAAATATCAGTTCGAATTGTACAGCTAAAAATGGAAAATATTGATTATTGAAATAATGATTTTATATTTTATACCCATGGATGAATGTAGACGAATTGTCAGGCAAACATGCAGAATGTTTAACAAACCATACACGAATCTATGTACTAGCAATGGCTCTCAAAAAATTTTCAAGAATTAAGGCTCGGTTTATCGCAACTGGAAGTATAAAAACAACCCGAAATCACCCAAAGTTGATAACGAAGAAAACAAGGTATGGCTTATTTTCTAGTTTATCTACAAAGTTATATTTCAGCAGCAAAGACGGACTTGGGTGTTGCTAGAGCATCAACCCACAGAATATTAAGTAAAGTCCATCCGTATTCTGTAATAACTGTTCAAGGATTACATCTCGGCGATAAAGCAAACGAGTCGAAATTTACGAGTTTATGTGTGTAAGAATCACTGAAGATCCGAAGTTTTTTTTATAATATTGTCTGGATTGACGAATCAAAATTTTACAGGCAAGGAATTATAAATAGGCACAACAATCAGAGCAAACACTTAGTATCAGCTCGACGGCGCACCCGCACATTCTACTAGAGTTGAAGTTAATGTTTGAAGATCGCTGGAGTGGTCAATAAGAACACTGGAACTGGCCCCCACGGCCATCCGAGTAGACGATCCTCAATTTTTACATATAAAAGAGATAGTGTACTCTACGTCCGTAAGTACTAGGGAAGAGTTATTAAACCGTGTTAATTACGCCTTTACTAATCTATGCCCAGACGAAATCCGGAGGTCTGTTTCGCAAGAAGTGCATCGCAGAGTTATTCAATGTTTGAACCAAAATGGCTGTCACATCAAACAATTTTTGCAATTATTGTGTTTACTTTCTTTAATTATTGGAAGGATACACTAACGTCTAATGCCAATAATGAATGCCTCACTATTACTGTCATACGTTTATTAATAATGTTATAATTTATACGTTTTCACTTTTGCTTTGTTTTTATATTAAATAGGTATAGGAAAAGTAGCAAATCGATGCAGAATTGAATTCTGGGGTGTCTCAATTAAAAAAAATCTGTTTTGGCTTTGTAAATAATCTAATCGGCCATCAAATTTTGGACAACCTATATGCGATAAATTTGCAAATATGGATTTCAAAAGTTTTATTCTACTGCTTCAATTTACCGCAAAAGCGTTTATTACCAATTAAAAATGGATAAAAGGCGCATTGTTAAAAATAGAGGGTAATTTTTAAAATTTTCAAAAAAATCAAGATATCTGAGATACACTTGAAAAAAAGTATAGCGAAATCTAATGAAACTCATTATTATATTGACTCAAAAATCCAAAAATAACTACTTATACTAACTTTACGCCCCCCAACACTACACTCGCTACATCCCCAAACGCTACAATCCTTGCAACATACGCAAACTCCACAATCGTTGCAACATTCGCAAACACCACAACCGCTACACTCCGATCAAAGATTTACTTACTTTACAAAATAATAAATATATTCACCGCGTTCATACAGAAATTTCACTGAGCGATAATTTTGGTCTTAAGTAGGTTGCTGTATCTACGCCCAGTCAGGAGTAGCCATGTAGTTAAAGTAAATTTGTCGATTTCTGATTGTGGGGTATATATTGCAAAATGCCACTGTTAAGAAATACTAAGCTTTCTATAACCGCTCCACTCAAGTCATGAATAATATTCTTGCAATTGGGTACAGCGCGCGATTTTCTTAAGATCACCGACTTCAAACGTTCCAACACCTAGTGAAACTTCTGTGTTACGAAGTATTATTATTCCGTGCAAGCCGTCCATGATCAAACGCACATACACGTAGGTCTCCCGGAACACAACAACAGAACCAAAGAGCGCATTCGACACACCTCACAAAGCTTCTCACGATCAGTTGCGTCGTCTTAACGCTGTCAATTACAGCACAAGAATTTGTCTCTCAAGTAAGCAACACCAACAGCAACAGCAACAAGACACACAACACGGCAGCAACTCAACTTAGCAACTGCAGTATTTGCAGCAGCGACAATAAAACACACAACACGACGGCATCTTAAGTGAGTAACGCCTACACAACCCTTGCAACGACAGCATTTGTACCAGCAGCAACAAAACTCAAACACGGCAGCATCTGCAGCAGCACCTACAAGAGCACTCCACACAAACAACAAAACTCAAATAAGAAAATACACCTGCAAACACAAACTTTATTTGCGAATCCTTGCTCATCTACCTCCAGTATACTTTATCGTGGATTGGCAATTCACTGCGAAGAGACTCATATGAGGTTGCCATCAGCAACCCCTAATTACCCGCATCAGAAAATACATAAAATACATTTTTAGTTTTGTTTAGGTATGTATTTTTTTAATGCAAAGAACTATGTGTAGTTTAGTATGTCTTAAATTGTTACGCATATGTTATTAACGATCACGATAATTAACTTTAACTAGATTATCATCAGTATTCTAGTTAGATAATTCATTTACGACTGATGCAGATTTCACGTTCGAAAGTCTTCATAGATCTGTTACTGTGATAGCTCTTTTGTATTTGTATGGACCTCAGTGATGTCTTGTTGATAAATCTGAACTGACACTGTATGAAAGTCCCAAAATATTTGTTTCGGCGTTATCAAACGTCTTCTAAATCTTCTTCTTTATGTAGTGAGTAAACTATTTTTTGTGGCATTATAGATAAAGTCAGTCTAACTTAATGAAACACCAAACATGATTTTAGGTCATGTTTGTACTCTTCTGATTTCGAATACAAGGGAACTGAGTGATCGCTTACTTCACTCATAACCGATTAATAAAGTGTTGTGACATCTAGTATTGCCTCGTGTTATGGTAACACGTCTAACTAAGAAAATCGAAGTCGTATTGTTTTGTTAAGTTTGTGTCAGGTAAAAAAAACTGTATTTCTAAAAAAAATTGTGCCTTGTTTCTATTTGAAAAGTGAATAGAACTTTGCTTTGTCGTTTTTTACTGTTATATTTGTTGTTATTGATTACCTATGTTTTTGAATTATGATTTGTTAGCCTTATGTAATATTTTATGCAAATTACACATTCTAATTTTGTAATACACATTGTACATCTTGATGTTGTTTGTTTTTAGGTTTGTTTAAGTATGAATTATTTTTTTATTGCAAAGAACTTGATGGAAATGAAATATAAAATTTTATTAATTTTTTACTTCAATTACGTGTACTATACGAGGAGGATACTAGTTAGCCTAGACCAGTTCCTTCATAAACAAAATATTGCGTTACCATAACAACGAACAATAACTTATTAAAAGTAAACCAGAGTCACGCAATAAATTAAATGAAAAAAGATGTCCACCGAAATTGTGAAAATCGAAAATTGGAGTATTGTACCATCATCAAGTACCTGTATTTAAAAGGGTTAAGAGAAGCAGATTTACGAAAATATGCTTAATACCCTTGGTAATCAATGTCCTTCGTATGCGACCGTCAAAATTGAATGCAAGCTACAAAAGAGGTAAATTTTCCAAGTTGAAGATGATACCGATCGAAAGGCCAGTTTCTGTGTCAGTCCCCGAAAATATCGATGCAGTTCATGACATATTTTATCAGACCGTCGAATTGGCTAAAACGGATATCTGAAGCACTGAATATTCCATACAAACCCGTTCATCATATGGTTCACGTAAATTTGGACATGAGAAACATTGCTGCAAAATGGATCCGCAAATGTTTGAATGTTGACCAAAAGCGTGCAAGGGTAGAAGCATCGCGTTTGATCTGTGCTCGATTTGAAAACGATGTAGACTTCTTAAGGCTGGCATTTACCTAAACAAAATTTAAATTGCGTGTAGTTTAGTTGTCTAAGTCATTTAAAACAAATCTGTCAAAACATTTTACGACTTTCGAATAAATACTCACTTCTAACCTATGTAACCCCTTGTCTATTGTTTGGTTAGAGAACAGGTAAGTTTGTGTAAAATCACAGGTAGCAAGCTTAGTGCAATGTTTGTTCCTAGTTTTAAATTAAATATGGTAATTTTACGGATTTTGAAAACAATTTAGTTCCATTATATTACGAAAAATTAATGTTTTAAAAAAATTTCGACACGTTGTTTACAAGATATTACTTATATCTATCTATTCACATCGAGATGTTTGCAATATTCTTATATTTAAAAACACTATTCGTAAATATTTATAGTAAAATAGACTCATACTTTTTGGATCACAAACAGTTACCTTTTATAAATTTAATAAAAACACTCTGTCAGTAGTTAGATCAAACATTAGTAATAAAGAAATAAAGTCGTCCGCAATTACCACTTTCAAACTAACTTCAAAAATTGAACAAATTGTGCACAAAATGAAGTATTTCCTGAGAGTAAATGCCAGCCTTAAACCGAATTGTTACTATGGATGAGACTTGGGTACATTTCTACGATCCAGAAACAAAGCAACAATGATGGAATGGCGACACTCTGGTTCTCCAAGACCTAAGAAGTTTCGTGTCCAAAATCTGCTGGAAAAGTTCTTGCTTCAATTTTTGGGATTGCCATGGAGTAATCATGATTGATTTTGGATAAGGGTAGAACAATAACTGGAGATTACTATTCGACATTACTGACCACTCTACGGAAAATATTAAAGAAAAAGACGCGGAAAGCTATCCACAGGTGTTTTGTTTTTGCAGGACAACGCCCTTGCACACAAATCTCATGTTGCCATGCAAAAATTCGTGATTTAGGGTTTGAATTACTAGAATACCCCTTATTCACCCGATTTGTCCGTCCGACTATCACCTCTTTCCTCAACTGAAAAAAAGTTTAAAAGGTCGTACATTTTCTTCCAACAAGGAGGTAATAGAAGCTGTGGAGGTCTGGTTTGCAGAGCAAGAAGAAACATTTTTTTTAAAGGTCTAGAGACGTTGCAGGTTCGCTGTAATAAATGTATCCAATTAAGAGGAGAATATGTTGAGTAATAAAATATTTTGACATTGAAATTTTATTTGGTTCTATAGTAGGCTAGGAATTTTCAATATATCCTCGTATCATCACCTTTTACATATGACCTCATCCATATACTCATATTTTTAAATGGAACGTTCTATACACTTTCTTCGTTTTTATATTGTACAATCGTCCAATTTAAAAAAAATATGCAATACTGATATTGAGTAATTAATTGCAGTGTAGTACAAATAAAATCAAACGAACTCATTTGATGGAATGACGCACTTTTGTTCCACTGAACTTTATAAAATCTAATTTTAATATAAAATGCATGAGTGTATAAGTATATACTTTGTAAATAGCTGTCAAAAATACGATTATCTATAAAAAAATAATATTATAAATAATTATAAAAAAATTTTAAAATTTAATTTTTTTTTTTTTTATTTAGTTATTTTTTTTTTTTTATAATTATTATATATTAAAGCGTAGCCCACGAGACTCTTATCAAAATTGTTTACTAAAATGATTATTTTTAGAAAGTGCAGTACTGATTTTAAAATACCGTATGTACCTTAAAATTGTTAATTTTTTTATTATAGATTTTTAAAATTATTTATTTAGTACAATACCGAAAACGAAACAGACTTTTTTTGGGAGCTATCTTACAATTTCAAAAAAAAAAAAACGCCCGGACAGGTCAATTTTTGTTTGGAGGGGGACATCTTCCGAAGACAAAGTTGACACCAAAATATCAACAGGGTAGCCCCCTTTGAATTCTCTATACAGCTATATGCATTTTATTTTCGAAAATAAAAAAAGTCAGAAAATAGTGCAATATGGCCGAGAATGCCAATTCATGTTTACAAGAGATATTTACTAACGATAAAATTTTCCCCATATAAAAGAACAGAGTGTTTCAAAAGCCCCCATCTTGACAATTCTTGCAGGAAAAATAAAACGTATTAGGTCACCCTGACCAAAATAAAATGCATATAACTATATAGAGAATTGAAAGTGGGTTCATATGAGTACTTGTCGACCCTTTATGCAATTTAAAATTTTCGACATTGTGAGCTACCGGAGCCACTCTGTTGATATTATGGGGTCAAGTCTTTGGAAGATGTCCCCCTCCAAACAAAAATTATCAAAGCACTTATTCTTTTGAAAGTGTTAAATAACTCCAAAAAAAAGCTTGTTTCGTTTTCGGTGGTTCACATTGCATAAATAGCATATAAGTGATCTCTTATAGAAAAATATAACGATGACGTTCCGATGACGTTCTATCTAGAAGATCAATTATGCAATACATAATTAGATGCGCAATTAAAAATAAAAATAGGTGTATGCTTAATTAATAGAATAAAGAGTGTAAACCATAAATAAATTAAACAAATTATAAAGCGTTTAGTACGCCACTGTCTTGAAATTACAATTTAAAATTTTGAGGGTTAAATTCAGCTGTAGATTTGGAGAGAACTATTAGGTAATATCTTCAAATAAATACATTATTGAAAACGGTTTTAGTGTCATTGCATTCAGTGGTCAAATGATAACCTAATTAAATAATTTTTATCATTTAGCAAGCTAGATAGTTAAGTATTAATTTAGAAACCTCTGATTGCATAAATATATTGCTGATTATGTAGCTGAACTTCATATTAACGTTATATACTTACATTTCAAGTACATAAGACTGATTTTTTTAAAGTCATGTTTAAAACTTTTATTATTTTAGCTGTACTTGTTGGGGTAAACACATCAAGTTAGAATTTTAGTTGGTATTACGGGTTTTTTGACATAAGTTTTATTATAGGTAGCAAATGTGTTTACAAGGGAATAAGTATTGAAGAAGATAAATCCATAACCGATCATCAAAAATGTGAAAGAGTGACTTGTTTTAATTCCGGTTCCAATAGATTGTCTTACGAAAGGTAAGCAATGATTTAAATACACCTGATTTACAAATAATATTATAACTGTTGTATAGTTGTTCTACGCACTATGGACGTAGTTGTTATACAACACCTGGTGATTTGACGAAAGAGTATCCGGATTGTTGTCCTAAAATCACATGCAACGTTTGTTAAAACATTTATGTTTCTATTATTATTGTGAAAATACGCAAAATTATAGGTTATGTAACAATACATATTTTATTATCATTAAGCAATAATAAATGTAAAAAATAAATCATAATTGGGTGTTTTTATAAAATTTATGTTTAAGAAAATTAAACTTTATTGTTAAGTCATAAACGTGAAAGAAAACCCCAGTACTACAAAAAAATATATAATGTGCTCAGTATAAAATATTTTTATTTTAACAAATTTCCAAAACACTATCTTTTTGAAATTATTTTTTAAACGTATTGGCATTGGTCGTGACGTCAATGCTCGTACAAACCAAATATAAATAGTGGTTTGTTTATGTAAAACACTACTAATTTATTACTTGAAAAAACAGTTGCAGACAAATCAAACAACCCATATTATGTTATTTATACGAACATTGACGTCACAATATAAACGATCTATTTTGGTGCCAATTTTTCAGTATTTAAATTAAATACATTTTTTAAAAAATACCCTGTAATTTAAAAAAAAATTTACAACTGACGAACGTCTTTTATGTGTATGGGCTTTGATTTTACACTTTTATAAAAAAGTTGGAAAATACCGAATTAACAAACGATGTTGTTTTGTATTATTGCAGTTGCTAGGTAATAATAACTATTTATGTAATCAGTGACGTAACGCTTAATTTTTGTTACCAATACACATGAGTTACAAAAATTATCTGTTCTTGCGTGTTAAATTCAAGATTTTTCCTAAATTAAAAGAAAGCATAAATGTGAAATTAAACGTACATCGATTTCAAGTTTTGAGTTATTCTAATAGTACCGTCGTTACCATTTCCAAAATTGTCAAACTTCATTAATAATATCAAAGTTTTAATTCTAGTTTTTTTTAGGCAACGCTTAATTGTCAATAATAATTCAAACATCGACTTTTGTAACTGATAATACACTTGTCGATAAAGTTGCTTTTAGTGCAGTCTTTTTTTCTCATCCCCTTCATATTGTCATCAATTGTCCCAAAAGATGGTTTTCTGAATTTGTTGTATAATGATAAAGGTAGAGGATATAATGTAGATAAAGCTTGTTTTAATTTATGAGTTTACCGCCTAAATGATTTTGTATATATGTTACCTCTAATGTGCGTAATTCAGTTAGAGAGTAGATTGACTGGTTAATCTACAAACTACCTAGCTGATTTGATAGATAATCTGCATAGTTCTTAGATAATCTGCAGACTAACGCGTAGCATACGGTTAAGTTGATAAAACAGGTTCTTAGCTTGAAACAAAAAATCGTTTAATTATTTATATAATTTGTTAAATAAATATACAAACAAATCAACTAAAATAACAAATTACAAAGCACCTATTAGTTACACATATTGATTTGGTCAGTACATAATGCTTGCTTTGTGGCATCATCTTTTGCAATCAATTTTTCTTGACACGTGCTAAATTGAAATCTTGAAAAAAAATGTCTTAGAATTCCACTTTTCGTGCCCAGTTTGTAAAACCGATCCTCGGATTTTATGAAAACTACAGTTAAAATTAAACATGTTAAGGTCCAGTTGTCCAATCTCCGTTTAAAGTTAACTTTGATTTAAGTCCAGTTTCTCCACTACATCTTAGGCCGAGTCTTAAGTCTTAAGATAAAGTCTTACATAAACAAAATGTGTGTCTGTCTATACATACTTCAAAGCTCGACTTAAAGTGTTGCACCACACCAAATTTCTAAACTTACCGCCTTAAAGGCCCGGCCTTACATTTCAAGTGTCGGATATTGGCTGCTTAAGACGCTGAACCTGCCAATTCGTAGAATGAATTTTTGTATCTCATTCACTCTCCTCATGTCCATTTCGTGGCATATAAATATATTGCCTTTAACAGACCACCCAAAATTCTTGCTAAACTTTAGCTATCTACGATTCTCGAAAGGGTGGATTTATCAGCACCAATTAAATCGCTAACACACAACAAGTGTCCACACTGTTAAAAGTACAGCCTCAGCGTTAGTAACAACTGATTAATGGGCTACTAATGGAATTGTTTCTAAAATTACATAACATCATTGTAATGCTCTGCTGTTGTTTTACGCAATGTTATCCCACCTAGACCTACCTGTCTTCTATATACTCCAACTGGTCCCTCTATCTGTTCCAAAATAGTAGTAAACATAGTAGTTGGCTTGGTTAAACGAAACCTTATAAAAATTCTTCGTCTGTAAAGCTATTAAATACAAATCTCGTCGAACATAAATTTGTCAGGGGAAGCTGCATTATTCTATTAACCTCGTCCACCTGATCTCACTTCATCTACGGCATCGACTTCGTCAAAATTATTATCCATATTATCAGATAGCTTTATTTACGTGCGTAACTAAAGGTTTTATTTAATATAACTTGTTGCTGAGGTTGCTGTATGTAACAACAGAAATTAGCGGCCATTGGCTTCAATTGTGTCGCTTGTCCGAGTCAACATGCAGTCAAATACAATCTATGCTCCGGCTTGTACGTGGCTTTTACAGCGTTGCCAATGCTAGCAAGATCTTAACTTAAGAACAGTTTAAGAAGTTGCGGTGCAACTGAAGTTTGCAATAAGACCGTCTTCCGATTTTATTAAGACCTACTTAACATAAGGCCGCTTTAAGATGTAGTGGAGAAACTGGACATTAATTTTCTAGACGATAATTTTCACAATTGATGCCTTACAAATTAACCCATAGTTAACTTTAAGCGGAGATTGTAAATCAGTTTTGATTTCATCAAAAACATAACCATTTTTTTTGGCTTGGTTGTATAAGGAAGGTCCTTGGCCTTTTCAAGTTACGTTTCCTGTTCCTGTTTTTACAAATTTTGCACTTATTTTGTAAGCTTTGTAGTATTTCATTAAAAAATTTGCTTATGAATGTAAGATACATAGGGCGCCAAGTAACAGAAAAATATCAAGTTACTTCGTCTGCCCATTTTGAAGTAAAAAATCAAAATACTCCAAATTTCGTCAAATGATCCTGATAAACAACAAGAAACTTAAACTTTCTATCTGGTTGTGATTGACAATTGATTATATTGACTTGGCACTTGCTATTAAATTGTAATGAAAATATTGGTTTTACAACTCTGTCTGTTTTCTCACTTTTTCGTTCTTTTTGACAATATTCACATACATTCAAAAACACTTTTTAGTAGTTTGAGCATTGTATCTCTTTTTCCGTGGCCGATGGATAAATGAATCCCATATAATATCTCACTTTGTGTATCTGATAATGAATAAATAAGTTTGTAACAGCCTTGAACAGTCAACACGTGATACATTTCAATTATCTGGTAATCTCTTGACAAATCCTTTTTTTTTGTTTGTTTTTATCCGCTTTATGTTTGTTAACGCAGTACTCTAGAAAAAAGATGCAACACACCGATGAAGCAGTAATTATTAAAAGAGATATTTGATTCATGCTCTATGATCAAAATGCTTACCATAACATTGATAAATTGGAATACAGGATCATAATTGCAAAGACTCTATTAACTTTCCTGAATGTAGTCATTAGGGCCCCTAAGAAATATTAAAAAGTATTTGATTCAGAAAACAGAAAAAACAGTATCAATTGATCATGCAATTATTGGGCTGTTTGGCCTAATATGTAAGTTGGTTTTGCTATTTTCTTACATAAACGCTTTGGATCTAAACTGTTGATTGTAGTAATTTCAAAACTGGGTTTCTGTTCGTCGTATCACGAAGTCCAAAAATTTGAAGCGTATGCATTAAGGAAAATGGCGGGAAACGTAGCAGAAAACTCTTATATGCAATATTAATGTCAGAACGTTGGATAGTCACAGAACACTTCATGTGACACTCGACACTGGTGGCTGGAGATGACCTTCCACGTTTAAACACTATTCCTCGAGAACAGGTTGTCGGAAGTTTTAGAAAAGTATCGATTAAAACCTATAATCAAAGATGTCATCAGTGCTACGGTTAAATGAGATTGGGATAACTGGAAAACTGTACGTTTCATGTCCAGAATAGAAAGAATTTATGCATATTGCAGAGCAAGGAAAGTTGGAACTCTTCTTTTCATTAACATAAACCCCAGCGACCCATTAATTTTTTGTACTTTTGCCTAAAACCCCAAAAAAATAAAAAAAAATACTAATTTAAAATTTTTTTTATCTTTTTACATTCAAGCTGAAATGGTAGCTAACGTCAAGAATGGAGATTTATCAAACATCATTTTACGGTTATATATTATGTCCCAAAGTGACTTGGAGGAATTATAGAGTACTTTTACGCGAAAAACAACAGTTACTTATATAATTTTAGGTGATGCTTATGCAAAGCAGTTAGAGCTGATTTATTGATTATTGTAATACTTAGCAAGCTATGGTGACATTATTCTTTTCAACCTGAATATTTTAATTTGGCATAAGGCATTTTATCACGGTAGAACGCTCTGGTAATTGATAGTATAACTTGTATTGTTTACAAAAAATGCTTCCCATATTCCATGCTTTCGGTTATTTTCTGTATGCCAAAACAGCTCACTTGTACTTGCAGCAGATGCTTGAATTGTCCAACATCTTGGAAGAAAGTAAATATTTCTGTTTTGCTTATTAGAGCTACTTTACAATTCGTCAAGCAATAAATTCTGGAGTGTCAGACATGATCATAGAGCAACTACTGATGCGCGGTATAAAGATATCCGGAGGTTGTCTCATGGTTGTAGCATTTTTGTTAGTGTTCTTGCGAAATGGATTGTAAGTTTACATGCATGCGTAAGGTGTTTTCATCCATTGAATCATTTTAAATTGTAAACGCAACAACAACGAGCCAACTAAAAGATGAGATGCCAAAGGTGAGATTGAAATTTCATACAATTCTATTGCCCGTTTGAATAGTTTCGGTCAACTAATTTCTATGATAACAAGAATAATCGCAGGTGAGAGCATTAAATGCGACTGGAAATAGGAATTAAAGTAATTAAAAATGCCATCAGCATTTAATGAGCTAAAACTCAAAAGACTCGAAAAAGTAAATCGGTTTTCATCGGCTTGTACAACAACAAAAATTCAAGAAGGAAATCATCCAGTAAACTTAGTACAACTGTTAAATGTATGAAATCAGCACCTGCTGACAGACTCCCCATAAGACGAAACGTGGAAAATTTAAAACAAATGTTCTTATAGACGGAAGTCTTCTTACTAACCGAATTGTTTGGCCGCATGGAAGACCATTGTTCTGAATTACGGGAGTACTGCAACTGTAGTCTTTAATGATTGTAGCAGATCTACGTGTACAAAAGACGAAGCACATGGACAACGTTTCCGTTTTAAAAAAACAAAAACTTCTCTTCAATGAATCAATGGAAATATCAATTTTTCTGAAATATTTTCTCAGTAACCGGAAAAATATAGTAATGTTAATTCTCAAATTATCTTTGCGTCTTAAAGAAGCTAACATAGCAGATGAGCAAGCCATTAGAAATGCTGACCCCTTAATATCGGATACAGCAAAATAATATGCAAATAATAACAAAAAAGTAAAGATTGTTGAATCAGATACTTACTTACTGGTTCTGATGATTTTCAAGGCTCATTAAAAACATAAATAAAAAAATATATCATTTGGGAGTGAGCAACCCCATTAGATATATAAAGCAGGAGACCATAATTTGGTACCGCATATTATATCCGGATTAAAACTACGCCAGTCACACTCTTAAAAAAGATCGCTATAAAAACTTTTTTAAAACATGGGGACCTAATAGACGATTTTAAAGTTTTTTCCATTACTAGATTGACACAAGATGAAGTAGTCGTGGCTTGACGAAAACTCGTGCTTGTTTTGTATGGAGCCAAGGCTGGAACTGATTCATTGGACCTGAAGTGGAATTACACGTACATTTTTATAACGGCTTCTCAGTCCCTAATACACAATATAGATTTTTTTTACTTCCTTCCATAACTGCATCAGCAAGGTAGCACAAACTACATGTTTATCTTGATCCCGAAACGTGGGGACAGAAAATAGTAAATAGTTTATTCAAACCGTTACTACAACTGCAAGTGCAATGATGTATGCACTTCAAGAAGCTGCACTTGCAATAAAAACACTTTCAGGTGCTCTTCACTATGCAAACATTGTAAGTGTTAAATTTACTTTAATGCACAGGTTGAGAACCCCGACAGCTCGTCTGAAAACGAAAAGGTAATAAAAACTAACGATAATTATAAAATAAGATGGAACTGAATTTTATATTTCAGGAAGAAGACACGTAAGTTTTATTCCACAGTATGTATGCAAACGTAACGTATTAAATATGGACATGCAATATTCTTCTAGTTGTGTATCTTTCAGTACTTAGTTAGCTCTTTGGATTTAAAATAATTTATTTTTGGTAAATTTAACTTCATAAATATATCATTAAATGAATAGTCATTATTGAAACAAAAATATCTTCCGAGATTGAACAGTGTCGAAATAGTAACCGTAGATGCCAACGATTCACCTTCTACAAGGTTTATCGGGAGCCAAAAATAAAACAAAAGAAGCTTTTTGAAATGGTAACCGTAGTTGCCAATGTATTGTCTACTATCATTAGGGTTTCGCCCTGATAAATAGGAAGTTGTCATTTTGACACAGGTGCAGTCCCGGATCATACAAACAAATTCGATCGCTAAACGAAGTTTAAATCTATTTCGGGTGTCCAATTCCCATAATGGCACGAGTTCTTGGTGGTTCTTGGTATACCATATATTACTAACGTAAGAACAAATATAAAAAGGTTAAATCTGGCAAATCGTTGGCCAATCAATTAATTGTCGTTTAAGAAATCGTACAAATGATTAATTAATTAAACCATTTTTTATCCTTTAGAAGGTTCATAATTAAGTCAATCTATAAACCTTTCTTTAACATTGAAAATAGATTAATTTACCACGTATTTTACCTCTCACTTTCAGTTAACAAAATGTGACTTTAATCAGCCACTAAAAAATGCATTATTGTGAAACGTAGATTTATCACGAAATAAAATCAGCAGCATACATATTTTTCCATATTACTTAAATTTAAGAATTGAGAATTTCTCGACCAAAATCATTGTTAAAACAAAAACGTTTTCCGAGATTGGACCGTGTCGAAAAGGTAACCGTAGTTGCCAACGTTTTGCCACCTACCGTAAGCTGCTTTATCAAAAGTCAGATAATCAACTTGTCAAGCAAGCCAGATTCTAGACTGGAAAAAGTCTGTGTAATTAGAAAAATACCTCCGCATTAAATAGAAGGGAAGCGTCACGAATAGTTAACTTCGACGTTAATTATTTCGAAATAGGAGAGGGGGTGTGGTTAACGATGAGAATCCCCAAAAATGAAAGTTTGAAACCGCAGCTGCGATTGAAGTTGATGAGATGCTTAATGATTTCTATACTCTCCCTGATTTTCCCTTTAAAAAAGAAAAAAAATCAAAGCGGAATTATCAAAATACATTTTATGACCAGTATCGAAATGATGCTCAGTTACGGCAGACTTGGAACTGTGTTTTCACTTAACACAACGGTCATATTTCGAAATACGTGTACTAAAAAAAGCGATTAGTTTCACCTATGTACACTAAATCACATGAACAAGAAATACGATATACACCTTAAGAATAAAGAGCCGGAAAATAGATTTAATGACGTTTTGTCACAAAAGTTTGTTTATTCGATCAGTAACCTTGTGAATGTAAAGTAGATAGGTTGAAATTTTTTCTGGAGTGATAGAAGAAATCCCATTTAAACCTGGAGGACGACGATGGGAGTGACGTTTAATGACTTTTTGGATAACTTGTTTGCTATTACTATTTGAAATAAGAGTATTAGTTAAATGACGTTGTTCCAAATTGAGATTGTTGGGTTGACATATAGAAAGTGGATTCACGAAATATTGTTTATTGTGCTGGTTAAAAAACGTATATAATGAAGAGCGACTATAGGGTCATATGATGAAAGTCTCATCAACATACGTAAACCATACTTTTGGTTTCAACGACGAAGTTTCCAAGGCAATGGTTTCAAAGGCTTCCATAAAAATGTTGGAGATAATGGGGATCCCATAGGAGCAGCCAAAACTTGTTCGTAAAAGTTATTGCGAAATTGAAAATAAGTGGACGAAAGTCACTTTTGGTACACTTTCTAAACTTCGTCAAAAGCTTCGCAGGCTTTCATCTACGTTAACCTACCTTACTCATTGCCGAGATCACAATATTATTCCTCCATTTCTTAAAACCAAGCTCCTCACGATAGGGAGCGAAACGTTGGCAACTACGGTTACCGTTTCGACACGATCCAACCTTGGAATTGTTTTACCAATTACTTGAATTTCTTCAAAAATAATAATATATTACACAATGAGCATGTAATGGTGGCTAATAGCCGTTACAGCACAAATTGCATAAACTATTTCTTCTACGGCAGCCATAATTTATCCTATTACTATAAATTCTAATTCCGCGTGAAGTCATTTTATGCGTATCAATGAAAACGGTCATCCATGCAGGTACTGATTGCTTAACTTCGGTGATCGGACGAGAACAGGTGCTTTCAACATGGTATGGCCGTTGTCGTATAATAACGAGAAAAATGCAAAGCTTAATTTCAAATGAGCAGTTGGGATATAAAATTTGAAGATTTTAAATGTTTACCATCAATATATGAAGTTCCGAATTCAGTGTGAAGCCTTTTTCTCATAATGAGCTTAAACACACATTGCAAATGCGTATCTATGGAGGTAATTTTTGATAGCAGGCGTTTGGAAGGGAACAAAACCCAAAACAAAACTCCAAAATAAAATGCATATTTTCGTCGCTCATTCATAAACATTGCAGTTTTACGTACTCCCTGAATAATCATAAAGTAACACTTTTTAACTGTAATACTTTTCGTCCGCAAACATCTGTCAATGTCAATTATTATTTTATATCCAAATTAAATAAAGTTGAAGTAACCAGTTTGAAAACCCATTTTTAAGAAAGGATGAATTTGTGACTACATAGGATATTACAGTTACTTTAGGTAATACTGAAACATTTTTAGATACGAGAATATTGTTTGTTTACTTCCATTTATAACCTCAATTTCTCCAATCCCACACAACTTTGAACAAAAACAATTTGTTGTTCAAATTACAAGTAAATGATTTTAAGTGCTTTAAAATGATATTAATAAATTGTTTTATAGTTTCTACAATGTGCGAAGATATAGAAAACCTGGTTGTAATCTCACCAATACTCACGATACATTGTTTTCAATATGTAACATTTTAACTTCAACTTTAAAGTTATTCATTTATAAGGTAAGACAGAATTCATACGACTTGAGATTGCTTTAGACAATTTTATTAGGTAACATTTTGATACAGAAGCGGGTTCCGATACAAAATTTTCACGATCATAAAATACAAAAACTTACAGTAGAAGTGAGTTAATTCTGGGTACCTTTCTATTACTGTATTTGATTGATGTAAATAAGTAATAATGCTAATGGAAAACACCAAGAACAGTAATTACTTGTAAAAAATCCATTTGAATATTGATTCTGTCAGCAGGAAAAACAAAAATAGAATCATATAAGCCATCAACATTACTGGGTTCAAGATTTATTCGTACACAAAAACAAGGTGAATTTCACAGTTTTCAATAAGCTGAAAGAAGATTATTACATTTTTTGAAACATTTTCAGAAATGAATCAAAAAACTACGTTTGCATACTTTCTTACGGTCAGGCAATATTTTTTATTGATTATAAAGTGTAGTCTCGACCACGGTACAAACTCAGTCTTATAACTATTATATGACCAATTAGTAAGAATCGACTTTAATGTGTTTAATAGGTAGAAACTTCATTACATCTTTCGATCATAAACAATTAAAGAAATGCATTAATTTTGAGGGTAGGCTTCCAACTATAACTACATTTTTTAAATATACTTCAAAATATCACTACCTAAATGTAATTTTTTATTATTTTAATAAATTATAAAAAGTACATGTTTTACCTATTACCTATCATAATCAAGTGCTCTTATAAAAATTATGTGATTGTTGTAAACAAATGCTTTATCTGTACAATATTCGAACGCGGAAAGCTTTTATTTCCTTTAATAAATTTTGACACAAATGTTACAATACTGAACGGTAAAGTGAACATTAGGTACAGTAAAATCAGAACAAACGTAAAATTTTGTTTAAAATTACTAAACATTTTGTTTTTCAGTAAACGGTAATAAATAGAAAATTAATTAATTTAAAGGTCAACGGAAAAAATTAATATGTACCTCGGAAAAAGTGCTTTTAATAACCTCGCCTGTTTGCTTGCTTCGGCTCAACGTCGGCCAGCAAATTCAGTTGTACATAAAGTGCATTTTTTGTCTTGTTACATAAATAACTATTTTCAATGCATAAGCAGCACATTAATGAATTACCATGCACCGATAAGCACGCGTACCATTACAATTACTATACTATACATATAGGACTTTAGTAACGCTCCACTAATTATAAATAAAAACAGTAATTCTATAATAGAACACTACTACTATTTACGAATCGTTAAGTTTGGTAAATTTATGTTTGACAGGTAGCCATGGCTATCAATATTTATAAAAAGCAACATTGAATTTCTATACGTTTTCAATCTGTATCGTAATTAATTTAATTCGAGTGCAGATTGTAAAATTCTAATAAACTCATTGTGGTGCAATTTCCTTTCAAATAACTTTTATTTGTATTGTGACAAGATAAGCTACAGGGTTTATAGGTCTTATAAATTAATTAACGCCAAGAGAAAATAAGAAAAAAACGTGAGGGTCACTAACGACCTGTTGGGTTCAATTGGATTATAGTTTATTAACATGCGTATCTGCCTTGTCTATGCTGCGTCAATTAAGGTTTTAGCAACAGATTTAATTTTCTGTGGTAACGCAGTTTTGCTGTTTCCGAAATTAATTTCGCAATCGAAACTTACATTACATACAACAATAATTACAACTAAAGAAACATCTTTAACAATCTTACATCTCTTTTGCAATTCAAAATTTTTAGAATAGTATTGTAATAATAGAGAAACAACGATAGAAACCTTTGTACAAAAAAATGCAATTTTTTTTGATCAAAATTGATATACGTATGCAGATTGAATTGCAACAATCCAAACAATTTACTAACCATTTTAACGGTTAAGGGTGCAATCCCAGACAACACAAGGATGATAGATAGGCAAATTTATCAGAAACATAAAAAAAAAGTTTCGAAGTCTAAAAAATGGTCAGCAACTTGACGCATATTTATTACCTACACAAAAATATTATAAGGTTTAAGAATTAATAAATCTTTTTGAGGTGGATATTCTATTTCAGCATCTTACGGTTTCTACATTTTAATAAGACCGAATACTAAATTTGACACTGTCTTAAAAAGTCATATTGTGAATTATTATGTAATTTATACTTTTATTAAACATTTTTAATTTTCATTTTTTGCGTCAACTAAACTTCAAAGCGTTTTTAAGCGGTTATTGTTTGGGGATGAGTAAGATTTATTAATAAAAAGCTTTTAGTTTAAATAGAAATATATGCATAAGTCGATCAGCGAGAACGACTGAAATGACATTTTTTTACTTATAATTGCACGAGTAAATTTAGCTATACAACTAACTAATAAAAAGGGCACAGTTTTTTAAGTTAAATTGCTAAAGATTAGAATTTAAACAACACATATTTACTGGCTAAAATACAAAGTTCGAGTGTAACTCGGTAGAGAATTCAATGAATAAGAAATTTAGAAAATGTCAACGAATTTATTTTGGCAACGGACACCGTGATAATTGATTAAATAGTAGTAAGTGAAAACACTATTAATGCATTTGTCGATGTAAAAGTTGTAGTAGCTTTTGTCGGTGTCAAAATGACAATTCCACCACAGATTCTACTAGCCAAATTAGCCTAATCAATATATACATTCAGGTCGAATAAAATTAAGGAATCGATTGGAATTCTGAAAATATGTACAAAAAATAAATATATAAAATAAAAAAAAAAAAAAAAATAAAAAAAAAATAAAATAAAAAAAAAAAAAAAATAAAAATTTTAAATTTTTAAAAATAAAAAAATTAAAAAAAAAAAAAAAAAAAAAAAAAAAAAAATTTTTTTTAAAAATTTTAAAAAAAAAATTTTTTAAAAATTTTAAATATCTAAATTTTTAAAAAAAAAAGAATGCGCAACCCTTAAAAATTTTTATAAAATTTTTTTTTTATTTTTTTTATTAAAAATAAAAAAAAAAAAAAAAAAAGGGGTTTAAAAAAAAGGGTTTAAAAATTTTAAAGTTAAAACGGTACTTTCAAAAATAGGGAAAAGATCATATAAAAATGTACACTCATGAAATTTAAAACTTGGACACCACAATTTCTGTAAACAAAAGTTTGCACATTGTGAAGCGGGCTTAAGGGTATCATTTACAATTCTAACAGCAGGTAGTCTCAGCAGGGGTTATCTTATAGAAGGACTGTAGAATGAATCATTACACTAAGCACGTTTTAGAAAATAGGTAATTTACGTTGCTTACTTAATTTTTTTCTTTAAAGAATATATTTGAAGGTATCGCTAATTAAACACCATAGCTCGATTAATTATCGAATCAAAATTTTGTTTAGGAAATGTTTACAAAATAAAATTAGAAATAATTTTGATTTAAAAAACGTCTACAAGCAATAACTTTTAAATTAAATCAAAAACTAAACATGGTTATTTGGGTTGACTGATTATTACTTATTTTTAAATAAATCTAACCTACTAATTATTGTAAGTTATTAAAAAAATCATTAAACTCTCTATTCATAATATTTAGTCCTTAGAAAATGTAAATTCCATTTTAGTTTAAAATTTCAAGTGTTTGTGAAAATGCCACCTCATCTCGGTGCTGATTTGAAAGCGGGATTGTTTCGGAATTAGCGGCGGGCCGTAGCGTGCGTGAAATTTCACGTATGTTAGATATACCAAAAAGCACCGTAGGGCATTACCGAGTAAAATGGAATCTTGAACACACTTTGGAAAGAGCCATCGGAAGTTGGTCCAGACCTAAAGTATCTACATGTGCTCCAAGATCTCGAGTTGTTTCCATTACGTAACAGAACAACCATTTGCTACATACTCCAGGGCTATAGCAGATACACATTTTCCCGGATGCCGTATAACTGCACAAAAAGATAAAAGGAGGTGGGAATAAAAAAGTATAATGCTGCTGCGAAAAAAGTTCTCAGTGACGAAAATATGAGACGTCGTCTGAAATTTGCAAGGCGATATGTGAACGAACCTTTGGAATTTTTGGAATCGAGTGATTTTTACCGACGAAAAAACGTTCAATAGCCGCAACGATGGGCCATAAAAGTTTTTAGAATGGTAAGGAACTCGTTACGAAAATAATCACATATGTCCTAAAAAAACGAAGTGGTTATTTTTCTGTGAATGAGTGGTGTTGGGTTAGCCCGCGGAGTCCAGGAGTTTGTTGGGCTATCGATTGGACGTCTTGATTCTGCTGCGTATTTAGATACTTTGAAACTATTATGAAACCTTCAGTCAAGTGTTTTATCCAGACGAAGATTATATTTTCCAACAAGTAAGTATTCTTATTTCACTATACTTTCTCCAAAAAATAGTTCGGGATCTGTTGAATTAACATTTTCATACCATGTATTTTTGTTGTTAAAGGACAACACCCCTATTCATACTTCGCGGGTTGTGCGCAATTGGATACGAGAAAATAACTTGGAGCTGTTACCCTAACGAGCAAAAGTCAGATTTTAACATTATCGAAAATGTTTGGGCTCGAATATTTGCTGTTATCCGAAGACAACAAGGGCCAAATTTTCATACCAGTAAACCGTAATGACTAATTCGCAGCCATTGATACCGCATGGGAAACGATTAATATTAATTATATTGATACCTTGATAGCGTCAATGAGGAGCTCCAAGAATGTATCAATAATAATGGAGGTCACACCCATTATTGATTTCTTATATTTATTTATATAGTAATACCTTTATTTAAAAAAAACGTTTTCATTTAATTTTAAACTATAACTTGGTATCTTAATTATAATTATGTAATAAATTCTTGTCAAAAAACTAAATTATATATATATATACGTTGACAATAAGAATTGCCTTAGTTTTTATTTTCACTTTTTATATTAACTACAGAAAAAAATGAAACGTCATAAAATATACATTTTGTAAGGACTAAATATTATGAATAGAGAGTTTAATGATTTTTTTTAATAACTTACAATAATTAGTAGGTTAGATTTATTTAAAAATAAGTAATAATCAGTCAACCCAAATAACCATGTTTAGTTTTTTGATTTAATTTAAAAGTTATTGCTTGTAGACGTTTTTTAATATCAAAATTATTTCTAATTTTATTTTGTAAACATTTCCTAAACAAAATTTTGATTCGATAATTAATCGAGCTATGGTGTTTAATTAGCGATACCTTCAAATATATTCTTTAAAGAAAAAATTAATTAAGCAACGTAAATTACCTATTTTCTAAAACGTGCTTAGTGTAATGATTCATTCTACAGTCCCTCTATAAGATAACCCCTGCTGAGACTACCTGCTGTTAGAATTGTAAATGATACCCTTAAGCCCGCTTCACAATGTGCAAACTTTTGTTTACAGAAATTGTGGTGTCCAAGTTTTAAATTTCATGAGTGTACTTTTTGAGCTTTGGTTTCGGAGCTAGAGCTTATTGAAAATAACAATCATGAGCATCGCATTAGAGGGGGTAAAAGGATATTTTTAGTCATATTTTTTACCTGTCTCCTTTTCCATTTTAGATAATTAATTAAGAAATTTTGAAGTTTATTTTAATTTTAAATTTTTCTGTGTTTATTTTATCTGTCATTCTAATTTTTGAAAATAATAGTAAGCTTTGAAAAATCAACAAAACAAGATTTTGTTATTGATAATAATTAATAAAATAAATGTTGGAAATGACAACCATCAACTTGAGGATATGTTTAAAAAAATGACCTGAGGACATCATCTTCAAAGAGCTCCAGCTGCAAAACCAAAACTCAAAAAGTATATGAACTTTTACCTTACTTTTTCATGTACTGTTAACCCCTAAAATATGTAACACGTATTCATTAATACCCTTTATAGTAAATAAAAATTACTATAATAGAAATTATGAACAATAAGTTTTGCGACACCTAGTGTCGACTTGTATTAACGATCACATACGTAAATGAATTCACATTAAGCAACTTTATCAACAAACGTGTAAGAGCAGTTACAAAAGTCGATCCTTCGATAAATATGGCCAACTAAGTGTTAGCAAAAATTTAAATCTCGAATCGCCTGCTGTAAGTTCCCAAGAGGTTGTACAATAGCAAACAAAGTAAACTTTGTACGTTTATGTTATTATTACAAATTTTAGTTTACAATTATTTTAATGAAAAAAAAACGTCTTCCGAGATTAGACCGTGTCGAATGAAAAGGTAACCGTAGTTGTTACTTGACACGGTCCAATCCCGGAAGATGTTTTTGTTTCAATGGCATTTACATTGTCACTAATAATTTAAAAGCATTTATGTACTTTCTAGATTAATTTAATAAATAAAAAATCCCTCATTTGTCTGTATGCAGTAAAATTTTTTGGATGTAACTGGCGCCCATACAAATATTTTTGGCTTATGATTGAGTATACATCTCTGTAGTAAAACTACTTTTTAATTTTTTTTTTCAAAAAACGTTGCAGCACAAAACTTCAGTTGCAATTTCTGCCTAAAAACATATTGACTCCATTTCAATTAAAAAAGAAGTATTACTAGTTAGTATGTCACGTTTCTAAAAATGGTTTAGTCCTTAAATAAGCTATAACTAAATTATTAAAATATAAAAAAAATTACATACTAAAGTTTTAACTTTACACTTTATTTATTACTTTTATTTGAAAACTTTTCTTTATTTGAATTTTTTAACAGGTTTTGTTTCGTGCAAACAGGACTTTACTGCACCTGTACAATTAGACCTATTAAAAAATTCGTTTAACCTCTATAACAAATAAAGATATTGAAAAATTTTTTAAACAAAAGTTGTAGCTTAAAAAACTATTTAAAAGTTTTGTTTGAAAATAAAAAGGTAAATGCAAGTGTACATCAGGTAACCACAGGTGACTTTTCATGTAGAAAGTTTGCTTCATTGAAGGTACTACTATAGTTCTACACTATCTAAATTTCATCAATGATTTCATTAATTCCTTAATTTTTATAGAATTTGAGAAAATTTTGTATATAATAATTGGATTAAATTAGATTTTTTGATTTATGAATTAAATTATCAATCTTATTATACTTCATTTATTACTGTCACGCTTAATCAAACTACTTTTTCAAATGCACTTTTATTAATTTTGAAATATTTAAATGTATGTACTATTTGAAAAGGTAATGAAACAATATCTCAATCTAACTACAAATGCGGTAACAAAAAAAAATTGTGTTTACGTATATACTAACAAATTTATAAAAGCAACGAATTAAAAATAATAAATAATAAAATTATAATTGTTTAAATATTGTACACAATTAACTATTCCGTTGGGCAAAGAATAGGACTTCAAACTATATTAATTATTCATTTATTTGTAATTACATAATTTGATTAATTATATTATTAACTATTAATTAATTATATTATATTATAATTAAAACATAACTGCGAAATTGTTGATTATTGTGAAATAATTTAAATTTAAATTAAAAAATAAATTTCCAGCCTCAATAAAGCCCACACAACAATGGGTTAAGTATTCTTCCCACCTCCATCTAGAAGGGCACTTATAGAGTACATATAATATTAATTTATTTTGTTATTTACTAAGTATGCAGAAAGGTATCAGAGAAAGAACTACAAGGAGATGACAAAGTTACTTAAAACCCCATTCTGAAAGTGAGATTAAACTTGGCAAGAAAGAAAGAAAGAAACATTACTGCAATAATGCAATATATATGATGAAAGAGAGACAAAATTAATGAAAATAGAGAAAATTTACACACACATAAATGATCAAAACAATAAAAAATTAATAAAACAAATATTAAATTATATAATGACAAAAATCTAAAAAAAAAAATGAAAGGAAAAAATAAAAAGTAAATTAAAATCAAGCTTTGGAAAAACCTGACAAAAAAATCAATCCATACTCGTACAGGAATCTGTAAAAGTATAATTCATTACACTGGCAACACAAAATATGATTGCAATTTTACTTTGTGGCCTTGATAGTTAATCTAAATATCAGTATACACAAATAGAACAGCCACCAATTGTCAAATCCAAAAAAATGAAAAAACATTGTTAAACAAGAAAAAAACTAAAAATGATAACGTGTAAACCTAAAAATACAAAAAAGTAAAAAAATTACAAGAAATTACGCAATAATAATGTTGACAAAAAAATGTAATTAAAATACGTTTTATTATTCACTCGTTTATAAAGTCGAGAGTCAAACATTCATCAAATTATACATTTAAATATCAGTTTTCTAAAATATTATAGAAATTTTGGGAGTACCGTAAAGATAGTTTTTCTACTTCTGTATCGTAATCAATTTATTACAGTATTACAATATGTACTCTAATATAATTCATTACAATTCAAATTTTTATGACGACACAAATTTAGAACCGATAGAATTGCGACATTGCGTAAATAAAATGTTCTATGAGTAGGATACAAATTCAGAACCAATAGAAATACACCGTTGTCTATTGCAATTATTGCCTGCGGACATGGCTAAAACTTAAAATAATTTGACAATTCGTAACTAGTATTGCTCAAATATAAAATTAGGGTTTTGACTTATCATTATAGCGGTTGTAGAAAGAATAGTGTATGCAATTCGAATGTAATGTAACAGTAATTATTGCATGCTCATTAAATAATAGATTATTAATAATGATCTTAAGCCGGTGAAAAAAAAAAGTAATCGGTAAATATACTGCTTAGAAGGAGCATAGTTAAAATAAAAGTTATAGATAATAACATTTCCAATTATCCAGTAATAACTTTTGTTATTATATTCTTGGAGATACTGTTAAAAGATTTAGTGTCATTAATTGTCATATAACTCAGTACCTAATTACAACTTTTATTTGAAGAAAAAATGTGTTTGTAAAATGACTATTTTTGAAAATACTAATACTTTAAAATGAGAAAATTAGCCTAAAATCTAATCTGTACATCAAAGACCCACTTGTAAAGTTTCATAAAATCGGAACAGCGGTTTCTTATATAGTGTTTACATAAGTACAGAAAGCCTCGCACCCGGTCTCTAAACAGAATTTTTTGGGTTTATTATAACGCACTAACTCTAAATTGTCGGAAAAAGTGAACAAAAGGGTGTTAAAATTCTCTATTCGGAAATCATCTCATAATTCCCCATTTTATTTATAAGGTATGGAAAAAAAATCATTTGTTTTTGAAAAGCGCTTCGCAAGTTCAATAATGTTCTATTAGCTTCTACTATACCTAGTGATCGATTTTAATATTATGAAACAAATTTGTTAATAATTTATGAGTATGAATTATCTAAATAGAATGAATATAGGATCCATTATTTAAAATATTGGTTATTTATATATATAAATTATTTACGCTTTGAGCAATCTAATATTATTTATTTTATTTAACTAGTTTCAACTCAAAAAACAATTCATTTTTCTTCAAATCACTATTTTTCACAAAAACTATCAGCGTTCTACTTTCTTTTCAACCGTTTATTCAACATACCTCTATCAAAAACAAAAAAAAAAAATTAGACACAATTTTTCATATTGCTCATTTAAACCAATTTCTGTTCAAAATTATTTTAAACAGTTTTAATAAATTTAATTATGTACATATTTTAAAAAATCTAACATTAATTCCAATTAATAAAAAACCAAAAAATAAATACATTTCAATTCCTTTTTATTCCTGAATTTATTAACATAATTAAAGATCTGAATAAATTAACTGATTATAAATTTGTCTTCAAAGCTAACATTTTTTCACAAAAATTAACTATAAATAATGGTTTTGAATAAAGCAGCATATACCAACTACTATGCTCTTGCTACAAAATATATATTGGTAAAACTAAAAGAAATCTTACAATTTGATGAACATCTAAAATATATTAAACAACCAGAAAAATTAAGTTAGTAAATAATTCCTCCTTTGTTTTATTAATAAATTGTAAAAACCTTCTACAGGCAGAGGGATCTTCAATAGGAGTTGGAAACGGAAAACAACGGGTAAAAAGAACATGTTGTTTTTGTTTGCAACTCTTATTGAAGGTCCTTCTGCCTGTAAAAGATTTTTATAATTTATTAACCAGAAAAATATTCTTATAATTTAGATGCAATTAAATCAACTTTCGCTAAACACATTAACCAAAACAAACATAAACATTTAAATCATTCACTCATACATCTTTTTAAAATAACTAATTATAATAGACAAATTTTAGATAAATTATAAATAATATACATTAAAACAACAAATCCAAATTTAGTAATCAATGATCAAACAAATTTTGACGATCTGACATTAAATTATCAAGCAGAATTTTTATGTTCTTAATATATTTTATTTTTAATCAACTCCAGATTTAAACATTTTACATACCTAGTATATATTTAAAAACAAACTTTTTATTACAAACCAATTTTTGTTTTTCTAAATTTCCATGTAAACCAATTGTCATATTTAACGTTTGCAAAATAATTTTGACAACTTCTGAAGATGACTCACAATAATTTTTTGAGTTGAAACTAGTTAAATAAAATAAATAATAAATAAATAATATTGGACTGCTCAAGCATAAATAATTTATATATACTAAATAGATTCCAAATCTGAAAGATCTGAATTGCACCAGTGCTAATTTAATCCTAAGTGGCAGGAATTCCCAAAGTATTAAAATATTAGGAGGAGATAACCGCAAACAATATTTTCTGACTGTCATACAAATTTTGTAAAAGCAGTAAAAAACAGCTTTTTTTACATTTCTAAATAAGAAAAGATATCAATATTTTATATCTGAAAGAATGGCCATTCATGAAATAAAGCTATCAAAAAAGTAAATTTTGGCATTTATTGCATAAATAATAATCAAAGAATTGACTTACGTAACTGTTTACATATCTGTCGATAAAGTACAGATTACTTTTCGGGCATGTTACGTTAGCACAAGCGGCATTAGATGTCGCCGCATCTTATAAACATGGTTTATTTTTATACATGATCCTTCGTTTGAGTGGAGGTACAATAACAAGAACTTTTTTTTTAGTTTTGCCGTTGTTTCGTACCAACATATATGGGGGCTTTATCAAAGCTAAAACTTTTTTACGTCACATAAGAAATGTTATTAAAACTATATTTTTTTAGGCATCAATGTCACATAAAATTGATTCATGCGACATCCAATCAGTTGGAAAACACATTCAAACTGACCATTAAACACGATATCTGTGTTGTAACTAGAGTCTATAAAGAAGAAAAGGTACCTTGGTGCAGATGCTGGATCTGATCACAATATTTTAGTGGCCAATATGCAAATAATCTAAAGAACATTAATTAGCTGTTAACAAACTAAAAGATGTCCTACTTCCCGAGCAACACAATTAAAACTTAACCAAAAATTAAATAAAAATGCGATAAAGACATATTCCTAGAAAAAATAAAAGAAAACGGGCTAAATATGTTCATGCTTTAAACTACTTCATAAAACAGGGAAAGCAGATAGATAGGATCGATGAAACAAATTTTAATTTGTTTTGCCGCCGAAGAAGAGGACGATCTCGTGTTGAGTCCAGTGCAATACAACACCTATTGGGGGCTAGAGAACACAATGAACATTTAATTGGAGCAATTTCTATCCTAGGAATTGTAGCAAAGGAGGGGAGCAGAAGCTCATTTACTGCAGATTTAGCCAATCTATGGGCAACATCATTACTACAAAGCTGGGAAGAACTTGGAAATCAATTGGAGAATTGGTGTAGTTTGCGATAACGCTCCGTGTCATTCAAGACTTGAAACAGTTAGAAATAGGGCTACTACAACATTATTAAGGTTGGGATCTTACTCACCAATATTAAACCCCATTGAGACTATTTGGTCAAATTGGTATTTGTTTCTAAAATGTTGGTATTGCCAGGCAGTTGAAAGAACTTCTGACCTTTTTGTAGAAAGGAAGGAGCAAAATGTCGCCTATTACTAGAAATCTGTAGCTTTTATCAATAAATCCTTCTTTCCTACAAAAGGGTCCAGAAGCTTTCTCAATTGCCTGGCAATACCAACATTTTATTTGATCAAAAGTTAAGTGCTATGCAAACAGTCGTCTTCGTGTTCCTTACATAACAGGACCAGGAGCTATAGAACAAAGGTTGATTTATTCAGAAGAAATTATTGTTGCGGCAAAAAACACGATTACCAGGGGTGATTGCGCTCGTGCAGCACAGCACACCACCATACATCATATGGCTGTTTTGGCAAGAGATTATATGCTAGTTGGTTGTTATATTTTTTTTATTTTGTAAAATATCATCTTTGTAAGATAACAATTTAATTTCGAAAATAAAATATTTTGTTTCGTTTTGATTTGGCCTTTTGTTTGCGTTACACACTCCCAGAAAATCAAATAGGTACCTTTCCCTTTCCAATAACCATTCGTACGCTATTAGAGAAATGCATATTTGAAAATGGGGTTTAATGTTATTGGAATGTCTGAAAGAGGAACATGGGTCAGTTTATAGAAGTTGAATCAAAATTTGAAACAAATTAACTTATTAATAAGGTTCAATGACTAAATTCAGCCAATGAGATTTTACAAATCAGATGTTAAACCAGCCTTTTTAAAGGATAAAACTAAATGAATTAATTGATTTGAGACGCAATTTATGTAAAAAAATTTTAACTTGACACAAAAAATAGACAAATTTAATAATTGATCCCACAATAATCACAAAATTGACAATCTACAGATAGACTTTATAATTATAGCTCATTGTATCCTATAAACAATTGTTAGTGTCAAAAATTTGGAAATTAGGTTTGAACCCTGCTTTGTTGCTAGGCCCCATCGACCAACTTTAAATGGATTTGCCAAAATGACAACAAATTGACAATTGTTTATAAGAAAATATAACCCACATGTTATACGATTTGCTAGAAGAATTCTGCGTAAGGCATAAGATTTTTTTTTAGGTGTAACGCATAAATGAACCCGTTATTAAGAACGACAACAACAATATCCATTTTTCATGTGAATTATCATTAACAAATTACATCTTGACAGCTCATAGTCGTAGCTTTTATGTAGAACTGGCAAAGTGTAAGTTAAACTCCCAAATTGAGTTCAACGCACAGTTTATGTTGAGTATGTTGAGTCCCAATTCTTTAGATTTAATTGGGTGGGTTAAAGTATTTTTATATTTTTCATGAATTATTATTACAACAAATTATTATGTGTATGCTACGAAACTGGCTAATGGTAATCGAGCGGTATTTTATGTATTTATTTATTTTATTTATTTATATGGTACATTATACAAATATTGTATTGTGATGTAAGTGTTATGTATGGTGCCCCAGAAGATCAGTATAAACCTGTATAGTGTAGTGACAAAACTGTGTGCAATAGTGGATTGGTTCGTCTTGGCACAGCGTTTACTTCAAGGTTTAGGAAAACCACTAAAACCCAAACATGCCAACTCTTACCCACCCTAGTATTCACATGTAATAATATTAATTAAGTGAGTAAACATTATAGAAGGTAAATAAGAACATAAAATATAACACACAGCCATATGCTGTGCATGACATATAATGGACCGGTCCAAGCCCCAGTCACTACAATGACAAAAAAATAGTAGGTTAAAGAAATAGCAAAACAAACTAATAGAAAAATAGATAATCAAAACATTGCTGAACTTCAGATGTCCTTTAAATTCGTAAAGCCATAATAATACTTCGATCCCAATTAAATTATGAATGTTTGGAAACCCTCCTTTAAACTTCGTTAATTGAAATCCTCCAAATATGTAACGGTCTCTGGTTGTTTACAGTCACAATTTGGATTAGAATTGACCATTTAAACAACATGTAGTATGTTAGTGGAAATTCTGTTAACACTCATTATGGACAACTCAACCAATCCAATAATGGTTTGTGGATTCTGTAAAATAGGTATCATAAATAATACTTTGTTACAGTAGTAAATGTAAACGTTGAGTTAAATTATTGACTTGTTTGATAAGAAAAATGATGGAAATTAAATGTGAACAAACCGTCATCAATTTCGTATTCAGCGTGGTTAACTAATTGCAGTAGAGGCGTCGCAGGTTAAGAAAAATATTGAAATACAAAACTGAACTAATCGTTCTTACTTAGATGTTAAATAATAATGAGCACCCTTGTTTGTATTTTAAGAGAATTGACGAAAAATGTTTGTTCATGAACACTGTAGGCACAAACAAGGAACCGACAAGCAAATGAAATCTAATAATTAAAACAGCCGTAACGAAAAACCAGTAATTATATTTACACACGTTATTTTTTGTACTACAAGAATCAGAAAGATAACAGTTAATTATAACAGTTAACAATAAGAATGTTCGGCTTTTAACGCAACGAAAAGAGTTGGTTTCGTACTAAATTTACTGTTTAAAATACGTAATGTATAACGGGAAGGTGTCCGTAGCTCCTTAACGTACATCTCATGATAAACGGAATGTTACCACCATTATCTCGTATTATCTCGTTGGATTTTGTTTGACCAAACCCTTATGGTTTGTAATGACACCGGAACTGATACGTAGATTCTCGTCGAGAAGGTCGTGTAGTAATTTTCGTATAATTATTTCGTTGAGGTCTACGTGTAAAAATACGTCTAGAAAATAGTGTGGATTTCGTTTGTCTAGGAAGTTGTCTAAAAAGAAGAAAGAAATCGTAGCTACAAGATTACTTACGGGAAACTTACCGCGGGAAAAAGAGGGTGGAGGGGTCATACGCGTCGGTATGATTTACCATTTTAGCTACAATGGAGCAGTGGACAATACAGCACGAAATATTCGAATACGATACCTTTGTCAAAAATGGCGAATCAGTTATCACAACACGACGGATTTTCCGCCGGCATTTTAATATTTGCTGGGATGGCGCGGTTCCAAGCCGCAATACAATCCTGAAATGGGTGCAAACATTAAGAACAACAGAAAATATTCTTCTTTTCATGCCGTCTTCTCATAGAAGGTTGGCGACCACATTTTAAATGCTTCCGTCTTTGCAACATGGAACAGTTCCCCAACGCTGAGATTTGTCCATTCTCTAATGTTTCGAGCCAGGATTTTTCTTTCTGCCGATACCCTTTTTCCCTCAATTCTGCCCTGCATAATATTTTGTAGCAGTAGATATTTGTCATTGCTATGTGTCCTATGTAAGATGTTTTCTTATCTTAATGATTGTGAGCAGTTTTCGTTTTCGGCCGATGCGTCTTAACACTTCGTCGTTGGTTATTCTGTCAGTCAAGGTATCTTCAGAATGCGCCTATAGAGCCACATCTCAAAGCTTCAAGCTTTTAATCACTTGAGCCTTTAGGGTCCAAGTCTCCACGCTGTACATCAACACTGACCACACATAACACTCCATAAACCTTAATCTGATGTCAAGGTTCAGATCTCTGTTTGTAAACATTCTACCATATTTCACAAATGCGTTTCGTGCCAATTTATTCTGATCTTAATTTCCTGATCAGGTTCATTTCAGAATTTATGACAGAGGGATATTTGTATTTTTGGACATGCTCTATTCGGTGTTACATTTAATGGTGAGAATAGGTTAATATTTGGGTTTTTGCTTATAACCATCATTTTAGTTTTCTGCGTGTTTATAGTGAGTCCTACTTCTTCACACTCCGACTGACTCTTCCAACAGGGTTTGAAGATCTTCTGCTTTCTCCGCCATTATAGCAGTATCATCGGCGAATCTTGATTGTTAATCAATGTCCTCCAATGTTTACTCCCCAGGTCTCTCGTAAACTGCCTTTTGAAATACAGACTGAGAGTAGAGATTAAACAGTTGTGGAGATAGAACGCAGCCCTGACGAACTCCTTTTTGAATCTCTCAGCCGGTCAAAATATTAGAAAATTAGCGGCATTTCGACAAAATAAGTGCTTCGGATGCAAAATAAACTAAAATAAGAAGATTATTACTACCGATGTTGAGAATAATTAGAGATGAATATATTAATTGGCATTAAAAGTCGGTTAAGATGAAGTTAACACGACCACCAACACAAAAATCAATCCGTTATTACGTTGTATGTCAAACTAATCGACACACGGAGAGAAAGTATCGGCGGTATACTATAATCTTTACTCACGAGTGCGTCGTATTTGATCTGCTGCAACCTCATGAGTCATGAAACGGGGCGAACTTAAATATTTGAGTCTAAGTACCTAAGTAAATTGTTTTTTTAGTCAAGTTTATCGAAAAATGATAGATGTCGTTTTCCCCGTTTGAGAATTGTGTCTGTAACAAGGAATGAAAGCGATTGATTGATTTTAATTGTGAATGTAGTTATTTGCCCAACAATTGAGGACAGTGAGGCATTAGAGTGAGAGTGGAAAGAAAGCTTTGTTCATGTGTTGACACAACACTTTACTTTATTTATATTGTGTAATACATTTTGTTTTATATTTGTGTGTGTTTTCAAAATATTATCTGTACCGTTTGGAATTTTTTACATACTGGTCAAAGAAATTAAAATATAATGGCATCCCTTTTAACAATATAAATTTGCGGATGAGTGTCGACCAAATCTACGGTAAGAATTTATCCGTTTGTTTTGCACCTCCTCTCGGTAAGTCTCATTATATGATAAAAAATTTGGATGCCCCTATCTCAGAAATAAACGACTCAAATGTTACAATAACACAATTTAAAATTTTTACCTCCCACAATTTTATCAACTACAAGAAATTCAATATTCTTGATCATGTGACAGGGATGATTTTGTCTCTTACAACACCTCTGGTAATAGACAAAATCTCTGTGACATCAAGAACAAAGCAGTGTTGCTTAAACCATTTCATCAATTTTTTCGAGTTACTTTTATACCTTATAATTCTTGATTTTGTCATTTCCAAATGTTGTTCCGAACTACTGAAAGCTACTCCATGCATTTTCTCTATTTTTTAGTAATTTAATAATAATTTTAAAGTAATTCCTTTAGTCAACTTACATAACATACTTTCATGGTCTTAACGGTTTATGTCTCGTATTCTTGGGCACTCAGTTTATGTTTTAATCTGTAAATGTCATATAAGCATAGAAGTAACACAGCATTTAATAAATAAATTAGAGATAGAGGTTTAATTTTCCTTCTATTTTAGCTTAAATCAATAATTTAACCAGCATAACCATTTCAAAATATTAAGTCTATAGATTTTAATTTGAAGTAACACCGCAGTTAGCTATACTTGAAATTGTACAGAATTTGTTCATCATTTAAAAATTCTGCACGTTCTTTCTCAAAAGAATAGGGTTTAAATTCATAGTCTCAAAGATTATGTGCTTGAATAGGTGTGTTCTTTAAGATTTTTTTCTGTAGAGTGCAGTGCATATATTAAATTAAACAACTCCTTCAACTCACTATCATCCATTAAATAACCCATAACCTTTACAACGACATCAACAGGTAAAACTCACCTATTCTAATGATGTGATTATCAAAATCAATATGTTATTGTAGGCAAGCTACAGTAAATTTTGTTTTGTGATATAGAAATTGATCGAAAGTATTTACAGTTGCTTGTTGATTTATTGATCTGCTCCGTTGTATGAAAGTCAGTATATACTGAATTATGATCCGATGGTGGAGCATTTATAAACAACAAAGAAATAACATAGGTTGTGTCAAAGGAGAGACCGCTTATAATTTGCTGCATGAAACCACTCAATTCAAAAATTACGGGCACATATTTTCATTTTCAGAAAAATTAGGTGTACTAAAGAGGTTGTAATGGTATTAAGTTAAATAGCTGCATGAAATTCTCAATGTTGATGTCCTTTAAACCAACGAAACCTGAATTCTCACAATCTTCCATTTCACTTACTAACTGAGCTGGTATTGCTTTTTTTACCTGGAGAATTGTTTGCTTTGAAGCAATAGCATTTCTAGAGGTTATGAAATGTGTTCTTATCATATTAATTCATTATATGATTGTTAAAATCGTCATCGTGTTACGAGTAGGAAGATGGTGTTAGATATCGCTATCAGTTTCGCCGCATTTTTGGAAAACTTAAACGGCCCCATACGCACGATTCCTTATCAACACCGCCTTGGTTTCGAATAGATCAGCTACTCCTGGTTCATCCTTTTCGTAATCAAGTTTTTAGATAATTTGGTAATGATTCCAAATCGGATCCTCCAAACGAAAACAATTACCCAGACGTAAGGAAAAACCGCTAACAAAACAAAACAAAATTAAAATCGAGTAACGAACGATTTTAATCTTACCAGATCTACAGCTCCATGAGAGAAAAAAATTGCAATTAGGTTTCAATTGTTTAATTTAACACATATGAAATTGTATATGCATGCGACGAGCCGATAGTCTGCGGTCGCCGTTAGAAAAATACCTATTCTTATCCGTGTACGCTTTCACTGCTCTAATCAGAAATTCCCTTACTACAGTCTAGTATTCAAACTTGAAACACAATTTCAAACTAAAACCCAAAAACTATATTTGTAACGTAACAATCGTCATGAACAAATAGATAGAAAGCTGTCGGGTCTACTTGTAGTGATGATCTCATGATGGTTGACAGTTCAAGACAAATAACTTCCGAATAAGAGACGCAAAATTCTAAAGATGACACAACATCAATCAATTTTTGTGACCCATACTTCTTATAAAAAAGCTGGCTCTGTTCACTTGTGTTCCGTCATTTGTTCTAAAAAATTTGAGAAGATCAGACCCAAGGCTTTTATTTTTGTCCAAGAATAAATGTGGAGGAAGATAGTCATTAATGACATAAATGAAACTAATTATATATTTTTGGGAATTACATCAATCACTGTTTCAGCTAATCGAAGACGTTTTTTCCGTTGTGAAGACCATTTTTATAGTCCAGTATTTTTGTATCATATTGTATTGTGTTTAATTTTTGATATTACAACGCTATAACTATATCTCCCAATAAATGTTGTATTACAGATTTTCAATGAGCTACTAGTTGATCATACAAAAACTGACATTAATCGTAATTGCTTTCTATAAAAGTAAAAATATCATTTATTGGCCTCTTAACCTTTTTAGTATAAGACCTCTTTTCCACGTAGTTGAGTTTGTTCCATAACTGTATCTTTATGTGCTCAGTATGAAGTAAACCTAAGAAACTCATTGTATTCCAAATACATCTCAGGTAGAAGATTTACGTTTTTAAAACGTTCCAAAGATTTCGTCACAATTTCGTACGTAAAATCACAAGTCAACAATAGGCGCGTTACAATACTCTCGCTACAGTATTTATTCTGTGGTTTCGGTGCGGTCTCAACCTGTAATAGCGCAATTCTAACCAATAATTGTAGGGTAACAATGTTTAAAATCGAAATAGAAAAAGTGGCTGAAGAGGAAAATACTAAATTATGCAATCAACATGTTATAATACATATTAATTACATATTTTACTTTAACTCATGGTCAATTTCATGTCAACTTAACCCATATTTTACCAACGGTGCGGAAGCACCACTACTTGATAAATTTTTTATAAGCAATTAGTATTCCGAAAGTAAATATTTAGTAAGTTATAATTGTTTTCCAAGGTACATTTAATAACCCTTTAAGTTAGAACAAAATCTCTATTATTTGTATGCCCAAGAAAATTACATAATTATGATCAAAAATCTTACATTTCGACGCTGCAACTTATTTTCTATATTTTTACGAAAAAAAAATTTGTTTATTGCTATAGTTTGCCAATATAAGTTGGATTATAATAAATAATCCATTTGAGTTTTTAAAACATTCGTTATCTTTTCAAATAGTTAAAAAAATACCGGCAAAGTGTGCTGGTGCGAAAACGCACCACTGGTAAAATAAATGAACAAATTGCAAGTCCTAACGTTGTTCCAATGTCCGTAGTTTACATTTTGTTTTTGGCACTCTTTAGTCGCATTCTGGACTTTTACGATGCAAGTAGGTTATTAGTTGTGTTATTAGTGAAGGAATACTAGCGAAATGAACAATGACAATGGGGTAGCAAACTACAGAATAAAGTAACAGGAAAAAATGGTGGTGGCCGTTATTGCCAATACAATAGACAGTATAGTAATAAATTCATGGAAGTTGTATAATTTATCAAATAGTACCAAAATGTCACAATTAGATTTTAAGTCTTACGTAGCTGTCAGGCTCCTCAAACTAAAAGATAATAAACCAAAACCTTGTTCATCAAGTGTTCCTATCGAAATACGGTATGATAACGTTGGCCATGTGATAACTAAAGGTGCAGATAAAACTCGACGCAGATGTTAAGGTTTGTCATAATCACACAATATTTTTATTGTAAAAGATGTAATGTGCATCTGCACACTGATTGTTTCGAGGCATATCACCATAAGTATTTTTAATGCATTTTCCCAATGGTGCGAAAACGCACCAGCAGTTTTCTCAAAATCTGTAAAAAAATATTTTTTTGATGACTGTTTCTTTGTTTTTTAATGTACGAGTTAATAGCAATAAAGACGTTAAATCGATTTTTTCAATTTTGTATAGCCTTGGTAAAATATGGGTTAATGACGCATTTCTAGTGTTTCTTTGTACCCTTATCTGTTCGTAATGAGTTATGTTAGAGAACTACATATTGTGTCTAATAAATGAATTACGATATAGAACATATTCAGAAATGATACTGTATACGATCTAACCATAAAATACTAGTACATTAAGAAATTAGTGGCTTATGGCACTACATAATATGCCATAAGCCACGAATTTCTTATACTATTTTTTTTATTTTACCCCATTTTTAATGGTTTGAAAGAAATAAAATTTTTCAGTATTGCGGTAATCTAGTAGTGCTTTGTGAATCTAGTATTCTTTACTTTTACAAAAACAAAAGAAAATTTAACACAAATTTAATTTTATTGCGTTCATTTGACATTTAAATTTCAATTATTTGAATTTAAAGATTCAAATTTGAAATTAATATTAAAGTAGAAAAAAACTAATATTAAAAAGTGCATAGATCGTTTGGTTTCTGCAATGGAAGATTGTTGTACCCCACCAGAGTTTGAAAAAGCAGCGGCTGAGGTAATGAATGATTGTTACCCACAAAATCAAAAGCAGTTTATGAAAAAGAGTATAATGCATTCAATATATGGCGTGCAAAAAACAAAGCTGGTATTTCTGAAAATGTTAAGTTAGTTTATTTCAAAAATTGAATGAAACCAAAAAGTCATCTACGCTCTGGTCAACATATTCTAAATTAAAGTCTTGCATAAATATAGAAAATAATATTGATATCTCAAAGTATAATAAATTAATTTCGTACTTGAAGAGATTGTCTGAAGGGTATCAACCAAAGAAACCCAAAATTTTAGAAGCTGGGGATATTGACCGCTTCTTACGAGATGCCGATGATCACAAGCTTTTTAGCCATTAAGGTACCTATTGATTTTCTTTCATTATTACTAGCAGCAATGTAATTCAATATTTGCTTTTCGCTTCAGGTTGGTCTTATTATTGGTTATGCAGGTGCTTGCCGTCGTGAGGAAATTATGACTATAAAAATTAACGATTTGTCATTTAATACAGAAAACATTCTAATTACAATTCCGAAAACAAAAATAACGTACCAAGGTTGTTTGCAATCACTGAACAAAATTGCATCAATTTTATTAAAAATATTATTCATTGAGGCCGGAAAATTGTAAAACAGAAAGGTTTTTTTAACATACATTAATACTATTGGGAGTATGCCAAAACTCATCGCAAAATTTTTAAATTTAAATGATCCCGACAGTTACACTGGCCATTGCTTCAGAAGGTCAAGTGCCACTCACTTGGCAAATAATGGTGGCGACTTGATAACCATTAAGCGTCATGGTGGGTGGAAGTCTGGGGCAGTTGCTGAAGGGTATATTGAAACATCACTGAGCAAAAGATTCCAAGTCGCAGATATACTTGCACAACCTAGCACTTCAACGGCTAACTTACAATCAAGTGATGCTTCCAATATACAATGTATTCAGACACTCACAATGTAGAAATTCACAACATGGGTAAGAATGTCAACATTTCCACCCAAAATCCAGGAATCCATATTGAAGGCAAAGATTCTTGCACTATTAATATTAAGATTTTTAATAATTGTAAATTTGATAATACTGGTAAATAAATACCGTTTGTTTTTGTTCCTGATATTGTATAATAATTTTATTAAATATTTTGAATTACAAAACACACGTAAATAGAAGTATAGGTTATGAAATTAAATTTTCGTTTATGCGCCTGCGTTTGCTTTGTACAGGAAGAAATTCCTCGTGTCTCGTGTCCCTACTATTCAAATATTTGGGTATTTTTTAATAATAAGTCTTCATGATTTATAAACAATTTAATTAGATAATTAAAGTTTATCATTAATCTATACTATTAATATGTATGTTATCTGTCACTTTAATTTAATATAAATTAGTACCAACCCTAAAAACAAAAAAGTCAGTAAAAAAGTGTTCCGTGAAAAAAACCATCCAATAAAGCACTCAAATGACGTCATCAGAGCATCGACGACATTAAATGGGTAAAATAGAAAAAAATATTGCAATTTTTAAAATGTGTTATGTATTACTTTAATCTAGACGAGTTCGTCGTTAGAGTAGATCAAATTTAAGTCAGTTTTATAATTTAATCGCCTACTCATAATTCATTAGATTACGCTTAATCATTTTTAAGGTCCTCATTAAAGATAATTATTATGATTATTTTAATTGTCAAAATCTTAAACTAGTGTTTGTTTAAGTGAAAGACTTATGAGATAATTCTACAATTTAAACGTGTAAAATTCCACGTAAAACTATAATAAAGGGCACGTGACAATATCACATTACGTTACCTATATAATTAGAACTTAGTACAAGATAACGTTTATGGACCTTAAAATTACGATTATAGCCACAGATTTCAAATAAGCTAATCTTATTTAAACCTAATTCTAATTTATGAAATACCTTTAAAAACTACGACTTGTTTTTCAAATAAAGGAAATGTATATAAATTTAAAATTACAAAGATACTTAAATATAATAATAAAGTAAGAAAAATTAAATTATTTTCAAATTGACTATGAATATTGATTTATTCTATTGTTTTTTTAAGAAGTAAATTTTGTAACATATAGTTTTTCTTATTTATTTATGACTACTTGCACATTTGTCTATTTACTAATTTAAAAAAAATTATCTCGGTTTACACAATTTAAGCAAATATAATAGAACTTTTTGTTGACTATAGAATGAAGAATAAAATTTCATTTTTTTAAAAGGTTTATTGAGATCTTTATTGCTTAACTTAGGATTTCAATTTTGAAGGAAAAACCATTAAATAGATTATTACACGACATAATCCTTAATAATGAAGTGTTTTATTTCAACTGAAAGCCATCTCCTGCTGTTAATTCTACGTCACGGTGTGTTATCATCGAATGTCAGAGAAAATTGCAATGGTAAATATCTTTTTAACGATAAGTAAGAGTAAAATGTTTTCTTGCGTTAATTTATTGTTATTGGCGTTGTTCCAAATCGATTTTCTCTTAATGTTCCTTTCCCCATTAATTGATATTGAATACATTTCATGAATACTATACATCCATGTAAATATTTGGTGTAATGAACAATTATAATCAAATGTTAAGTTTAATTCGTAGGTAAGGTCGTTTAGAAGCTGTGGTAATTATGTAGTTTACACATTTATGATTTTTTAATCAATTGTTTTAGTATGATTTCCGTTTTTTCTTTGTGAACTTAGTTTTACATTCGTATATAATCATATAATTAAGCGACAAACTTATGTTACTATTATATAAAATTAAGTCTAACAAATGTTATCATCCTTTATGGGATGAAAGTGATTCTGGTCTGTCACAATAACACCTTTTACTTTGAAATACGACTTTATTATAGTAACTGTCAACATTTACAGTTGTTTTTTTAAGTTTATCATATTTTTATTTCACAATAATACATATTTTACAAGTAATCCACCAGAAATAAGTTCTACGGTTTTAAGTCTTACAGTAGAAAGTTAAAAATGTGAATTTAAAACTAATGTGAAACAAATAAATAATTTGCTTACTTTTAATATAATATATTTTGAGAACTCGATAGTTCTAAAAAATTTTAAATTATCACACACAAGTGGGCTAGTATCAAAAACGGTTATCTCCCACCAAGGCAATTTTAGAGTATTTCACGAAAACCAAAAGGTACCTTTGAGAAAACAAAATTTGGGACACTATTTAAAGTGAAAAATACTTATTTAACGTAGTTATACTCATTTAACTTTCAACAGTGTCCCAAATTTTGTTTCTCGATAGTACAGTTAAAACATATTTCTAGTCAAAAGTTTAAGTCATAATCATAATTTTTTATGTAATTAAGTTATATTTTGAAACACCTAATTGTTTTTAAATATTAGAAATGGCCGAATTGATTCTCAATCTAACAGGTGTTTTGTTTCTGAATTCGTGTCACTTTAATGTGTAATGAATAAAATATAGAAAGCATGTTTAAAATAATTTGAAAACAATGAAATAATAAGACGAATTCACAAACACAAAAAAATACATTATTCAAAAACAGAAAAGTAGACTAGAATTTTCGATATACAATAAAAGATTAGGGAGTTCTTCAATAAATTCACATTCTGATTCGTCCAAGTGAGTAAATGGGAAAGACGAGATTATAAAAGTTTTTTTACTGTGCGCCAGTTTTTTCCAAAATGACATTTCAAAAGTGACACTATTTTTAAGTGGTTTATGACAATTCGCTCGGAAATTATTAAAGATCGATTAATAGACCGACGACACTTTCCTTTTTTGGTAATTCCATTTAAGACTTCCAAATCATTACGTTAATGGAGTTCGCCCTTTATCAGCATGTTGCCACTGCGACATTTCTTTAAGTAGGTAGTATTATTTACTCTGTTTAAAATGAAACTGCCATGAAGTTATTTGGCGAAGGGTCTTTTGGGCAAAAGTTTTCTAGTCGTGTACTTCAGAATTTTTCTCCAATTAATCCGGTATATTCTTCTGATTCAACTATCACTTCTATTATTGCAAACACTCTGTCCGATGGCAGACAAGAGTGTCCAACAACTGGAAAAATAAATTCAATAGATTCAATCTTTGGTGGAGTATGGTGAAATAACCATTTCGTGCACGTTGCTACGAGAGTGCTATGTTTGTTTTGACAGCTGTATTCATCTGCAATTAATCTTACAGTTGTCAAATTTTTATATGATTCTTAGTCAGTTGATTGTAGTCTGTGGAAAACAGCTGATAAAATTTCATTTCAACCTTTTCCATACTCATTTTCAGTCTAGTAGTAAGAAAAAACAATACTTCTTACTTGTATTTAAACTACTTTTGGATGTCTCTTAACTATGGTAAAGTTGTGATTGTAAAGTTGTCTGAAATAATAGGTTTTTGATCAGGTAATTTTGGCATTGCTATGTTTTTTTGACAATCAAATAAAAAAGTCAGAAGCTGATCGTTAGATTCTTTGTGAAAATTATAAAAAACACTTGTTTTTTATGCATTTTCATTTCCGTGGTCATCTTTTTCTTTTCTTTGAAGGAGGTTGACCTCTTTATTTTTTCCTTACGTTGCAAGTAAGTCGAACGAACATCTGTTCTTAGAATTTCAAAAATGGTTATAAAGTATGATTCTTTTACTTTATTTTTATCAGTAGCCTATTTTGTATTCTTAGTATATAATTTATGAATGTTAAGTTCTGAAGGTTGGTACAGGCGGATAGAAGAACTGTGACAATGATGCGATTCAAGACACTGTGGTTTATTAATAAAGCCCATGACAGCGCTCTTTCTTGCATAAATAACATTGATTTTAAATCACTTCCTCTCTTTTCAACAGGTCCTTCGCCTGTTTTAAGATAATGTTCCATAACATACTGGGCTCAATGTTTTGTAACGCTCAAAATTTCTAAAAAGATTTTTGGCACACAGAAATCCTTTCGTTGCAGCTGTTTGTGACAAAAAACTTTTGGACAATGCTTTAAGCATCTTGTGCTAATTTTGCCTTTGAGGCATAAAATGCCACGTAAAATTTTTTTAGATTATGCAATTTTAATAATGAACATATTTTAAATGCAGTTGTATTATAACCACACGTTGGATCTGCAGACAAATTGATTGAGCGCAGAATACTTAATCAACAACAATGACGCATAAAGACACATATCAAGAAATACTATAATAAAAAATTACCTCGTCGCTTTTTCTACATTCTTCTTCCACTTCTCAGGACATCGTCTACGCTTTCATGTTCACGTTCACTTTCATGTTATTAATAAAAATTTTTAACTAAATTACATTTCACTGTACTAAACACAACTATAAAAATAATAACTTTATTTAATAGTGGCAAAATGCCAGGTGCTAAGTCACGTGAAGTCAGCAGCAAACTGCTATTGGTTAAAATGGAGGTAGACGGTTTTATTTCTCAAATGCCAATGGAGATAGGCCGCTTTGATTCTTTAAAGCGGAATTCTTAATGTTGTAGCCGTATTTAAAACTTTATATATAAATAGTTAAATAGGCCACAAAACAACGTATAATATCTCGCTAAAACCTGATATTATAAAATTTCGGAGATAGCCTCCATTGATACTAATAACAATTTTAATTTGGTGACCATGTTAGAAATCACAAAAATAGTCAGAGAACCATTCATCATTTGCAAGTTTTTTAGCACAGTAAAATAATTTCATTAACTATTAATAATGAGAATGTTTTATACAAATAAATAAATAAATTGTACTAAAAATACCCTTAAGTTAAAAATGATACTCTTGACCTTTACTATCGTTTTAATTTCATTGCATTGATAATAACTTGTTTTTTAATTTTAGATTATTATTACGAAATGGCATTATTTATTAATTTTTTTTTTAATGTAACGAGTTTCCTACCCTGGACAAACTGTGTGTCTCGGGATTTTCTTCAAAATGTATAACAATAGAACTATTGAATTTATTCTATTTCATTGTTCCATACTGTATAAGTAAGAGCTTGTTTATGCTGTAAGGTATACTATTAAAGGTAGTATGTGCCGTAATCAACATAACTTTTCATAATGGGTTTTTTAGTTACGATAATTTTTTTTTGTTAGAATAGTATGTTTGGAGAAATAAGACCTTTTATAGAAGGAGGAATTGGTTAGTGTTTTATTTCTTCCAACACTATTTTGTGCATAAGCATTTACAAAAGATTCTGTGTTTTAGTGTTGCAACATCCAGAAAATAACTCAACGGGAAAGAAACACCCTCAGCAAATATGGGCTGCTGTCACCTATATTCTACAAAGGAGATTATCATTATGATCAGTTGCAAAGGATACTAAAATATCTAATGTCCAGTTTCTCCACTACATCTTAGGCGAGTCTTAAGTCTTAAGATAGTCTTACATCTTAAAGCTCGACTTAAAGTGTTGCACCACACCAAATTTTGAACTTACCGCCTTAAAGCGGCCTTACATTTTAATGTCCAGTTTCTCCACTACATCTTAAAGCGGCCTTATGTTAAGTAGGTCTTAAAATAAGACGGTCTTATTTGCAAACTTCAGTTGCACCGCAACTTCTTAAAATGTTCCTAAGTTAAGATCTTGCTAGCATTGGCAACGCTGTAAAAGCCACGTACAAGCCGGAGCATAGATTGTATTTGACTCATGTTGACTCGACAAGCGACACAATTGAAGCCAATGGCACGCTAATTTCGTTGTTACATACAGCAACTCACAGCAACAAGTTATATTAAATAAACCTTAGTTACGCACGTAAATAAAGCTATCTGATAATATGGATAATAATTTTGACGAAGTCGATGCCGTAGATGAAGTAGATCAGGTGGACGAGGTTAATAGAATAATGCAGCTTCCCCGACAAATTTATGTTCGACGAGATTTATTTAATAGCTTTACAGACTTGCTGTTAAATGCAGCTTCTACAAGCAGCCAATGCTTCTCTTTTAGCTGATTAGAGACAGCATTGGTTTTCTTGTTTTCCAATACATGTTTGTGAACTTCTATAAGCTCACTCAAAAAGTTTCTTTTCTTCCGGCGTATAATTCACTCGTTTTCTATTGTCTTCGGCTTTCGGCATTATTATTTTTTAAAACGTAAAATAAACACAGAAACAATAATTTTATACTAACAGAAACGAAAGCGATCTGAGCTAGACACACCCTAGCGTTCAAAGCATTTGAGGTTAGGTTCAGCGTCTTAAGCAGCCAATATCCGACACTTAAAATGTAAGGCCGCCTTAAGGCGGTAAGTTCAAATTTGGTGTGGTGCAACACTTTAAGTCGAGCGTTAAGATGTAAGACTATCTTAAGACTTAAGACTCGCTTAAGATGTAGTGGAGAAACTGGACATAGTGTCAACATTCGTCAAAATTATTATCCATATTATCAGATAGCTTTATTTACGTGCGTAACTAAGGTTTTATTTAATATAACTTGTTGCTGTGAGTTGCTGTATGTAACAACGAAATTAGCGTCCATTGGCTTCAATTGCGTCGCTTGTCGAGTCAACATGAGTCAAATACAATCTATGCTCCGGCTTGTACGTGGCTTTTACAGCGTTGCCAATGCTAGCAAGATCTTAACTTAAGAACATTTTAAGGAGTTGCGGTGCAACTGAAGTTTGCAATAAGACCGTCTTATTTTAAGACCTACTTAACATAAGGCCGCTTTAAGATGTAGTGGAGAAACTGGACATAAGTGTCGGATATTGGCTGCTTAAGACGCTGAACCTAACCTCAAATGCTTTGAACGCTAGGGTGTGTCTAGCTCAGATCGCTTTCGTTTCTGTTAGTATAAAATTATTGTTTCTGTGTTTGTTTTACGTTTTAAAAAATAATAATGCCGAAAGCCGAAGACAATAGAACTTGTTGCTGTGAGTTGCTGTATGTAACAACGAAATTAGCGGCCATTGGCTTCAATTGCGTCGCTTGTCGAGTCAACATGAGTCAAATACAATCTATGCTCCGGCTTGTACGTGGCTTTTACAGCGTTGCCAATGCTAGCAAGATCTTAACTTAAGAACATTTTAAGAAGTTGCGGTGCAACTGAAGTTTACAATACGACCGTCTTATTTTTAAGACCTACTTAACATAAGGCCGCTTTAAGATGTAGTGGAGAAACTGGACATAAAACTCCATTACATTACAGTACATCTTTAAGTAGCTTTTAATGACAATAACATGTGTCAGTTTTTGACAAATTGAAAGATATTTTGCACAGAAAAGAGTTTTTTTCAAAAATATTTATAACCTTGATGAGACTGACTTGATGACTGTTCAAAGACCTCCGAAAATTGTTGCTCCAAAAGGACAAGAGCAGGGTGGTCAAATCAGTTCTGCTGAATGGGGTCAGAACTTATGACTATGTGTAATACTATAATGTTGTTGGAAATACTGTACACCCAGTTTATCTCCGCACAAAAATTATCACAACACCCATTTATTTTTAAATAACATTACTTTTGAACATCAAACATACCATATATATAATTCTTAGGTTCTGAAAAATCATAAACGATAACATACCAGCAATGACTAAGCATTATAAATTAGAAAATGGCAAGAAACTGTTAAATTGTCAAATACAACAATATAAAAACTTGGTCAATATGGTTTTAGTATCTTGTGTTGCCGCCTCTAGTTAAATTACTGCTTGCATTCTTTGCGGCATACCGCGTATTAAGTTTGCAACATAGTCTTGGGGAATATTTTCCCATTCTTGTAACAGCGTCTTCCACTTCTTGTAAATTAAGAAACGGCCTCTGGTGGCGTTTTAAGGCTTGTCCTAGATGATCCCAGACATCTTCGATTGGGTTTATGTCCAGACTTCGCGTAGGACATTGCAGAACTGGTAATTCGATCTCCTCCAAATATTACTGCACAATTCTTGCTATGTGGGATCGTGCGTTGTCGTGCATAAAAATGCAATTTTCGCCAACAAAGGGTACGTTAGGTACCACATGCTCTTTTAAAATGTCGGTAATATACCTAGCTGCTGTTAACCGAGCACCAGGTAATGGCACTAACGCTGTATGACCTTCCAAAGAGATGCCTCCCCATACCATCACTAATCCTCCACCATAAGGGACACGTGGACAAAAGTTGCAGGCAGAATAACGTTCACCAAGTCGTTTGTAGACCGGTATACGTCTGTCGGAAGCCCATAAACTATACCTCGTCTCATCAGAGAAAACAACATTAGCCCAGTCGTGAATATCCCAATCCACATGTTCACGTGCGAATGCTAATCGTGCTACCTTGTGTACACTGGTGAGAAGTGGACCTCGAGCAAGAACATGGACTCTTATCTCATCCTCTCGAAGACGGTTCCGTATAGTTTGAACAAAAAGAGGTACATTTCTAACCGCTAAAAGTTCATTTTTAAGAATCTAGCGGGTACGCAGAGCATTTAAGCGTAGAAATCGGTCCTCGCGTAAGGTGGTAGCTCTTCTGCGACCTTGTCCAGCCCTTCTTCTCTAGTTCTCAATTTTCTTCAATCGTGCTGCAACTCTGGATACAATTGAAAGCTGTACTCGTAGAATTCTTGCTACATGCCGCATACTACGGCCATCTTCCAGCAATGCTATACATTGCACGATTTCTTCATAAGAAAGATGCAAAGATGCACGTTGCTGAACATTCATAACAATGTCAGACCAAAAACTCAACCGACAAGATAATTATCTACAATAATTGAATGTTGGACTATTTAACGTTTTTTGAAATATTCAAAAAATTGGCAGCAAAAAGTGCGTTGTTTATAATTAGTTAAGGTGACAGTTATATAAAATGCCAGAAAAGCACATTTGATCAAATTGGTCGAAAATAGTTTATTTAAATTATAAGTGACCAAGAATGTTCAGGTGTTGCGATAATTTTTGTGCGGAGATTTCTCCAAGTAAAATTTCAAGATCATAATGTATATTACATTGTGGTCCTCCTAAAAAGTTTAGTTTTAGATCATAAAAGTGGTTAGATGACGGGAGACTATTTTTACTAGTCTTGCAGCATTTCATAAAATATTCAAAAGCGATTTTCGACAATCCAGTACCCTTATTTTTAGATAATCACATTACAATTGATACAACAGATTTAGCAAAAGACCCATTCCCACCACACTTTAGTCACCTGCTTAGCCCTTAAACGTGGTTCCATGACCCCTTTAAACTCGTTAGAAATAGTCTTCTTAATAACTAGATGATAAATCATCCTAAAAAGGTAGTTACGATTTATGACGTCGCCCAAATATAATAATAATAATAATAACCATTTATTTATTCCCAAAATACATCATTAAATACAGAGTAACAAAAAAAACAAACATATTTGAAATACAGATAAAGATCAACAACAGAGTGAGCATAACTCACAGGTAAGTTCGAAATTCATAAATTTGACGCAGTGAACTGTGTATGATAGTATAATCCGAGCAGAAAATTCAGAGAAGCACAAATTGTTTTTTGTTTTTTTTAATTATTTACGATCATCTGTGATAAATTTTAAGAAAATGAATTTAACTATTTTATTTGCTCAACAATATAGAAATTTTTTGCCTTGAATTAAAAAACCGAATTTTTCAATTCAGTTTTCTGTAGGTGTAGGTTCATAGATAATTTTGCAACAATGAAAAAGAAAATATTTTGTCTGGTTTCAGCAAAACTGACATTTAACAATTTTTACAGAATTTTTACACTTCACCTAAACCTTCAACATCGACTGCTTCTGCTCCTATGACTTCGACTTTGACTTATACTTTCTCAAAACTTGTTATGGCTACCAAAATTATTTTGAGGCCTGAAGATGATCTGATTTCATATCCCAAAGCTTTGTCACGAGTCTCAAAAAGAGATGGACGAGTCAAAAAGCAAAACGGGGATTTTAACGGACACGCCAGAGAAGAATAAAATTCTGGTGTTAAAGACACCAAAGATATATCTCTGATGTACAGAAAGTACAAATAACTAGAATACTGATAGTTGCTAGCAGTTTATCTTTAGACGACAGTGGTGTTCCTGATAAAATTGACAAAGATAGCTCATCTGATATAGACGAAATGTTTGGAGAAGATTTTGTTAATGAGAATAACGAGTCAATAGATGCAGAAAACTAATGTTGATTTTTAGTAGACTTGAGCAAATGTCATTTAACACAAGCGCATGAATTTGATTTCTGTGTATAATACACACACGTTGTTTCAACTGGCGCTCAAGCTGAAGACCTAGCTTAAGTATCGACTAGGTGCTTGCTTAACACACACAAAACGAGATTAAAAACATAGAATGCTCGGTCAGTAAAACAATACTTACATTTCAACATGCAATGTTTCTTCAAAACAGTTATTGAGAACTATATAACATTAGTATGATAATCTTTATAAAGTTATCATTTTAAAAATATTTTTGATTGTACAGGGTGCTCTAGAAACACGTACTGTATCAAAGTTGGGTTATTTTAAATAGAACACCTTGTATTTTTTTTTTTTTTTGAATTGTTAGATAAAAATAATGTATGTTTTTTTTAACATGTCCTTATACCTACTTACCTCCGTTTCTGAGATAAATCGATTTTACCTGATGTGCAAACCCTTCAAAAAATGCAATAACTTCATGATAAATAAGAACAAGCAATTTTGTTTTACATCACTTTACTAAAAACCTTCAACATCCCTTTTGCAATGTTTACTATTATGTTATGATGTACAGAGTGTTTTAAATACTACCACATAACGCTAACGATTTAAAACTTAAATAACTTGCTTAACTTAAATGGAACACTCGGCATTTCTGTAACCTGTTAGAATCAGGCACTAGTTACTTTTTAATTGGTATTAGGGTTACCAACCCCCAACTCTGATGGTTTTCGAGATATTTTAAAATTTGCTAGTTTAACAATTTGCAATTTACTGGAATTTAAGTTACTTGTGAGATATCAGTAAAATGAACATTATCTTGCAAATATTTTTAATGTACAGGCCAATCAAGCTTTATATATTAACCTTAAAATAATTTTTTTTAGAACAAAATAACAGAAATGTGGTTATGACTTATGCCGGGCTCAAAGAGTCAGTCGATTTACACCCACCTGTCACAAACAACAGCAACCGTTATTAGTTTCAGCAAAATCAATGACACTGTAAACATTGGTAACTGTTAAAAAATTCTAAAATTAATAGTTTTCGAAATTATCGTACTACTATTAGAGCGATTTGTATCATATTCTTAGTTAACAGGTTAAAGTTTGTCGATGTTTACAGTATGATCAATTTTTGATGTACCAAATAACTGTTGCTGTTGTTAAACATCAGTAAATTGTGAGAGGTGGGCGTAATTCGAACAGGCGTAGTATTAAAAACACCCTGTACATCATAACATAATAGTAAACATTGCAAAAGGGATGTTGAAGGTTTTTAGTAAAGTGATGTAAAACAAAATTGCTTGTTCTTATTTATCATGAAGTTATTGCATTTTTTGAAGGGTTTGCACATCAGGTAAAATCGATTTATCTGAGAAACGGAGGTCAGTAGGTATAAGGACATGTTAAAAAGAACATACATTATTTTTATCTAACAATTCAAAATTTTTAACATTATTTGTCGTTTTAATGCTATAGAATAATTCGTTGGTAGTGCCCCACCCTGTATATAGTCACATTCTTCATTATAGTCATAATTTGTTAGAACTTTTTGAACAATATGGTTTTGAAAATTTTAAGCAATGGCAACACCGGCGACATAGATTAAAGTTTGATTTCAAAATATACGTTTAATTCCATCTATGCTTTTTTTAGTAAATAGATTAGTTAGTTACTTATTGGATTTATAATTGAAATAATTGTAGTTTAGATGTAATAATAAACAAACATTTTGCGCAAAACTCCACATCGTTCTGATACTAACAACGTCACAACTCGCAACTTAATTATTTTGATAAAAAAAAATGAAAAAAACCTATTTGTTGTAGAAAAACCATTCGTTTGGCGCAGAAGTCCATATTGTTCTGACACTAAGAAACGTGTAAAAGAGTATCGAAATAATTTTGATACAAAAATACTTAATAATTTTGATAGAGAAAATGAAAAATAAGATTCGTTGAAGGAAAAAATTGTGGCATTCTGACAAATTAAATTTCAATTTGCCACGCAGTATTTACGTTTGTGGCGCATAGATGTAGCTATTTAGTGTGTTGGTATAAGTTAGTTACTTTTACGTTTATATATTCTGAAGTGGCAGTGTTGCTTTTTTGGTTATGTCGTTGTATGTATTTTATTGTTTTGGTCGTTGAAATATACTATTACCTATTATTAGTTGAGTTTATTGAGGTGGAGGGTTGCTCATTGGCGATCGTTCTACACCTACTACAGCATCAGAAGTGGGATTGTAAAGAAAACGAAAAGGATTGATTGATTAAATTATAAATAATTTGATAACACCATTCACACGAACAGCCATTTTGAATTTCGGTCGTTACGCACCTTAAATGCGATGATGGATTTATCGAATACGATGACAGAAGAAAGCCAGCATATTTCTGTACAGGAGTTGATTGAGGCGACGATAAAAGCCGTCCAAAAAACGAATATACAAAATTGTTCACCTCAAGGCCATGCTGTTGATTCATCATCCGTACGTTTTAAAAACTCTGAAATTAGTGCCCTAATACCCACATTTGGAGGGAATGAAGGTGAAGATATAGACAATTGGTTTAGTAGTATCGACGTTGTACAGAACACATATAGTGTGCCTGATGAAATTATGACTGTTATTGTAGTAGGCAAACTAGTAAGCACTGCCTTAAGATGGTACCACTCAAAAGCAAGTCACGCAACTTTAGCCTTTCTAAATTTAAAGTATGAATTGGAGTGTATCTTTAAAACGAGAGAAGCTAAAATTACATTGATGCGGAAGTTTGAATCCAGAACGTGGCGCAAGAATGAGAAGTTTTCGGTATACTACCATGATAAGATATTGTTGGGAAATAAACTAAATTTAAGCAAAGAAGATTTAATAAATTACATCATTGACGCGATGGACAATTCTACTATTCAAACCCAAGCGAGGATGTAGGATTTTCAGACATTAACCCAGTTTTCAAAAGTAATGAATAGAGTGACGATGTCGGATCGAAGTATAAGTGTTGCAGCCAAAGCATCGATACATCTGGGATCACCAAAGCCAAATCTTTCAAAGCATACATCTAGTTCGGCAATTGGTCCGAGTACATCCAGAAACGAACCAGCAACAACAAGCGCTGAGGTGCGCTGTTTTAATTGTAGTGAATATGGATACTTATCTCTCGCATGTGGAAAACCAAAACGGGTAAAAAAAACTTGTTTTGGGTGTGGCGAAGCTGGTCATCGAGTTGAAAATTGTCCTAATCGACGAGCAGTCAATTCATCTGGGAGAATCGCTCTAGACAGCACAACTATGGTAGTTGAGACACCTCCACTCGAAATGAAGGCATCTACAGTTCCTACGTATACCGTTCCAGTTGGGTTTCAATTGATTGACAACAATGAAGGTATTTTGTGTAGTTATAAGGTGATTGAATTACTAGATACAGGTAGCCCCATAACTCTAATTAAGTCTAAATTTATGCAAGGAATTGAATTATCCGAAGACGATGGGCATTTTACAGGTAACAATAATTCTAAACTTAGAATACTTGGTACATTTACTACTGATATTAATATTAATGATTTGATTGTTACAGCTAAATTCTATGTTGTGTTTGATGACACTATGAATTTTAATTGTGTTTTAGGAAGAGATGTAATATGTAATTCTCGATTGGAGTTTAATTTTGGCTCGAAGGTAACGATTAAGAGAGTAACCTCTGACGATATAATTGAAGATGAACCTTTTGATAGAGAAATTATGCACATTGACGTAGCTGGTGGTGAGTGTGATTCGAAGGATAATCTCCACATTGGTGAGAACATTGACTTTGAATCGCGTAACAAATTGTGTAATGTTTTTAATTCATTTTATCGACATGCCAAAAGACCTAAAGAGCCCTTAGTTAAATATGAGATGAATATAGGGATAAAATGTGAGCAACCTTTTTACTTCAATCCGCGTAGATTATCATATTCTGAAAAGCTTCAGGTTCAAAAGATAATTGATAATTTATTGAATAAACACATAATTAGACCGAGAAAAAATGGAGAAACTCGCATGTGCGTCGATTTTCGTGAGTTGAACAAATTAATTGTAAAGGATAGATTTCCTTTGCCGCTAATTGATGACCAGATAGATGCATTAAACGGAAAAAGATTGTTCACCTCATTAGATCTTCACGTTGGTTTTCACCATGTCCCTAATGCCAACGATAGTATTCGATTTGCGTATTTCGTAACGCCCTTAGGGCAATACGAATATTTAAGAATGCCTTTCGGTATTTGTACGGCGCCACAAAATTTTGCTAGATATGTAAGTTTAATTTTTAGTGACCTTTTACGCGACGGTAAGACACTGATTTATTTTGATGATTTGTTAATTGCGACAGAAAGTATTGAACAGCACCTTGAAATTTTAAAGACTGTATTAATTCGAATGGTTGATAACTTGTTAGACCTCCGATTGGATAAATGTAGTTTTTTGAAGTCTAGTGTTATTTACCTAGGGTATTTAGTTAATTCTGATGGTATTAGGCCAAGTCCTAAAAGTGTAGAAGCAATTACAGTCTATCCCGTTCCAAGGAACTCGCTCGAAGTTCATAGGTTTTTAGGATTGACGTCGTATTTCAGGAGATTTATAAAAAAACTTCGCGGAAATGTCGAAACCTTTGTACGCGTTGATAAAAAAAGACGTTATATTTAAGTTGGGTGACATTGAACTAGATTGTTTTGAACGGTTAAAGAACACATTGTCTCAGTTTTCATGATTATGTATTTATTCGCCGTCATTGGAGACTGAATTGCATTGCGACGCCAGTTCCCTCGGTTTCGGTTCGGTCCTGATGCAAAAACTAAAATTGCTATGGTAAATTTCATCCGATATTTTATTATAGCAAACGCACGACTGATGCCGAATCCCGTTACCATAGTTACGAGTTAGAAACACTCGCCATTAAATATTCGCTAGAACGGTTTCGGATTTACTTGTACGGGATTAAATTCAAAATTATAACAGATTGCAATTCAGTGAGATTGGCGTTACAAAGAAAAGAGATAAATCCGAGAATAAGTCGTTGGGCATTGTACTTTCAAAATTTCGAGTACGAATTAGAGCATCGAAGCGGTACGAGTATGCAACATATAGACGCATTGAGTCGTGCCCACAACATATTTGTGATCACAGAGAATACGTTTGAGAGCGCGTTAATGGTGAAACAAACGCAAGATTATAATATTGTCAAAATAAGGGAGCGTCTAGAGATTGAGGAAGATTCATTTTTTGAACTTAGGGATGGATTGGTCTATAGAAAAGAGGGGGATCGCATTTTATATTATGTTCCTAAAAGTATGCCGGAAAGTGTAATACGCACCTGTCATGATGATGTTGGTCATACCGGAATTGATAAAACCGTGAGCTTGATTAAACAGACCTATTGGTTTCCGAATCTGCGTGAGATGGTTAAGACACACATTTCCAATTGTCTAAAATGCATTACGTTTTCGCCTCCACTTGGCAAACGCGAGGGATTGTTAAATAATATAGATAAGGGTGTTAGACCGTTCGACACTTTGCATGTTGACCATTTAGGACCCCTTGAGATGACGCGTAAATGAAATAAACACATATTTTTAGTAATTGATGCATTTAGTAAATTTGTGAAGTTGTTTCCTTGTCGAACAACAGATAGTAAAAAGTTATCACACATTTAGATAATTACTTTAAGATGTACACGTATTTCTCCTGATAGGGGAAGTTGTAATGGTTCTTTTAACTCTGGTGGAAATGTTTCTGTTTTGTTGTCTCTCTGTTAGTGGTCGGGTAGTAATTTATGGTTCCTATTTGCACTGGTAGATGTAATAGGAATGAGTGATGTTTTAATGAGGGTTGTTAAATATATCTGATCACTGGTGTAATCGTCAATGTTGTTTGGAATTAATAATCAAAGGAAAGGTGAATAATCATATCAAATTGTTTTAAATAAAAGAGTACTTAAGTACGAATTGTGTAGTTTGAATATAATTAGAACAAGAGCTCAGGTGCTCAATCGAGAAATACAAGATTATAATAAGTTGTATTATGATAAGAAGCATAGGTTGGCAAAATTATAATATTGGGATTATGTTGTCATTAGGAACGTTGTCACTACTCCTGGTCAAAATAGCGCTATTACCTCAATTTAAAGGGACCTTTTATGTTATCAGAAAAGCGTAGATAACGATAGATATGTGTTGGCAGATGAGGGGTTTCAGGTAACCAGATACCATTGAGGTTTTATGACGCGGTCGTATTCGATTATGGAGTAGAGGCGATGCGAATAATGATCCTGAAGTTGTAGAGGGCGACAAGGATCAGGATGGACAAGCTGTGGCATTCTGACAATTAAATTTAAATCTTGGCACGCAGAATTTACGTTTGTGGCCACAGATTAGCTAATTAGTGTGTTGGTATGAGTTAGTTACTTTTACGTTTATATATTTCTGGAAGTGGCAGTGTTGGTTTTTTTGGTTATGTCGTTACATGTATAAGGCATTTAATGCGCTGTCAGATAGCTGTCAAAGACCTTTAAAATAGCTGCTGTAGGGCAAACTTACGTATAATTAGATGGATTTTATCATTGAGTTATAGGATTTTAATATAGTTTATTCATTAAATTGATTTGCAATGTACTATAATGCCAGCATTTGGTTGTGTAGTGAACTGTGGCAGTAGAGGAAATCGTTACAGTAAAGTTTAAGTTTTTAGAATCCCTGTTATTTCTAATTTTTAAACATAAATTGAGTGAAAATACTCTTTCACAAATTCTATAACTAACTTAATTAAAAACCACTAAAAGTACAAAAGAAATCAACATGAAATTACACACATTCGAATGAAAACAAAAGTTTGTTTGCCCTAAGACGCCATTTTGGCAAAAGCGTTGAAATGCCTTATTGTATTGTTTTGAGTCGTTCGAAATATATTATTACCTATTATTAGTTGAGTTTATTGAAGTGGAGGGTTGCGCATTGGCGATCGTTCTACGCCTACTACAAAATCAAAGTTTAAGAAGAAAAAGTGCACTGCAAAGGAATGTTAAAATCGAATTATAAATTTCAGTGACGGCCAACACATTGTTAAATGTAACCAAGTGGTAAGTCATTAATACAAACGCTTTCTCCTACTACCTACTTCTACGTCAGGACTAAATGAAGTACCGCGCGCACACGCTTTATTTTATAGACGACGAGTGAAGAATGAATCATGAAAATGAAGCACGTTTTAGACAAAATAGGTTAAACAAAGTTATAACAACAACGTTGCTTACTTACATTTTTTTAGTATAATTAATATTTGTAAGGTACTCGTTAAATAAATAACGATAATCATATCTCAATAATTAATTATCGGATATAAAACAGCTTAAACAACAGTTGTGTATAACTAAATAATAACACTATTTAATTTGATTTACATGCGTTCGGATGGCAACTTTCATCCTGTTATAATGTACAAAAGAACATTGAAAAGTTACAATTGTTATTTACCCAAATCTAAGTTCAGCAGGAAAATTGATTGATGATATGTCGTTTTCTTTTGTTTGTGCAGATAGTAAAAAAGTATTAACATTTTGTTTTGGAAACCATCTTATTTATAACATGTGGAGTAATAATAAGTAGAAAAAATAGATTATTAAAAATTGTTCGTCAAATTTTTCATTTTTATTTTGGCTTATTTTTTATAATTACTACACAATAAAACATCAGCAATAGTCACTTTTGTACTTGTAACATGCGTTATATTCAATTTTTACAAAATTTCCTTTTAAAAACAAAAATTTTTGAAGTGCAAAGTCACCTGTTATTTAAAATTAACGTCAATACTAAATTAATAGTATCTAAAATAATGCTAATGAAATAATAATAATAATAATGAATAATGTTATACAACTCATACATGGATTATTTTAGACTGTATCGTGTTATTTTTAAGAATTAAGGTCTTATGCTCGTAGAATGAATATTTAGTTTTTGAAACGGTTTTGTAATTATGTATTTACGTTAAATTCGCAGTTTTTATGATGTTTAAAGTAAAAATGTAATCAATTTGTTAAATAAAATTTATGTATTTAATTAATTAAGAAAAATATAATGTGTTATGGAATAAATTGTTTGTTTAACCTCATATTAGAATTAAATTTATAGATATATAGAGTTTATAATTTAACACAATTAAAACACAATTTAGTATTATTATACTGGTTTACAGTAAAAGCATAATTAATTATGTACGTAGTTTATAATAAAGTAACATGTTTTGTTGGTTGTGTGTAACAGGAACAGACACGGTTATTCATATCATACCCACATGTTCATGAACATATTTTTGCAATTTTTTAATTAACTCAATTCACACCAATTTATGCAGGATTAAAATTGCTGCAAAAGCTACACGCTGCCATATTTTTCATGAAATTTGGAGTCGAAAATTGTATTATTAAAATGGTGTATCTGGTTTTAACAAAGTTCTCAAAATTTGTTCATAGATAAATCTCACTTTGGATAATAGTAATTGAGAAGAATGAATAAATTTTAATAAACGGAAATAAGAAAGTAATGATATTTTTACAATATTCATTTTGCATTTTTCATCTTTTCTTTATTAGGTTTTTTTTGCTTGTGTTACTTTGGGGTAACTTTTTACTGTTCCATATAGAAAAAGAGTAGAAATTAATGCTTTAAATAAGTTGCATTATACATTGATTTAGGGCAACTTAACAAAGTTGAACAAAGCTGACGGTGTATTTGATTGGGTTTTATCTTCTGAAAATCGGTTCAGTTTTAGATAAAGTTTACCATATTGTTGTTCCTTTTTTTTATATAAATTGAAGATCTCATAGCTAAAGCAAATATGGTTTAATCGAACGTTACCATAAATCCAGTAATACCTCAAATTAAAGATGTGTTAAAATAGTATGTATGCATTCAATACAGGGTTCAGAAACCGATTGAAAAAAAACTATTCCTCCTTGAAAAATTGATATACTTATAATTCTGCACTCTAATATAGTGGCTGTCATAAAAATGTTCCATTCAAAGACAATACATTATCATTATTTACACTTTACTTTAAATCTTATTTAAAATGCTACTAAATATGTTTCCAACTAAATAAACAAAGAAATAAACATGTACAGTTTTGTTGTCAATGTTTTCTATCAATTTCAGAAGGACTTTTTAATAAAATTGAAATGAAATACATATTTGAGTTACAATAAATTCCTCGATAGAAAAATATACGGAGACGAATTGTCCTTCCACCCTTAATACAACCCTTTGTTTTCAAGTTAATTAAATATTTTCTTAGTATTTGATTTTCTTGGACAGATTCTATAGCAAATAATTGCTTGTAAGAAATTAAAGAATCGGAAATGTGTGCAGAAACAGACGAGTTTGAATTCGAGTAATTTGGTAGGTAGGTATTAATTTACTGTTACTGATTTGAAACTCAGAAAATACTCATGCTACTAATTATTATCATTTTTATCTATTAAATAAATAATACATGCAAATCTAAATTGCAACATAAACTTTAAAAATATTGAATAAAAGTTGTAACAATTGCAATTTACAACAGCTTTTGTTTGAAATTTTTTGATTAATTGATATAATTGAAGGAATTTGTAAATTTGATTAGCATATTGAAATAAACTTATAGGATACACACAAAGAAATTTAAGTAGAATTAAGCGTTATTCGATTAAAATGTATTCCAATACGTTTAATAATAAATGTACCTACAATTTAAAAAATAAGAAAGTCAATAATTTGACAGATAAGTAACCTTTCTATAAAGTATTGGAATCTCGAGATGATCAAATAAGAGAATCGTCACCAACTTGTTGAACGACTCTTGGGCATTGAATGATCCTATTGCAATAAACTTCTGTGCTTGGAGAACTTCACAGTGTATTTGAAAAGTAAGAATTTTCTTTTATGTATTTGTTTTATCACAATAATTAGAAGAGTGTTATTAGAATTGCATATAACCAAAAATACAATAATGTTCCATGTACGTTTAACTGTTGTAAATGAATTACAGTTCAACATAATTTAAAAAAAAGGTAATTATAACTGAAATTAATAATTCAATGTTGCCATTTGCAACACTATTACAGAGCAAGTTTGTTATAAAATGCTGGTAAACACTCTACCTAGTGATTCAGTTTAGTGTTCGCGCCCTTTAATTTTTTATATTTATTTATTTATTTATATTTTATACACAGGCACATAATTGCCCAATATAATTACATACAAAAAACAGTTTGAAATGGCTATACGGTTAAAAATTTATGGTGCTACTATTTGGCAAAGCTAAGTCTTTTAATTCTTTTAAATTACAATTAAAAATATCGATATTATTACTAATATTTAATTCGTTGAATTGTCTCATGATTCTAGGAATGACAGAGTGGTAAGTGAAATCTCTTTTCTTACATTCTATACTAAATAATTTATGGCGACGAGTGGTACGTGAAGGAACATTGAAACTTATTTGCTGTAACAATTCAAGACAATCAACAATACAATTAACAATTTTAAACAAAAAGTTATATCGCAGGAACTACGTCTATCAGTTAAAGAGCTTAGATTTAGCTTATTCAGAACAAAACTATAATCACCATTAATATGTCTATGACCTAGCTTATACTCTAAATATCGTAACAATTTCTTTTGATCACAGTCAATGAAATCAACTAACGTAGTAGAGTAAGGACACCATATAACAGAACAATACTCTAAAATGGGACGGACTAACGAACAGTACAACGATTTAACAGTATTTACATCTCTAAATTGACTAGTATTTCTTATAATAAAGCCTAGCATTCTGTTTGACTTTGCAACTATATTACAAATATGGGTTCTAAAAGACATATCTTTCGTGAAAGTTACACCGAGATCATTGACCTTATCAGCTATTTTTAAAGACTGACCAAATAAATTATAGTTGATATAAAACTCTGATTGCTTTCTTGAAAATGAAATTATGAAACATTTGCTAAGATTAAGTTCTATTTTGTTGGTTTTACACCATTTTTCTAGAGTAATTAGATCTTGCTGCAATAACACCATATCAGAGACACAACGAATAACTTTAAACATTTTTAAATCATCTGCAAATAGTAGTAGTAGTGAACTGTTCAATAAAACAAATCTTATGTCATTTATAAAAATATTAAATAATAAAAGTCTCAAATGTGATCCTTGTGGGACTCCTGAAGAGGCCAGGAAGAGTTCTGAGAAGTGAGAAGGAGATATCTTTCCAGCCAACCAACGATCACGAAGATAATCAGCAAGCCAGTTTAAAAGCGGGTCACCAACCCCATACAATCTCAGTTTATGTACCAGAAGATCATGATCTACACGATCAAAAGCTTTCCTGAAGTCAGTGTAAACAGAATGCACTATTTCACCCATTTTAAAGTTTGTCCAGAATAAATTGACTATATATATTGCCAAATTGGTATTAGTAGACCTTCCTTTTGAGAAACCATGCTGCTCAGTAATAATAATTAGCTTGAAGACTTCAGTGAGATTTGCATTGACTAATTTTCAAAAGCTTGGGTATAACAGATAGGAGGGTGATTGGTCTATAATTTGTAACTAATGAAGCCTCACCACTCTTAAAGATTGGTCTAATATGGGCTCGTTTTCAGAATGACGAAAATTTACCAACTTTCAGAACCAATTGAACAAAATTTGTAGCGCAACACTAAGTATCATGCTACATTCTCGAAGCACCAATGGAGGTACCCCATCAGGACCGGCCGGTTTCTTCACATTAGCCGACTGAAGCAGATTAAAAACATCGAATTGACTAAATTGAATATTTGATAGATCACATTTGGGAGGGCGACAGAAGATTTCATCACTACAAGGGTATTCGGACTCAGGTAATTGATGAACTGAAGAGAAAAGCTTGCAAACATGTTTGCAACTTCAAGACGATTTGTTGACTCGACATCACCAAATTTCATTATCCCAAATAAGTCATTACTACCTCTTAGTGATTTGACATATTCCCAAAAACGGCTAGGATTATTTCGTAAATGTATTTCAGTCTCTTTTAGATACTCAGAATACTCAAGTTTACTTAATTTACTGCAACTAGATCGTAAATCGGCAAAAGTGTTATAGTCGATAACAGTTTTTGTTTCTTTAAATTTCTTATGGGCTATTTTCTTAGTAGTAATGAGACTTTTAAGATTGCGTGAATACCACTTTGGGAAATTAAATGGCTTTACCTTTACTTTATAAACAAACCTCTGGAAGGCTTGGTCTAAAATATTATAGAAAGCCTCCACGGCAAGATCAAGATCTTTGATGAAAAAACAAACGCATGGACCTGAAATCTGAACGTTTGAAATTATAATTATATACTTCTTCTAATTTACAGCCCTTATTTACATCTATAGTAAGAGAGCAATTAATCAATAATGGTGGATGTCCACCAACAATATCTACAGGTGTTACTAGTGGGTCATCGGATGGACCTTAATTTACTTCCGTGAGCGATAAAGCAAAGGTCCAACATGGTTCCTCTAGTGTTCTTAACAGTATTAACCTGACGAAGTCCTAAGCTGTCCAAAGCATTGACAAATGAAATAGATTTATTGTCCAACTCATCCACATGATCAGCAGTGCCACAGAGATTCCAAGCGATTTCAGAGAGATTAAAATCTCGTAATACAATAAACTCATGATCTGGGTTTGTTAGCACTAGTCTATCTATCTCACCACAAAACCGATCATACATGTCTAAAGTGACCTTGGGGTAAATAGTAAGAGCAAATTAAAACTTTAGCCTTTTGAACAGAACATTTTACCACTACCATTTCCCGAGAATTACAATTTATTAAAACAAGAGAAGAAGGTATACTCTTAGTTACAGCTATTAGAGTACCACCACCACTCAATTTAGAACTAGAACTAATATTTTAATCTTGTCTGTATACATTGAAGGAACTATTTAGGCCTAATTCAGAGTTAAAATATCACTACGCAACCAAGTCTCTGTAAGAGCAATAACATCATGATCACAAGTCGGGCCATTTACACGTAGCTTTTGAACCTTGCCAACTATACCTCGAACATTCTGATAATAAACAGTTAAATTTATTTTCACAAGTGTTTTACAACTTTTGACTTCTTTATTCGGTTTTGATTGCTATGCATAATTGACTCTTCTTTTAAACTGTTCAACTTGTCTCAGGTATGTAGCACATTCTATACTAGTCGCCGAATGTTCAGTGTCGAGCCCCAGATTCAACCTGGCCACTTTACTATTTATTGATTCTGTTCCTAAGTCCTTTATACTTATTTCTGTACACTGCACTTTAATTTAATCACAATATCTTACGTTTAATCACCACCGACGACGAGAATCACCGCCGCTATTGATTGGTATTCTAGTGTTGTGCCTTATGAACTCCTACTATTGCAAGAAAACGTATTATAAACCATATATATTTGTAAATAAAGTCTTACATCACTTTAGATGAGCTAAATAAGTCAGAATTATATTGACGTATGCCAAAGATAGTAAACTTTTTTTTCAAATGACACCCTATATATTTTTTGGGGGAATGTCGTGGAAAAAGAAAAATGTTGTGTCTAACACATGAGGAAAACCTTTTCCCTTTTTTCAATTAAAATTTATTTAATTTTTTTTTCCTTAACTTTTTTTTTTTTTTTTTTTTTTTTTTCTTTTCCCCCCCCTCTAAAAAAATAAAGTTTTGAAAACTTTTACTATAACTCGGGCTCGACTGGGAAAAAGGATCGCTTTCCTCACTTGTTGGACAAATAACTATATTTTACAATTACTATTAGTTAGCCATAAAAATAATTGAAATATTTGAAACATTGCTTTCTGAATTTTTTTTGGTATTAAGAAAACTTTTAGAAGAAATAAAATTTGGTTTCATGAAAACTAAGAAACTTAATTAATTGTTAATCGACACAATTCTAAATGTCTAATTTCAATTGCTTTACGGCTAATTTATCCTAATAGTATCATGGAGCACATGTTTAGTATATACCTTTTTTCTCAAAAAATTTGTAAAACAAATGTTTCATTTTTTTTCTGTTGTGATATGTAGAAAATAATGTCAAACAAGAATTTATCAAAATATATACAGAGTGTCATATGAAAAAAAAGTTGACTATTGTAACTTTGGTATACTTCAACATAATTTTGACTTATGTAGCTCATCCAATGCGGTTTAACATGTTATTTCAGTGACCATCAATGAAAGCATAAGTATAAGTATTATAAATATTTGTACTTAAACAACGTGTCAAACAAATTATTTAAATTTTGATTTATAAAGTCGAAAGACCTGAAAATGCGCACCGCATAAAATATTTTGAAACTTTAATTTTTCGAAAATTCTTTCTCAACGTAAAAAACTACACAAGAGCCATATATTACATCTAATGTAACACTACGGCAACCGCGTGACGCAATTTTTTTAAGTTTGTTTAAGTTGTAGTCTGAGACACACTGCCGCAAGTTTAACTCGCTCTAATTTTTATTCCATTTTTAATATACTATTTTCCGCCTATGTATTCATTTATCATAATTTTTGAAAAAAAGAAAAAAATCGATTTTTAGATCCATCCATTTTAGGTCCATACATTTTGGTAAAATAATTTTTGTGTCTGCCAGACACTGCGCGAGGATGAACGTAACATATTTTCAAACGACTATTTAGGAGTGTATAAACTATTTTTGTTAAAAATACAAATATACATATACATAAGCACGAAAGTGGTAGGTCAATATGAGAGAGATGTCGTGTTGGAAGAAATGTGACTAAGACTCAAATAGGGCCATTTTTAGGATTGCGAATGTTTCGTGTTTTTTGCCGACCTCACATCTCAATTATAAAGATCTGTTTGCTAAATAGAACATTGGTCATTATTTTTTTAGTTGTGTAATGTATAACCGTTTTCTATTTATTTTCTCATGTCTTCGTTTCGATGACATTATGACTCTGACTTGTTTCATGCATTGAACGCGGCTTATGATAAACAAAAACAATAATTTTAATGTCTGAATTATATATTACATAATTATATAAAAAATATATTACTAATAAAATATTGCTTAGACTTGATGAATATCAAATGTCTGCTTTTATTTTCCTGAAAAAATTATTACTTATTATACTTGTTTATTTCTGAATTTTTAATATTTTACATCTTTCATTTACATTAAGATAGGTCTAATAAACATTATCAAAATTGTATTAATCTTTTATTAACTCAATATATTCAATATAAGTGCACATAAATAATAACTTGTCCGGCAGTGTCTTCGAGACACTGCGCCAGCGCTAGATGGTAGCCGTTCCACGTGAGTAGTTAAATGTTAAAGTCGACTTATTTTGATCTGAAAAATACAAGGTAGAATTTTTTAAAGGCCTCTTATGGATACCCTGTATCATTTATGAAATTTAAAATGGTGGCAGAATTAATGTTGCCGCTCATCGACGCAAAATTAGAAGTACAAAGGTTGACTTCTAACTTTGTAAAAAGCGTGCTTACAATGGAGGCACCGTCACTACCGTCACTCAAATCTGCAATATTGGCATCTAGGGACAAGACAAGAAAACTACTGTGATTTAGAACAAGATAGAGGTACGGTCAGCAATTTGTTATACACTGAAGAAGAGTGGAATACAGAATGAACATAATTGTTCCATAAACCACTACGGATCTTCCTAGTTTATGAAGTCACCAATCGTCATTGAGAAAGGTGTTCAACAAAGTTTAACATTTGATCAACATTATATTGTAGCAGCCGGAAAATTCAACTACCTTAAAATTAACTATAAGAAAATTAAACCGAAACAATGGGTCCTCTTGATGCAAAGTGAAAAATCAAAAAAAATATTGCTGGCAGTTTAGCAATTAATTTCAATAATAAGAATGAGTCAAACTTCAAAAATCTAAAAAAATTAAAAGACACATTGTAAGGTAAGAAGTACCTATACGCATTGTTAATAAATAATTTTTATTTAGTTAATCTTTGCCATGAATTTGTAAGCTGAGATAAATACCACTACCAAGTTCAGTGAAACCCTGAATGGCAATCAACTCAATTTTGGATTGAAATAAAAATTGCTTTTCAGATTTTTCCAAGAAGTCTGAGTAATTTCTTCTAAATAATATCAGCTAAATTTGTTGAGGGCGCTATAGTAAAATTTTCTTTACATTTGGTTCATTTTGACTTCCAGTAGTTTAAATATTTTTCACGGGTTCCTTGATGTTGACCAAATTTGACAGCAGGTTACAGTACCAAAGATGCTTATTAAGCTAACCTAAATTAAAAAAGCCACCTAAGGTTCAAGCACCTAAAAGATTCTATTACCAAAATCTCTGACCGAGAGGTGACAAATATGTGTAGTTGACTGAGACAGTTTTAAATTTTATATGAGCTATTATTTCTTCTTCTACTCATAGTGCTGGTTAAGTGAACTAGTTTAACGTTGTATTATATAGATAAATCATATATCCACATAATTGGCTTGTACTTAAAATTGATCGATAAGGCAGAATCATTTTACATTAGGGTTAAAATTTAGGGAAAACTGGTATTGTTATACTACCAAAAAGTATCACACAGCATTCCTTTTTGGCAGTGAAAGTTAGAAACGTCAGTTAAACCTATTGTCACTTAAAAGTAAAGTAAAGTAGAGAGTTTTGGAGTAATATTATCTCAATGTAGAAAATGACATCTTCAAATTTGTCTATGAAATAATCTATCACCATTTTATAAGAGGAATTTCTCTTAGAAGATTACATTGGCAATAAAATATTCTAAAACATGCTAAGGTCGCCTTAGCACCCAAAGATTTAAACCTTAATAACTTTGTTACTAAAAGTGTGCTACCTTTACGTGCTACTTTGTGTGCAAAAAAAATTATTGTTATTAACTAAGAATTATTTTGTTCAATAATCGCTCATACTTTTAGCACCGTACAATTTCGCATGTTGCAGTAATTGAAAGAATTTAAAGTAGAAAAGCTTTTGGTTTGGTCCTACTACTATCAAGATCTACAATTAGTATCATCCAAATAGCAGAATCAAAATGAAATTTTTCAAACTGCAGGTACATAAGTTTAAGAAACTGAAAGTAATTTTTTAAATAGCAGTGTAATGTAACTTTTAATATTATTCGTCACTAACACCATCCTTTTTCCAATTTTATACAAATAAAGTATTGTTTAAAATTCAACATTTTTGTAGTTGCAGTGAAAAAGTGACATAATTTTTAAGCAATATTTAGTTTAAGGTATTTTTTTATACCAATTAAATTGATAATAAAAATAAAATTTTAAATTAATTATCAACAACTTCAAGTTTTAATTTATTCAACATCTTAAAAATTTAACAACTATATATTCCTGTAACAGACGCTATGCATGTATTTATTTGAATAATCTTTACGCTAGGGCTAGATATTTCAAGAGTTAATTTTGAGAAACCTGAAGGAACAATGAAACTAAGAAGATTATACCCATGACAAGTTCCATTTCATAACCGGTGCTGCATAATGTATTATGCATAGTCGTGTTTGCTCCTGAAATATATGTAGGTTATTAGATCAACTTCGATCGAATTACTACATATTCTCCTTTACTAGATGTAATTGATTTATTGCAAATTTTACAAATACATTCATCACGATTTGTAGAAATACAAGACTAATTATGAATGAAATTTTTAATCAAACTTACTGTATCCCTTTCATTTTCTCAACTTTAGTTAAAACAATAAAACAATGAGAAATTTGACCTATTACTTTAATCAATGTAAGGTGTTTATTTACTGTATGAAAAGGATGATAGAGAAGTAACTATTTAACAGTTTTCTAATGGAACGTACTGCATTAAATTTGAATTTGCACGAAACAGAATAATGAAACAACTAACCGTGAAATTTAATTTAGATTATAAAATGTGTTAACGACAGAGCCTTACATTTAAAAAAAGCATCAAATGAATCTAATAGCACATTAATTTAAAAAACGCATGAAAATTTAGATTTTACATTACTAATAATACAATATAAATGATAATAATAAAAATAACGTTATTCCTACAAATAAACTTAAGCAAGAAGGGCTCAATTTTAGGTATTTGTATTATCTCATGAATAGTGCCAAAAATAGTTTTTTTACAACCATTAGCAGATACAAAAGAAATTATTCATTCCTCTTAATGTATCCTAACTTTATCATACAAAAGGTTTATTTTATGCTGTACATTTCTAGAACTTTCTACTACATCAAATGTTCATTGAATACGATAATATAAGTGTCATTTTGTATTAGAACACATGTATGAACATAAGTAATTTTGTGCTAGTATTAATTGTAAAGAATACAGTAATAAAACAATACAAAAATGTACTTACCAAAAAGACGTTAAAGACGTATAGAAGTTTCTTCTTGCGAAAATCAGCCATTGTTATTCTGGTTTAGTTCTAAACAAACCAAAAAAAAAAATCAGATATGTTCAATGCGCTTAAGGGTATATGTTTATATGTAAAAATCATTCTTAAATATCAAACTTCAAATAAGATACCAAGAAACGCAAACCGTAAGCAGCAAATAGGTGTTGTGTTTACGAAAATGTAAATAATTAACGATAAATAAAAATGCAATGTTGATCAATGTCCTGAAACCACTTTCCATATTCTGTATGCTTTTTTATTATCTACAAGTTTCTGTACAAACATTTACTTTAATAACTGTTTGTTTTACGATAAAACACTTAATGTATTCGATCACTACATGCACCTATTCTAACGTTTTTGCACTTCAAGTTTATTATCACAAATTGATTAATCTTGCTGCAGTTACCATGGTAAATAAAAATGTTCACTTATGGAAAATTTACAATTTAGTTTATAAAGAATCTAATAATATTCAGTCTAAGTAGTTTACGACACTTACCTACTTCAAAGATATCAGATAAGTTCAAAATTTACTATCTAATATCAAAATCGAAAATATGTTTACAAATGTAATATCTATGAAGTTTTTGGTTTTTAATCGTTATAGAAGAGGTGTATGTAAGTAAAAAAACACTGGTTTTAACTGGCAACGTTTAAAATAAAAGCGTTTACCAAATGACTTAAAATTATTTTCGGTTATGCACGTTAGCATTTACTATGATTTGTGTAAACGCGTGATAAGCGCTTTTATTGTAATTAAAGCCGCAACGTTGCATTTAAAACACATACATCTGCCATTTTGACTCCTTATTGTTTTTTTCTACATAAAAGCAAGTACTTAACCCATTTAAGCCCATGGTTGCGTTAACGCAACATTGAAAATAGGATTTTTTTATACCGAAAAATCTATTTTTTGGTCACGACTTTTATATTATCAGATAAAAGGATAGTTGAGGTAACAAATTTATATTTTTTTGAATTTAGACGGGGTTTTTAATTTTGAGAAAAAATAAATAAAAGTGTTCAATATTCGCTTAAAAGGTTGAGGTAAATATGTATATATTTTTAACCAATGGTTATTTTTTTCTTTATGCTGTGTTAGTATTTTTTTAAAGATACTTCAAATTACAGTATGCAATAAAAGTTAGTCCATTTTTTTTTACTAGTTGACTTCAGAGGGCTTTTAATTGCAACGTTGCGAAAACGCAACATTGGGATAAACAATGAAACTGCAGTGGCAGAAAGCATGATTCATATTCATATTCCTGTTTGAACTTGTCATTTAGTCGTAGTGTATTGTAAACGGTGCGTTTTAGTGTTGATATCTAGTTCTTTAGAGTAAACAAATCCTTCAAATATTATCAAAATTTTAAAATGGTAAGTAAATCAACTGTGCTTATTTTCGATAATCATTTATGGTTTTAGAGCAACAATAAAGACAATTATTATTATACAAGGCCTTTGACACTAAAAGAACTTGAAGAAATTGTAGAAAATATTAGTCTCAATAAAGAAGTGGACATTTGTTACATACCACCTGACGTCGATGATCTAACGGATGAAGAAAATATCGATGAAGATATTGTAGGCGGCCAAGAAAATTTGCCTGCAGATTTGGCGGGAACATTTGAAATTCAATTAGACTCTGAAGTTGTAGTGGAAGATAATAATGATGAAGACATTTTACCTTTACCTTATAAAATACCGAAACTAGAAGACGTTACTTGGTGTAGAACTTCAGTCGACTACGATAGAGATGCTGTGTCAAATGAGCTAGAAGACATAAACAAAATTACTACGGATCTACATGGAAAATCTGTATTTGACTTTTTATGGAAATGTTTGATCAAAATATTATGCAGTTTATTATTTCAATGTCGATGAAATATTCAAGGGATCACAATCGTCCTCAATTTGGCTTAGAACAAGCTGACCTGGAAATTTTTGGGAATATTAATTTTGAGTGGATATCATACCCTTCCACAAGTAAAACTCTACTGGTCATCCGATGAAGATAAAGGTGTTCCGTTTGTAAAAATACCATGTCTAGGAACAGATTTCTAGAAATAAAACAAAATCTTCATCTTGCCGATAATAATCAGCTAGATAGAAACGACAAATTTGCGAAAGTACGGCCTCTAGTGGATCTATTGAACAGAAACTTTTTGAAGTTTGGTATTTTCAGACATCATTTGTCAATTGATGAACAGATGGTGCCTTACTTTGGTCGTCATTCGGCAAAAATGTTTTTAAAAGGAAAACCTGTAAGATTTGGGTTTAAAATCTGGTGTCTCACTTCAAGTGACGGATATTTGTATCAGTTCATTCCATATAGCGGAAAAACAGATAACAGATGCAAAAAAACAATTTTTGGTTTAGGTGAAGAAGTTGTTATCAATCTACTGAAAGTTGTAGAAAATAGATCAGCCCATAAAGTATACTTTGATAATTTTTTACAAGTTATAAATTGTTGGTTTATCTGAAGAATGAAGGATATTTTGCTACTGGAACTATTCGTGAGAATAGGATGCTGAAATGTCCATTAGAAACTAATAAAAGTATAGGGAAAAAATCTCGTGGCACCATGGATTCCCGGTACGATCATGTAAACGAAATAAGCGTTGTGCGTTGGAATGACAATTCCGTAGTTACAGTTGCAAGCAATTGTGAGTCTGTAGAGCCCATTCAGTCTGTGAAAAGATACAATCGTAAGGAAAAAAAAGATGTCTCTTTACCACAACCGAACATGATTGCCCAATATAACAAATATATGGGTGGTGTAGATTTACACGACAATGCCGTGGCAAACTACCGAATCAATATTCGAGGAAAAAATGGTGGTGGCCTTTGTTTATTAATTTTTTGGACTGTGCTGTGGTAAATGCTTGGAAACTATACCGACTTGTACATAAAGAGAAACCCATTTCCCAGCTAGATTTCAAGTCAGAACTAGTCCGAAGTCTTTTGACTAAAAACAAACGTAGAACACAATCCACTAGAGGTCGTGGCTCTACAACATCTTTACCGTCGACGTCTAGATTTGATAACACGGGTCATATAATTGAAAGAAATAACGAAAACTGGAGAAGACGTTGCAGGGTATGCAAAAGCACTACGGTTTATAAGTGCAACAAATGTGAAATCCCTTGCACCCACATTGTTTTAAAAACTATCACAATTAATTTAGGAAATCATATAGTACCATAGTTGCGTTAACGCAACGCAAAAAAAACTGCTTCTATTGTTTTTTTATTTTTTTTGTTTTTCTTATGTTTATTACTAATTAATTAAATATGTTTCTGTAAAAAAGTTGTACTTAATTTGATTTTTCTAGTAGTGGTCCTAAATGGGTTAAAATCATTCAGAAAATAATGCTATAAATTATTGCCATATAATTTTAAACTGATGCATTTGAATGCACAATCAATAAGAAATAAAATTAATGAATTAGAAGTTTTTATGAATAGCAACTGTGTTTTTCCTATTGCTGTAGACATTACAGAGACGTGGCTGAATCAATCTGAAGTGAATCAAATAAAACTAGAAAGATAGATAGCTGCCAATTCTTTTTGCAGGCAAACACATTTTATTCAAACTGGTGTAAATTATCTGTAGAATCTGTATGCGAGATATCGTGCATTACAATTGTATAAAATTCTACAACAGTAGTCACTGTATACAGACCCCCTAAAGATAATACTGATAGATTTCTCACAATAATGGAATCTGTTTTAACATGGTTTCTTCAAATAGTCCAGTAGTTCTAGAAGGTGACTTGAATCTCAAGTTTAATTTGAATTGTAGAATAAATTTAGTGAAATTCTTATGATATATGGTTTTAAGACGACGGTAAAAGAAAATACTCGTGAAAATCGATGATTAGATAACATAATCACTAATCTAGATCTTATCGGACCACAATGGACAATTAATCAAAGTGCACGTTAATAGTAAAAAATAAAATAACAAAATTCCATTAACAATTAAACCATTTTCATAGTTATCTTTATTTAACTTCTATAATAGACTAGAGAACCAAAATTGAAATTTTACAAAATTTTCAAGTTTGAATGTTAACACTATATCAAAACAATTTATGTCAGTAATTGTTAATATTCTAAATGAAAATTTTACTAAAAAAACTATTTATGATAATAATCGTAAAGTAAAGATTTACTGGTTTAATGATAAGTTGCGCTAGATCCCAAGGATAAATACAAACATAAATTTTAATTTACAAGTATCTTTTAATGACGTTAGAGATATTATAGATGAGATGCCTCGTAACAATAGCAAAAAGTATTATGGCTTTAATGTAAATCTATTTAAAAGTATAAAGAACATAATAATTGCTCCTCTTACAAACATCATTAATCGTTTTATTATGGATTCTACGTATCCAGACGTTTTTAATAGTTATTTGTGTCACTAGGCCAGAAACTGCCTTTTTGCGAGTGTGAGCACAATGTTGTGTGGCCGAGGCGAAGCCGAGGCCCATAAATGCGAATACTCGCAAAACAGTATCTGGACGTGTGTCACACAAAATTTTTTAAGTCGTCAAATTTTAAATGTTTAAAATAGGTAAATCTTTTGTGTAAAATTTTGACACTAAAGAATTTTTTTGTTGGTATCAGTCGAATTTGTTTTCTAATATTTAAATTCAAAAATGTAGTAGTTATTGTTGGCTTTTTATTCTTATAAATAAAAAAATGAAAGATTATACATCAGTACACTTAAAGATGTGGCACGCAATATGGTTCGTAACTTTATAACGAATCGATTTTGTTGACATTTTCAAAAACTTGATAAATTTTAATCCAAAATTAAACATAAATTGAGCGTTAAATATTGGTCAAATGTTACATCAGAGAAAATTTGTGTGGTTATATTCCCTAGAAGGCTAGAAGGTTATATTTTCAACAATTTTCATATGTCATACGCGACACAATCGACCTGCCCTCTCGTGTTACCAAACATTAGTAAATTTTTATCAACGAATTTCCAACCGATTTTGACGATTGTAAAGTTAGTGTTTCTAGACGGAGGCCTGAAAAATATTTTGTCGAATACCAAAAAAAAGTGATCCTAGTTGTATTGATAATTACACATACCTATTTTTCTAATACCTGCTAGGTCTAGAGTATATAAAGCCTGTATTAAAAACAATTGTTTTCGTTTTTTGAAGCAAATAATATATTAAGCTTTTGATTGAGTATCGCATAAGTTATAGACTGATAAGTTACGAATGTATGGTGCTGACAAACAATTTTGTTATTTAATAACATCTTATCTTAATAATTGATATCAAATTGTTCGCTACAAAAACATGTTGTCAGAAACATGGTGTTCCTCAAGACTCTTTATTGAGAGCGTTACTGTTCACTATATACATTAATAATTTGAATGACTGTATACATGGTGTAAATGTTATCTTGTTTGCTGATGACACAAGATTTGGTAGTAATGGAGATTATGTTCAAAATATTAAACAAAAATTAGATTTAATTTCTAAACAAGCATGTGACTGGTTTTTTGGTAACAATCTTACATTAAATCACAGTGAAACTTAAAACATAATTTTTAGTAACTGTAGTTCTGTGAAACTTTTGGGTGTCTGGTTGGATAGTAAAATTGGTTACAGCAGTATATCAATTGCGAATGTTAAAATATAACTTGGATAAACCCGTATTAAAAGTTGCATATTACGCATGTTTTTATTTTCTTATGCAATATGCAATATTAGCATGGGGTTTATTTCGTTTACAACGTAGACCAGTGAGATTTATAGCAGATATTGGGTATAGACCGAATTAAACAAACTTTTATTAATTTAGGAATACTCACTATACTATGGGTTTGTATATTAGAATGACTACAATACCGCAAAAACATTACGAACAAACCAGTTTTCTTTTAAATCACGAGTTTCATGATCATGAAACAAGACAACGGAATAACACGCTGCCGACTAACAAAAACACAAAATAGTGTAAATTATTGAATGTTCAATTATAAAATATTTGTCCATAAAGTGAAAACATTTTTGTTAGAAAATGAATTTTACACCTATTCTGACTTTTGAAATACACCTACTTTATAATTGGAATATTCATTAATGAACAATTGTATTATATTATCTTATTTAATTTTTTTATTTTATAATCTATATTTATATATGGGCTATTTAGGAATTATTTACGTATTGAAGTATTTTAAATGTACAGGGTGGCCAACCAAGAATACGAGGTACTGTATTTGAGAAACTATCTATCGTTAGAAACTTGCGGCAAAAATAATTATTACTAAAACGCGCAAGAGAAAAACCTAATAGTCGACTATTTTACTAGGAGTTAAACAATTATATTTTTTAACTCTAAGTAAAATATAGTATTTTTTTTCAAGCGTTTATTGCTTGTTTTCATATGTTATTTTCAAATTTTTGAGATTCTCGAATGTTATAGTGACGTTTTATTCTCGACGAATCAAGTTGGTACTTTAATATTACATTCATAATATGACATACCTCTAAATAGTTGTGAAAACAAAGTAACTGTTGTTTTTAATGTTTAGACAGTAAAAAACGTTTTTAGCGTCTGCCAGTAGTTCAATAATATGACCTTTCATTGTCACTTGAAGAAAAAAATTATTTTTAAGTTTTTTAAATGACCACTATAGGGTGTAACTGCAACCTTGAATTTAAACAAGTAATGTTTTTGTGAATTCCGCTATACTAAGCTAACAAAAAAATACCTGATCTTTAAAGTCTAGGATAATCTGAATATTTCTTGTTTGACATTCTTTGCTCTATCTCTAATGTAAAGTGGTGGAGGGTATTCAAAGATTTACGTAAAAACACCTTTTGTATCTTCAAAACGGTTTAGCCAATTTTAACAAACTTAGGCTAGTTTTTCAAATGTTATAATATTTGAAGTTTTGTTAGTTTTGTATGTCTTTTTTTTCCTTCAGAAATGGTTGACTTTTTTTTTTAAAATTAAATGCTTTGGTATAATTTTTTTCATGAAAAAGTAGTTAAATGATACCTAAACACGCTTGCGAAAACCGCACCTTGATATCTTTTTCCTAACTTAAAAATTAGGTCAAAGAAAATTTTATACGAAAATCTCTTAAATTTTTTTTTTACACAAATTTTTCTGGACTTCTATTTTATTCATCATTATTATTATTTTCCCAATTAGTGGCGAACTTCGAGTCAATGGTAGTTTTTGGTCTACATTTCAAAAGCAAATATTTGGAAGAACACAAGAAAATATCAATCGCGTACAAGGATATATTCAAGGAAATCCTCATTTTAGCACAAGAGCATTATTTGTGGAGTAGGGCATATCACGAGCAACGGTTCAAAATATTTTGAAGGACCATAGGTAAGTTCTATTTATCTTTTTTTTTAATTACTTTTAGAACGCACCCTTATCATGTCGTTTTGCATCAGAGCTTAAAAGAGAAAGACTTTTATCGGAGGTTGGCCTATTGCCGTCGGATGATACGAAAAAATAGAAAATTTTTATTTCAAATTCTTTGGACCAATGAAGCCACTTGTGCTAGAGCATATTAATACAGTATTTTAAGAGCGGTTGATTGTAAGAGGAAGTCTGTTTCTATGGTCCCAGCGTTTATCAGACTTAACTTGTCTTAATTTGTATTTATAGGGTCGGTTAAACGACATTGTGTTTCAAACTCAACTTACGACCAGGGAAGATATGAAAAACGGTATTCGTAATGCAATACGTAACATACCGAGAGCCGAAATTAAAACCGACGAGAGGCTTTAGCAATTCATAGAGCGTAATGATCAGCATTTTGAGCTTTACGGTGGCATTAAACACCTTTTTTTTGTAAATCGGGCCACAATTTACATAATAAAAAGAATTTATTTAAGGGATTTCCGTGTAAAACTATCTTTGACCTAAATTTTATGTTAAGCACAAGCTTATTTGGGCATCATTTAGCTACTTTTTCATGAAAAAAAATCATACCAATTAATTTAATTTTTTTTGTCACAACTTAACTATTTCTGTCGGAATGTCGAAAAAAAACCTCTAGCGGTGAGATGTGAAACTAATAAAACTTCAAATATTATAACATTTATAGTCCAAGAATAGTTCTTTTCAAGTTTGTTAAAATCGACTCGGCCGTTGCGAAGATACAGGGTTTTTTTTAAGGAAATCTTTGAATACCGCCCACCACTTTATTTTTAGAGATAAAGCAAAAATTGTCAAACAAAAAGGTTCAGATTGTGCTCGTCTTTAAAAATTATGCTATTGTCTAGACACACCCTGTATATGTAATAATTTATGTTTGCTAATTAATTTTTAAAGATTTGAAAATAAAAAAGTTGCACAAATCATTTGAATATACAGCGTGTGTATTCCTGTTTGTTGTTTTGTATGACAAATTAGTAATGCTTTATCATTTTTCCAATTTGTTTATACCTATTTATTCCTATTCTTATTGTAAGAAACAACTCATGTGTACCAGGATACATGCTGATCCTGAACTCAAGGTGTAATCCACCCTCATTACTCATTCAGTTGGTTGGGACTATTTTCAAGAATATTATTAATCTTTTTAGTGTTTCACAAAAGTACTCGTAATTAACAATATCATAATGCTATTCATCGTATTATAATATTATAATTGTTTTTCCTGTGTGGAGTTGCTAGTCCCGCATCGGACGTTTTACCAAGTCGCCGTTACGAAAACCCTTTCTGATACAAAAATTCAAATATCTGGAGGGAGCCAAAACTACTTTGATATTAATCCTTGATACCAAATCTAGAACTCGTTTAAAAGTTGTGACACTGAAGTGCAATGTATTTCCAACAAAAACCTCCATGGCACAAGTTACATAGAAATGGGCCCTAGCCTATGGCAAATATTAAATGGCCAAAAGGTGCAAAGAATGCCAGCGAGAAGACATCACCTAAAATTCATCAACAAACGAAACAAATTTCCTCATGACGTCAAAATGGAAACATGGAAATTATATAAATTGATCCAATAATATATTATTCAGGATACAATCTTCTAGCACATCTTAATAAAATCGTCAAATAATACTCTCACAGACAATAGACAAATCTTAAATAAAGGTTACCCCAGACAGGACAACGCTCCTCAATATAAGAATACACCCAGTGAACATTAACATCATATAGGTGTATACTCAAACTAAGGAAAAACTAGATGCGGACATCAATTAATAATTTCTACGAAGACCTAACGGAATTCCTAAGATATTAAGAACAGAACAAAGGTAATTTTATAATAGAAGACTGTAACTCCAAAATGGAAAAAGGAGGAGTTGATTTCATTAAAATTAATAACAGGTACAGAGTGTCCAAACTAAAAACCAATTATGAGAAAATCAGATGGATTAAACAAAATCTCCAAAATACGTCCTGTACAAGAGCAATGTAGCAAAAATTTGAAAACAAACTAATTGAATCAAAAGAAAAGAAAATGTGGACGACAGACAAAATGTTACAAATAATGGAACAACGAAATAAATGCAAGAACCAAAACTTAGATAAATAAAAAATATATAAACAAATAAATCGAAAAGTTAAAACTGTCAAAGAATTATAGAAAGAGAAATTAAACGATTGTAAGAAAAAATTGGTCATTTCTCGTCCACAAGAATATCCAGGAGTCACAGATCAAACAGAAAACGCAAACGAAACAACTAGGTTGATAGTAACCTAGAAGACGCTATGAAACAATGGATGATATATATTCAATAATTATTTAAAAGCGTTTATTTACAAAAATTTGATGTCACTAAAGGACTAGAGTAATCACCAAAATCGTAAAACTGTAATTCAAAACAGTAAGATTTGCAAAACCATGGGGCCAAACTAATTCTACCGCAAACATACAGATAACTTTAATATCTTGAACTCTTAAACCGCCGATACATATCAGAATGTATGGAAAAAATAAAGGAAAATTCCAACATTTAGAGGAAGCTGAAGAAAAATGTCTTACAACCAAATAATGATATCAGATTCAAAACTGAACAAAGGAGTTGCTTTTAAGCTGAAGAAAACATTTTTAAGCAGTTCCACATTACCACTAATGGCCGATTGCACCGGCACAACTTAAACTTAAGCTATGCTTAAAAGCTTAGATACAATTGTTAAAACCATTGCAACGATTGTGTTTTAAGCGCTACTTAAGTTTAAGTTGTATTGGGGCAAACGGTCATAAGTTTTAGATATCTTAAAAACTAGTATCGAAGTTTTGAAAATGTAGATTTCACAAAAGTTATTATAGACTATAAACCGCGCCAAATGTAGAAGAGATCTGCTACAACTGGTGAAACAAAGAAAGACGACATAGCTAAGACATGTTTATTTTTAAACAATTAATTATTTTAATCATAAAGAAAATTGGAAATAATTAATTTTTTATTCAAATAATTGTCATAAAATAAAAACGGAAACAATTTTTTTTATTCAAATGTAGTGTAATAAATCAAATTTTAATGCAAATTGCAATTGTTTCTTCTTCTCCTACTACTACTCCTGTTCCTTTCCAATTATTATAACGATTTTCTCCATCTTCGTACTGGTCTTCTTGAGGACCATTTTCTTACTGGTAACCTGTTTCTTATTTGATCTTTGTTCTTCCCTCTGAATGTGAATGCTCCTTTTTTGTTTTTTAGTTAATCTCTACTAATTTATTGCTTGTAATTTGCACTGACCTCTTATGTCTTCACTTCTTACTCAATCTCTCAGCATTCTCCTTACTATCTTCCTTAATGTTTTCATTTCTGCTGTTTCGAACACCTATCTAGTTTTAGTGTCTTCCTTCATTTTCGCACCGTACGTCAGTATTTATCGTATCGTGGTTCCATAATCCTCTTTTTGATTGATGTATTTGTTATTTGATCAGTGCTCCAGATATCTTAGACGCTTTTATTACTTGCGGCATTACTTGTTGTTTAACTCCTAAGTAATTAAAAAACGATGCTTGTTCTATTATGTCATTCTGAAACTACATTTTACATCTTAGAAGTTCTTTGCTTATTGTCGTGTTTTTGGTTTTTTGTGTTGACATCTTCATACTATATTTGTAGCTTGTTCTGCTCTCTGCTATCAACAGAGCCTTATCAACATAGTGAACAATTTGTATTTTTTTCACGGTCTTTACCTCTTTAGTTACCTTGTCGATTGTTATGCTAAATAGTATTGTTTTTGTATACCTATGTCCTGTATCTGTTGTATTTTCTCATTTGCCACTTAGTCTTTGTTTTGGTATCTTTATCACAACTTATAATAGAATGATTGTGTCAAATGATTTCTGCAAATCTATCGTACACATAAATGCTGGTTTATTGTGCTTGCTTTTTTCATTATTGGTTGTGTATCTAGTAACGTAATTTTCCGTTCACTTTTTTGAAAGATTGATACGACAATGATATTTTTCCATGTTTTAGGTATCTTCTTGTTCTTTGAATATTTTTGTATTAGTTCTAATAATTCCTTTTAATTTCTCGCCTCCATATTTTAAAAGTTTACTGTATATTTTGTTATAGGTATTAGAGATTTTTTATTTTTTAGTTATTCTGTTATTTTGTCTTAAGTTATTTCTTGATCTTTGCTTATGGTTACTTTTTTTTCTTGAAAAATGTTTCCGTTAGGTTTCTTTAGTTTTTTGTTTATCTCTGTTTGCTCTATTTCTCAAGGTTTTATATGTGTTGTAGTTCTCCGGTGCTTTATTCGTATTGTATTTTAAGTATGCATTTCTTGTACCTTTACTTAGCTCTTTGATTTCGTTTGTAAACTATAGAGTTCGGTCATTTATTTTCTGGTTAGTTTTATTTTTCCCCACTATCTCCCAAGCACACTTCATCAATATTGTCTATTATTAATATGTTTTTATTTTTAATAAATGTGCTGTAGTTCTCCGGTGTTTTATTTGTATTGTATCTTAAATATGCATTTCTTTTTTCTTTACTTAGTTCTTTGATTTCGTTTGTAAACCATATGGTCAGTCATTTATTTTTTTGTTAGTTTTTACCTTTGTCTCTACTACATTTCTAGCACACTTCGTCAACATTGTCCGTTATTACTACGTTTTTATTCCTAATATGGTTTTTCCACGACATACTTAGAAAACAAACGTTTGTTCTCCTCAAATAGTGAGGAAAATTGTTTTTCCCTCACTAGTGAGGAAAAAAATATTATGTTGCAAGAATGTCGCTAGAAACTGATTTAAACAATTTAATTTTTGTTACACAAATAACTCTTATTTTGTTTAATTTAGTATCTTATATTTCGACTTTTAAACAATGTTACCCTACATTTATGAGTTAGAATTATGCGGGTAGCAACGTTGCGCTATGACAGGTTGGGACCTTACCGAGATCACAGAATAAATAGGCAAGACTATTGAAACCCTCCGATTATTGATTTTTCCTTTTACATACGAAATTGTGACAACATTCTGTAACAATATGTTACGTTTACAATTAATAGTTTTTCTTTCATTTGGGTTGGTTGGTTGGTTTTTTGGAAAATGTCATGGAAAAAATGTTGTGTCTAACACTTGAGGAAAGCCTATAACTATTGCTACACGATTTTAGTATAATTTTTGACGGTTTCGTTTTGTAACTGTTTTCCTACTCGGTTTCCGTGTTACTAATTCTCCTATTGTAGTCTACACTTGGTTGTATTAATCAATATTTTCCAGAGGTCTATAAGGAAATGTTAAACTATATTAGCTATTTATTTTGTTATTGTCAGTTAACCATTTACTGACATGATTATTTTGTTTATTTGGGTGTCCTGTGTAATGTTTTATTGTCGATGTATCATGGGGCATCAAATATCATCCTCAGGATTTTTTATTGCACTCTGCAATATTGTTGTGTTTGATGAGTTTGAGCATCACCAGAGTTGGCATCCATACATATCGGTTTTATTCTAGCTTTTTGTAATAATAATGTATTTTGATTTGAGTCCATGGAACCAATGTATTTGATTCGGTTTCAAGTTCGTTTAAGTTTTCTTCGCTGCTAGTGTTAGTCTTCTATCTATTGTGAGTCCTAGATATTTTATTTAGTTTGTAACTGGCAAATAAGAATTGTCTATTGTTACTGAGAGACCGTTTGTTTATATATAAAAGTGATTTGGCGTGATTGATTTGTACTCGCCAGGTGTGAGTCTAATCTTGAAGGTGCTTAAGGTGGCTATGATGATGTTGTGTATGGTGTGGATATGGGCAGTAAAAATAAGATGAAGAAGGAGACGCTTTCTTGTGGTGCAAACCGTTTCATTTGATGGTATGAAGAAGTTTGGAGGTTATCAAACGCTATTGTGCATCTGAAGTGAGACTGGAGATTACAAAATGCAATAATTACAGAGACCCCGGTTTTTTTTTTATCACAAAATCAAGCAATATTCCAACTACTTATTTATGCATAAAATACAGAGATAGTCGACTTTCATATGGTATTCTGAAATTACAAAACAAATTTACTTTATGTTATTAATTAACAATCTTTAATTCAAAATCGTACAACGAGATTAACAAGTGTCCAAACACAAAACACTAAACTTCAAATAAAAGTGGATGTCGCAATTTTAAATCAAAAGCAATCGAGTGTAAATGCAGTTGGGGGTACAAATTGGTGACGGACAAACTAGAATCGTACAGGATACAGAAGCGAGTAAACGGAAATACCTTTTTACCGTCCTCATATGTGATTTCATCCGGAATTAAACTCGAGCATAAGAAACTTTACACTTTTTCGCATTTATAAAGGAATAGAAGAAAATTGATGTTCGTGAAACAATTATTCTTTTGTTTCAAAGCATCTAAGTCACGAGCTTATATATGTGTTATAATTGCATAGGGGTGTTTTTTGTATAGCACCTAACTTTTCAACGGTTTTAGCAATAGTGAAACATCATTACTCTTTAAAATATTAAAAGCAAAACACATGCTCTTTTGAGTTTTGAACTATTGCTATATCCGTACATGTAACAAAGAATACCAAAATCAATTATATACTTAAATAATTCGATAAATTAAAAAAAAAACGTTTTGTAACTTTCATATGTGTATTCGTATTTATTTATTTCAATTTTCTAGAAACAAGTATTGAGAAAAAGCAGTAAAATGCCTTTTATGTTATTCCACAAGTGCAGCTAATGTACTTTCAAATTCTCTATTTATTTAAAGCCAGCATTCTCACAGGCGAAAGGTTTGAAGGCAGAAATAAGTAAACAATCTATTTCAAATATAGCCGGAATTGTTTGTTGAGTTCCAAAACATCTGCTACAGCAAAATATCTCTAAAGTTAAATACTTTTGACAAAATTGTTAGTAAACTCATTAGGCTTAATTTAAAAAATATATCATTAAATAATATAAAATTGTGATGTAAGCAAATGATTATGTTTACCTTCCCAACGTGTTTTTTTTTTCAATTCAAACGGATCGTTCAAATTTAAATGAGTATTTACACTTCAATGTTTTCCTTTTTTCCCATTCGAACTTCATCTTTAATCCATATATTCTTGTGTATACTTAATTTATTTATTTGTGAAAAAAAATTAACGTTGCTGTAGCGTTAGCCAATATAATTTGACACTAGAGGAATTTTTAGAAAATTAAATTCTTAAAATAGAATATACAATATTAAACTTAATTGTAATACACGTTTTGATTGATATTATTAATAACTAGAAGCAACGTTTTGCACCACGAAGTGGATACTTCTTCGGGCCGATTGTCAATTCATTGAGTTTTTTTTCAATATATACGTTTGCAGTAGTTTTGGTGTACACATACGGTGTCAGTTACCATTATTTCTACATGATGTAAATCCTCGCCCATAAAAAAAACAATCTTCATTGAAAAAACTCAGTCATCTCGCCTGAAGAAATATCCACTTCTTAGTGCAAAACGTCTCTAACCACTACCCGAGTTTTCTTGAACTACACATTTGCACCTTCCATAAGGGATTCAGAGGCTTCTATACGTTCCTGGCTACAATTACTCATATATTACGAAAAGAAAACAAATAATAACCATCATTAGAAGTTTAAAGTTTTGTTACTGTTTGATGTGATTAAATTAACAATGCAACGTTTCTTTTTGAAAGCACCTCGTATAATAATTTTAAATTACATTTATTTAAAAATGATAAGTAAACTCGCGCTTTTCAAACTGGTGAATGCGATGGGGATAAGAGATATTGAACGGAGAGCGCTTTTGTAAACGTACGAAAGCAGACGTAAAATTCTGTCAATCGTTATTATTAACGGAGTTTTTAAATTAATTAATTTATAATTGGAACGGTAATTATTCAGAAAACAAATAAATACTACTAAATTTGGCGTGCATTTAGTGTGGAAACCGTTCTTAGCGGTAAAGACTTGCATGCGTGGGTGAGATAGTGTTTAATCATATTTTTAGATATCTTTGAATATTTGATTTTCTTTTGTTTTCTTATTTTTGGTAATGTAAGAGATTGAGGATCATATTCGCTTTGTGCTCAACAAAGACAAAACGGATTATTTGGTTAATTAGAGACCCAACCGCTTATCCATTTGCTGGTAAATACCGACAACGGCACCAGGACGTTTTGTGCTGCAAATTCAAATACGTGGTTATTGATTGTAATTGTTTTTTTTGTTTAATTATTATATTAATAAATAAATAATATATGTAGATATTAGATTTAGGATTGGTATCCGTTGCGCGAAGCGTAAATTTCGAGTTTTCAAACGTTTAGTCTAAGCGCACACATGCAAATTGAAACTCGTGGCACCATTATGTTTTTATGCAATTGAGTTTTTGTTTTATTCAATTATTCGAAATTTATTTGTTTGTTATACTTGAACGCAATCGTTATAGTTCAATTTGTGGTATTGTAGGAGTATTATTTCGCAAATAATGATTTATAGACCAATTTCTCCCTACACAGCCGTGTTTATACTCATGCGTTTAAATATGAATTTTTGTATTAAAAAATCTTCTGAGGATCTTAGTTATTTGAAATTGCCAGTTCCGATAATTTATCTTCACTTGCTCGCAAAAGTTATACCTTATTTTATATTTGCTGACCGTCGTGAAAAGGTGTACATGGAGAATGTTGTCTAAAAATTAGACATGTGCTTTGTAGTATCGATTGAAGTAAAATAATCCCTTTCAAATTAGGGAATAAGTCTTTGACTACTGTTCCTGTGCACTTTTTCTTTTTTGTTGGTTTTCCTCTTTGGTTTCTTCTGCTGGTCACTTCAGAGTACTCCGTTTTTAATTAATCCATGGATCTTTAATTATGGTTATGCTGGCAAGGATAATAATCCGAAAATTATAAAATATCGAAGTAGGTCTGACATTATCACCAACGTTGGAATTTTAGCCTACTTTGAAACCGCTTTCTGGTCAAGGACACCACCCAAGATAAGCATGTTATTTGGTTCTTTGTGAGCAGCCCAGCAACTGTTATCAACGGAGTCCATTTTGGTTTTTTCCTTTTCTTCATTGGATAATAAAATATTAGATTTGGATACCAAAGCTGTCACATCTGCCGATTAACTGTCGAACACCAAAGACTTCCTATTTATACAAGCTAAGTTAATTCTTTTATTCATGTCATTCATAAATTTTGTCGCGTTCTATGTATACGTACCGCGGCCGTGAGTTTAGCAACGTACCTTTTGACGCTGTATAGAAAATTTTGTGAATTAGAAAAATCTTTCCAAGTACCTGATTAGTTTTGTGCGCTTTGAAACTATTTAAATAATCGGCCAAGGTCCGATGCTCTCCGTAATTGTTGTCAAGTACATTCCGAACAAAATTTGCCACGTGAACTCGGTGAATCGCTTGTATGGAAAAATCGGTGCTACGACTGGTAAAGGTGTATAATACGCTAACCTATTTGGGTCGATTGTGGCTCGAATTATTATTATTATTATTATTATTATTATCATTAATGTATTTAACTTTAATTATTACATGGTTCATAGCAAAAGTAGGAGTTGTTACGTGACGGTCAAACAACAAAAAAAAAAAAATAAGTCAATGATGCTGTTCTTATTACTCGTTAATAATGAATGACCGTAATCTCAGTGCTTCATCCATATAAAAGTAAATATCGTTTAGATCCTGAATGTTAGAAAAATTTAATAAAACTGCAAAAAAGTTATTACAGTTGATTGTGGTGATTACTGTTAAATATTTTTCTAAGTAGTGACAAAAAAGACTTTTATAAATAGGACATTGAATACAGATATGGAATAATGATTCAGGTAGATTCATATTACACAGGGAGCAATTGATATTAGGAGAGATTTTATGTGAATTACCATTAATATAGAATTATTACTCGTGCCTTAACTCGCTCTCGTGAATTATTATTATTTTATAACTATATTTTGCTATTAATTCTAAATGATATTATCTATTGTTGTGTCTATGTGAAGCCTTCATTTCGAACGATTCTCAATAAACCCACGACCACTTCCGACTAAGAAGAACTGCCGGTAAGGCCTTCTAGCACTGCTATATTTTTGAGTTTGTTTACAAATAAACCGTAACAGTATACACCCACCAACCAAGCTCTACCAAATTTTCAAGCTGCCGGTGCAATATTAAAAAGGTGAGCGTCAACAAACTCTACTAATGAATAATGTTTGAATCTTCTTTTTTTTTATATAATACTTTTAATAACTTGTGATTTAATTTGTCAATTTAGGGAAATTTTGTGTTTGGGTGTACCGCAATCTCTATAGAAGTCAAACTGATTTGTACATTTTGTTTGAAAATAATATTTTAGTTAAGATTATTTTTCCCCCAATAGAAGTGTTTTTCTTCTAGTTGGAGTTTGAATCAAAAACAACGATCTTACAGTAACATGAAAGCCGACGTTTCGCCCAAACTTGTGAGGGCTTTATCAAGGCTAAATGTAGATCATAAAACCGTGTTAGTCACGCAATTCAAAATAAATCCTCAATATGAAATAATATCAGTTCAAATTAAAAATTGAATAAGTTATAAGACAAATACAGTGCGTCCCAAATGTAATGTATAAATTCATTTAAAATTTAGGTGTTTATTTTTTAGAAACACGCTCGGCCCCGTCGATTTTTATTTTTAGATACGCATTTTTTTAGTTTACTATTATGTATACAGGGTGGCCCTAAAATAACTTACAATCATCAACTTCTATTTTTTAAATGCAAACTCTACTTTTTGTATTTTTATTATATTTTTCTTAAATTTTTAAACATTTTTCATATTACATGTCCTATACCTATCTTTAACCATTTTCCAAAAAATGCCGGATGTGGATACATAATTGAATTCTAATTTCTTATTTCAAAATAACTGTCAATTTTTATTTACCATTATCAAGGAAATAAATAAACAATGCATACCTGTTATCATTTCTTTGTGTATGTCAGATTCCGTGTGTAACGTGTCCAATTTGCCTTTATCAAAATGGTAAAATTAATCGAACGAGAGAAAATTAAAATTCTTTCCATAGTTGGATATGGTGACAGAAGCCGTACCCAAGTAGAAGTTGCACAATTATTTAATCAAATGCATCCTGATCGTCATTCCATAGCCAGACAGTGGTGAGTAGCATAGATTCTGTTTAAGTGGTAATGTGAACAGACAAAATTGTCGATGTTGAGCAACAAAAAATTCTCATTGGATGATGGAAGTTCATAGATAATACCCTCAAAAGTTAAACGTGGAGTAATTCGCAGAAAAGTAATAAGTCCATTTTTTTTAAACATCTTTAACTGGGGAAGTATATCTTCAATTTCTGGAATTTTAATTAGTTCCAGCATTGGTAGCTTTATTTCCAAATCCATTAGAGCCAGATTCATCTGATGAAAAATTGATGTTTCAGCATAATGATGCTCCTCCGCACTATGCCGCCACTGATCTTACATTTTTTTATCGAAACTTTTCAGACAAAGAGAGCCTGTTGAATGGCCTGGCAGATGACTTACATTTTGAACATTTAGTTTTGTTTATTGTTTGTTTATTTGTTTTTTTTAATTTAAAGTTTGGTTGTTTTAAATATTTAATTACGTTTCTGCATCCGGTATTTTTTTGAAAACGGTTAAAAAATAGGTATAGGATATATAATACAGGGTGGGGCACAGGGGCACTACCAACGAATTATTCAGTAGCACTAAACCTACAAATAATGTAAAAAACCTTAAGGCATACATATGTCAAGATTTTTTGAAATCACATTTTAAAAATATTTTCGATTGTACAGGGTGCTCTAAAAACACGTACTGTATCAAAGTTGTGTTATTTTAAATGGAACACCCTGTATTTTTTTCTATTTTTAAATTGTAGAGAATAAAAAATAATGTATGTTCTTTAACATGTTCCTATACCAACTTAGATCCGTTTCTGAGATAAATCAATTTTACCTGATTTACAAACCCTCCAAAAAATGCCATAACTTCAAGATAAATAAGAACAAGCAATTTTGTTTTACATCACCTTATTAAGAACTTTCAACATCCCTTTTGCAATATTTACTATTATGTTATGATGTACAGAGTGTTTTAAATACTATCGCATAACGATAACGACTTAAAGCTTACATAACTTGCTTAACTTAAATGAAACACCCGGTGTTTCTGTAACCTGTTGGACATCAGGAACTAATTACATTTTAATCGGTATTAGGGTTACCGACCCCTAACTCTGATAGTTTTTGAGATATTTTAAAATTTGCTAGTTTAACAATTTGCAATTTACTGGAATTTAAGTACCTGTAAGATATCGGTAAAATAAACATTATCTTGCCAACATTTTTAATGTATAGACCAATCCAGCTTTAAACATTAACCTTAAAAATTTTTTTTTCAGAACTAAATAACAGAAATGTGCTCATGACTTATGCCGGGTTTTAAGAGTCAGTCGAATCACGCCCACCTGTCACAAACAACAGCAACCGTTATTAGTTTTATCCAAAATTTATGACACTATAAACATTGGTAACTTTGTTAAAAGCATTCTAAAAATAATGGTATTTGAAATTATCGTACTACTATTAGAGGGATTTGTATTACATTCTTAGTTAACAGATAAAAGTATGTCGATGTCTAGACTATAATTGATTTTTGATGTACCAAATAACGGTTGCTGTTGTTAAACATCAGTAAATTGTGACCGGTGTGCGTAATTCGATTGACTCTTAGAGCCCGGGATACTAGTCATAAGTACATATCAGTTTATTTTTCCGGAAAAAAAAATATTTAAAACTGAAAGTTGTAAGATAATGTCCATATTGCGAATATTTCACAGGTAACTTAGACTCCAGTACATCGTAAATTGTTAAACTATCAAATTTTTAAATATCTCAAAAACTATTAGAGTTAGGAGTAGGTAACCCTAATACCGACTAAAAAGTAATTAGTTCCAGTTTTCAACAGGTTACATAAATGTAGGGTGTTCCATTTAAGTTAAGCAAGTTATTTAAGTTTTAAGTCATTAGTATTATGCGGTAGTATTAAAAACACATAACTAATAGTAAATATTGCAAAAGAGATCTTGAAGGCTTTTAGTAAAGTGGTGTAAACCAAAATTGCTTATTTTTATTTATCTTAAAGTAATTGCATTTTTTTGGAGGGTCTCAAATCCTGTATAATCGATTTATCTCAGAAACGGAAGTAAGTAGGTATAGAAACATGTTAAGGAACATACATTATTTTTTATCGTACAATTCAAAAATAGAAAAAAATACAAGGTGAACCATTTAAAATGACTCAACTTTTGATATTGTACGCGTTTCTAGAGCACCCTGTACAATCCAAAATATTTTTAAAATATGGTTTCAAATAATCTTGACATATGTATGCCTTAAAATTTCTAACATTATTTGTCGTTTTAATGCTATAGAATTATTCGTTGGTAGTGCCCCACCCTGTATAAAAAATGTACAAAAATTTAAGAAAAAACGAATAAAAATTTAAAAAGTAGAGTTTCCATTTAAAAAATAAAAAGTTGATGGTTGTAACTTATTTTAAGGACACCCTATATGATAATAAACTAAAAAAATGCGTATTTAAAAATAAAAATCGACGGGGCTGAGCGTTTTTTTTTTTAAAATAAACACCTGAATTTTAAATAAATTTATACATTACATTTGGGACGCACTGTAGTTATTTTATTAACGAACAAAATATTTTAGATAAAACTTTTAAGTTTATAATTGTAATATTAGGAAAACATAGGAAAATCCAATTAATTTGTTAGTTCTCACTAATATAATCATGTAAGGTGTTCTTTTATTGTGTAACACAATACAACTTTTAAATTATAAGTCGTTCTTCTGATTAAATAAAACTAAACATTTGGGCAATTTTTCTAGCTGGTGATCAAACGCAAAACCAAGACAAGACTTTTTAAATCTATCACGTACAAAAATTACAACGTAATATGTAAAATGCCTACAGATAGAAGCAAAGTAAGTTACGCATTAACTTTATTTACGCAATGAATGAATCGACGGTAGAGCCATCTACACGTTGATGCAATTTTCTAGTACATTTTATTCATATACGTTGCGAATCTATTCAAATATTCGAATCAACGGTCTCAGTGACAATAAATTTGTTCCTGATTTAATTAGTTTTTGATACACGTTATCAATTTAAAAGTATAGTGTTTTAAGGTTATAAGAGTTTTTATATAATTAAAATTGTTATTTTTAAAGTGTATTATTAAGATAAAATCTTCGATAAATGTGTTGCATCACAACCCTAAATTAATAACTTCTTGTTATAAAATACCAAGTACTAATTAAAATACAAATAAAAATAATAACAAAATTAAAATTAAACTTTCGAACAACCTTTCTGCTTACTTAATGAAATATTTGTATTTTGTTTGTTAACTCAAAAACAAAAACTAACAAAAATAAATAATTAGTAACAGCCCAAACCAGCCGTACCTTATCTAATAATTAATCGTTACCGCAATATTCGAATAAATTTGTCATATTTTGAAACTTTTTAAATTAAAAGTTAATTTTTAATTGTCTTCTAAATTTATTTAAACGAAAATTATTACATTGAGTTACGGACTCAATTTAAAGCTTCTTTAAAGGTAAATGTCATTAAATCGGCACAGATTTTTCCCTAATAACGTTAGAAGCTCATGAATTCTGAACGCCAGAGTCGAATCGATTCAGTTAAAACACCCAATTTTCCTACAATATATATGATGAATAATGCAAAAGGTACTACAATATTTCAAATATTGACATGTTTTCAAATAAATGAATGGAAAATATATAATTAATTCGATAGTGTGAATTAATAAATAAAAAAAAATGATTCAATCAAAATGTTTCTGATAGTACATCAGTTGTATAAGATTATTTAAACTATAGATTGCAATCAATTAAATAAATATGTGTGTACAAACAACAAAAATACGTTCTTGACATTACTCATACATTAAATTCATAAAGTCGGTCTGATTAAATCTTTGTATAACTTTCTAATATTTGTTCTTTATAAGTGTTTATTAACTAGTTAACTGCACACATTTAAATGGCATAATCTTTTATTACTTTCTTTAAAAATATTTGAATCATTTATTCCCTGTGCATTCATATTTTATAACAAAAATGTATTAAAATGGCTGACCCGGCAAACTTCGTTTTGCCCAAAATAAAATATTTTATTCACCCTAAAAATCATTACAAAATGATAGAACGTCATCTGTTAAAACTTCTCGATTTTCTTTTTTCGTAAACCTTCGCGTAAAATTACAGAACAAACCCGCAGAAGGAAGTATGCGATTTGTCCAGACGTTTTTTAAGTTTTTATTTTAAGTCTAACGATGGTACTACACTTTAAAATTTGTGTGCTATTTAGCTGTAAGAACAAATAACGTTTATTACAAAACGGTAGTTAGTATAATCCTGAAACTTTTGTGACAACTATATTTAAACTCTTAACTTTAACGTATGATTTCAAAGCTAAATACCATAATTAATACGAAATAAAATATGACAAAAGTTGCTACAAAACAATTCAATTTATTTATTTCTACAAAACTAAAGTAACAGGCAGCTCGTAATTAGAAGAATTTACTCTAGAGGTGCTGAAAAGTATTAACAACTACAATATTATTTTATATAGTATATAATGAGATATAACAATCACGTGACAATATCTCCACCAATATCAGTTTTACAAAATAAGTCAAAGGAGAAAAGTTGTTGGAAATTCTATTGTCTATAGCTTTTGTTTGAACCATTTTTTTGCTAAATCTCAATTTTATTTTTGCTTATTGGGTCGATGTGGAGTTCTGCGGTAAACGTTTGTTTATTAATTCGTATAGTACATTTTCATTATTGTGTTGTAATGTAAGTGTTATGTTGGTTCCTCAGAAGGTCAGTATAATCCTATATAGCGTGGTGACAAAACCGTGGACAATTGTGGATTGGTTGCTTTTGGCAAAACATTTGCTTTAAGGTTTAGGAAAACCACTAAAACCTAAACATGCCAACCCTTACCCACCTTAGTATTCATATTGTGAAAACCTAAACTACTTTTAAATTAAAATTTAACCAATAGTTCTAAGCACGACGCAGAATTTATATTTTTCTTTTAACCTCGGTTAGCTACAGTTGGAGAAGAAGTAATCCAGGGTTCAAACAATATATATTTTACAAACTTAATAACCAAATAAACAATAATTTTTATACAGAACTTAAATAAACGTGATACAAAAAAATAATAAACAAATAAACGGAAATTCTTGGTCACCTTGTATATGGACCGGTTGGTACTAACAATAGTAATAAACGTGTTGTTCTGAAACGACGAACGTTAAGTTTGTATTTGGACTCTTCTTTAACCAGGTAGGTAGCTGATTGTTACTAGAATATAATGATTAATCGTGTTGCAGAGGTTTCAAGGTTCGGTAATTGAGAAGATAAATAAAACGATGCAGCAGAGTCTACCGATATAGTCAGCCAATTTGCTTCACCTAGAAACGGAGTATTATAGAATAAGTAACGGCAAATGCTGCAAAACAAATTTAATTACTTGACAGCGCTGCCGATTAGAAAATGCGAAACAAATTTAATTACTTGGCAGCTTTGCGTTTCAGATAACAGAAGAGTCTGTCGTATGTAATTGTCTTAGAGGAAACAAATTGAATTACTTGCTACAGACCACCACGTAACAGAGAGAAAAAAGTAGTATCAGCTAAATAAAGTGCAAGAGCAATTTAACGAGTGATTATTTCTAGGATACTTAAGAAAATAAACAGGATCGGAAAGCGGATGGCGGAATCCGAAAAAAGGTGTTTTTAGAACGGAACTCAAAACAAGTACGTGCCTTTTTGGGTCGGAGACGTTGTATTTGTACCATCGTTTTTCAAAATTGAAGCGGTGGAAGTAATTTCGTTCTTGCGTAGTAGGGAGTTGACGTCATACAAAATTTTTTGTGTTTATATTCGTTAACGCCATCTTCTGACGTTTGTTGCAGTATGTAGTAATATTGATTAATATAATATAGTGTACAATAAGTTTTGCGACACCTAGTGTCGACTCGTGTTAACGATCATGTAGGTAAATGCATTTGCATTAATATAGTATGTAAACGTTAAATAGTTCTTTTTTGAGTAGGGGCACCAAAAACCCCTGAGTCATTTTTGCAGTCAACGTTTCGTAAAACGAATGTGCACAACGAAAATTTCAACAATCATAAAATAAATTAACAATTAAATGTAAATAAATATCTGTAATAAAACGCACACTCTATACGTAGAAACGAACAAACAAGAATTTTGGAGTCTTTCCTTAAAAAAGAACGAATTATTTAAATAAAACTTGTAGGAGGAAATTATTACCTACCATCGTAAATAAGAACATAAAATATAACAGTACAGCCATTGCATGACGACACATAATAGACCGAAAAAACAAATAATCAGGACAGAGAATACAAAATATTGCTTAACTTCAAAAACATTTAACTTTTTAAAATTCGTAATGAAACATTTCAAACTGATTTGTCAATTCAAAAATAGATTTTGTTTATTGTGATCTTTCAAAATATATAGTCTACAAAGCGTACAGAAAGGCTATTACATAAGTGCTAATGTATTAGCAGGCCCTGTTCTGTGTTGCTACTGACGTTTCGGTCGCCGAGTACAACCTTATTCAAGGCATGTGAAGGATCGGGTATGTCAATGACGGAACAAAGATAAATAATTTATTTTTGTTGTTGAATCTTGTAGACTAGAATTGTAGCAAACAGCAAGGCAGAATAGATATTGTTGATGAATTAAAATTCTGCGAACGCTTCTTTTGGAAGCCCAACCGATGTTGGAGTGCTATAAATAGTTATTTTTTTTTAATTTACTATTTTCTAATCTAAGAAAAGGAGGATTATAGTACTGGAAACCATTTTTTTGTAATTTATTAAGGTTATAAAAGTGTCTCAAAGTAATATGCAGAAGCAGCAATAAATCGCAGTTTTCTCCCGTTTCAGAAAATCAGTTAATACAAAGTTTAGGTTAGAGCTGAAGGTATTCAAGAAATGATTCACGTCTTTTAATTTATACGTTATATTGATGTCACGTTTTAATGCAGAAATCCAACCCAATACGTATTATGTTGCTGTACTGCCTACAATTTTTGCATACACTAAAAAAATAATTAAGTCAATTGATTCTGTAATGTGTACTAGAGCCGAGTAGACGTGTTTAAGTGAAGGTTCCTTTGATATATTTATAGTCAAGCAAATATCTGTTTTAAAATGCCTAATGAACGTATAACCAGATCTGTGATCGACGAAGAAACCAGAATCAAAGACATAGTAGATAAAGTACTAAGTTCTGATGTCTTAATTAATAATTTTGTGAGCAAAATAAAAGAACAAATTTTTGAGGAATTTCAAAAAGAAGTTCAAGTGTATAAACAAAAGGTTGACTCATTGGAAACTGAACTGGCAGCTACCAAAAAAGAGTTTATGCAATATAAAGATGAAATGGAAATGTATTCTCGAAGAAATAGTTTAAGAATCTTTGGCATCCCTCAAACATCAGAAAAGGAAGATACAGATCGTATTGTGCTGGAGATGTGTAAAGAAAAACTTGGATTACAACTACCATCTAATTGTATCGATATCAGTCATCGATTGTTTGCTACTGAAAACAATGTAAAACCTATAATTGTGAAATTTGTCAGTAGGAATATAAAAAAATGGTTTACCAAAATAAGCGAAAACTAAAAGGATCGAAGATAGTGATCAAAGAAGATTTAACTAGAATTAGATACCAGTTGTTTAAAGAAACAGTGAAAAAGTACGGGAGCAATGTATGGACCACTGAAGGTAAAATTCTTGTGAAAACTAATAACATTATTAAACATATAAAATGTAAAGAAGACTTGAACTAACTTATTGTCGTTTATTAAATTTAAGTGTTAGGAATCTCACCTTAGAACATCTAAATAAGCTTACCTTTCAAAATTTACCTGGAAGTTTACGTATAAATAGTGTATCTTATCTAACTTGAACACTTGGTTATTCTACTTATCAATAATAGTATTTTGTATTTATTTTGTTGTTGTAAATTTTAATGTTGCTACAGCTTGCCTTTTCTTTAATTAAATAAATATAATTAAGCTCTTATTCTAATCAGACTTTTTTTTTTAATTACATGTCGTGGAAATTATTTAAATTGGCCCACGCTAATGTAAGATCTTTAATTCCTAAATATAATTTGGTGAAAAACTTTTGCATAACTGTGCAATTGATGGTTTTGCAATAACTGAGAGTTGGCTATCTGATGCTATAAATGATAAAGATATCGCTATCGATGGCTACAGGATTGTAAGATGTGACAGAAAAAACCAAATTGGTGGCGGAGTCGCACTATATTTGAAAAACATTTATAATTTCACCTTGATAAAACCAGTGACGTTTTTGAACAGGTATGGGTGTCTGTGAAAATGAACAATTTTTCTGTAGCTTTAGGAGTTATTTATAAACCTCCAACTTTAAATTATAAATTGTTTTGTGATGAATTGGAGGCGTCTTGCACATTAATATCGACCATGCATGATTACGTTTGTTGTTTCGGGGATATCAATATTAATTTGTTGACGAACAATAATGAAAGCAATTATTTTAGGTATATGATTGATTCCATCAATTTCTGCCAAGTCATTGATACACCTACACGACATAACCAAAATTCAAAATCTTTATTAGACATAATTTTAATTTCTGATAAATCATTAATAAACAGCTGCGGAATACATGATATTACCTTTTCAGATCATGAAACAATATTTTGTGAGCTTAAGTTATTTTTGCCCCAAAATGTAACATATAAAACTATTAGACAATTTAAAAATTTTGATGTAAACGTATTTCACAGTTATTTATCATTAGTACCGTGGCAAAATGTTTTTGCTCTAAAGGATATTAACCTAAAAGTTGAGTTTCTTACTAATAAAATTATTGAAACACTTAATATATGTGCTCCCTTTAAAAAATCAAAATCACTCATAAAAGGATACCCTGGTTAACTGACAATATCAAACTAATGATTAAATTAAAGAAAAAGCACTCAAAAATACCAGAATTCAAAACTCTTGTGTCATTGGGAATACTATAAATCGTTACGTAATTTGGCGAATCAAGCTTTAAAAGTTGAAAAAGGGAATATTTCAAGTATATTGAAAGTAACAAACAACCCAAATATGTATGGAGTCAATTAAAACACTTAGGTGTTGGTACAAGAAAAATAATTACATACCAAATCAAATTAACAATGCAGAAATGATTAATAATTACTTTCTTGAAAGTATTCCTACAACAAATGTGAATAGCAATAATCTTATTGAATTTTACAATAATAATAAATTTAATTCTAACATTCAAGAATTAACTTTTTCTGTCGTAAGTATATCCGAAGTTGTTAAAATTATTAATTCAATTAAAACCAAAGCGAAAGGTTTCGATCACCTCAATGTTGATTTAATAAAACTATGTTGTCCGATAATACTGCCTTACTTAACTCATATTATCAACTCATGCTTACTAAATAGCGTCTTTCCTGAAATGTGGAAAGAGCAGCAGTCATACCTATTCCTAAAACAACCAACGTTAAAGATTTGAAGGATTTACGACCCATAAGCTTGCTACCGGTCCTTTCTAAATTATTAGAAAAAATCATGAAGTCACAAATTGAATGCTTTTACATAGTAATAATGTGATTCCAAATACACAATCCGGTTTTCGCTCTGGATACAGTTGTACTACGACCCTGAGTCATATAACTGATGACTTATTAAAAGCTCGTGACAGTGGTAAGGTTTCAGTATTGGTCTCCCTAGATTTTACCAAAGCCTTCGATACTATCAATCATTGTATACTTCTCTCGGTCTTAAAGTATATTGGCTTTGCAACATCGGCAGTAGCACTTATCAAAAGTTATTTGGAAGATAGGACTCAAAGAGTACAACTGTGTGACTCAATCTCAATCTTTAAACCTATTACGAAAGGTGTACCGCAAGGTTCAATCCTTGGACCGCAACTATTTACCATTTATACCTCGAATTTTTACAAAGAAGTAACTACTTGTAAGATACACATGTATGCGGACGATACTCAGCTTTACCATTCATTCGAACTCATAGATAAACATATTTCCATTCAGAAAATCAATCAAGACATTGAAAATATATTTAATACTGCAAATGTACATAACCTAGTAATTAATGCATCCAAATCAAATGTTATTTTATTTGGAAATAAACATGATCTTACCGAACTACGGTCTTCTCTCACTTTTACGTTAAATAATGAAATCGTTCCTATTGTCCAAGAAGCACGTACATTAGGTTTAATCATAGATAATACTTTCAGATATACTGCCCAAATAAATAATTATATTAAAAGATCATATATTCAAATAAAAATATTTACCCGCATAGACAATCTCTAACAACTTCAATTAAGGCTATGTTATGTGAAAACCTAGTCTTATCTAACTTTACATATTGCTCAAACATCTATGGCCCAGCAATTACCAATGATACCTCACAAAGAATACAAAGAGTACAAAATTTTTGTCTTAGACTTATATTTGGAATAAAAAATATGAGAAAATTTCTTATAAGTTAGAGGATATTCATTGGCTCAATATGCATAATAGGCGTCTACTAACTGCTTCCGTGTTTTATCATAGGATAATTTTGACTAAGAGCCCTCCATATCTTTATAACAAGATCACCTTTAGAACTGATGTGCACCATTTGAACTTACGTCACAAATATTTAATTACGCCTCCACTTCACAAGACGACCATATTTCAATCAAGTTTTAGTTATCATATAGCCAAAATCTACAATAATTTGCCGCAGCATTTCAAAGAACTATCTGTTGCCCAGTTTAAATGTAAGATGAAGGAATTTTTGTGTAATAAACAGTTTTGTAAATAATTGTTTGGCTGAATAAGAGTTTAAGTTTAGTAGTAAGTGTAATTTTAAGTTTAATTTAATTTTAAGTCTACATTAGAGTTACACGATACGGTAGTTTGATTTGATTACTTCTCTTTTGCACACCACAGAATTTAGTTTAAGTTAATTTAAATCGGTATCACCTAGTTTAGGCAAATTATATAGTTATACACATGTACTAGTTGTACAAGGTTTTAATGGAAGAACAAGACCTGCCATTGACAGGAATTGAATTTAACACCTTGAGGTTCTTCTATACTATTTTCCTCAAGCTATTGTTCTCTTGTTGTCATATTTTGAAGAATAAAGGCAATTATTATTATTATTATTATTATTAATTCAATTTCACGCTCAAATTTATTACTGTATACTCGTTAGATCATTAATTTTTTTTATAATTTTTACAAGTAAATTAAAGACACAAACCATTTTTGATTTTTTTACCATATTTATTTTCGAAAATGTCGATGTTTTTTCGGAGATTCTTAAATTTTGTTTTGAATTTGTCACAAAAGGTAAATTTTGAAAATCTATGTAAATTAATAAATTAAGTGATCCACAATCGTCTATTAAAAAACAAGTGTTACAACAAGACTTTTTCTCGAACGAAATCAAAATTTGCAGACCGATTGAAGGAAGTGGGTGCCTGCGATGCATTGTATTCAAAAATTTATCATCTGATCTGCATGTTTAATAGAAGAACTTCATCCCCGAAGAATTCAACCTCCACATTTCATTAATTAGTAATAAATTCTGAACGACGGCGAAAAAGTTATCTCTCTTTTGAATATATGAGAAGTATCCTAAATAGAAATGTATCCTTCAAAATGCCCTATCTAATTAACCGAGTGTTTTGACATTACTAATGAATCCTCCTTTTGTAATACAGAACATTTATGAAACGAAAACTTTCTTAAAGGAATGTCAGAAATTCGTAAAACATTTGTATTATTCTTAGACATAATTTACTCCAAAAATAAAATCGTATATATTCGTCTATAAGATGTAAGCTGCCTATTGCTAAAAAGAATAAAACTTCATAGTCCGTATGTTACGGTGGATAATTTTATCCTCTGCTCTAGGAAGCTTATTATCCAACAGTTTTATAAAATTATCTATCAGGTGAAAGTAAATAATTCCGTTTGCGGTTCCAGAATTGTATCTAATAAAAAAAACAGTAGCAAATCAAAGTCAACGTATGAACTAACTTATAAACTTCGTTAGAATTTTTCCGTTTTAAAATAATCGATAAGTCTTTATGATGCATAATTAAATTGCGTTAAATTTCCATCAAACGGAAACGGTAAATCTTATCTTGTCCGCTTTGCTGTATGTGTATTATTACGCTTCTTGAGAAAATAAATGAATTATGTGCATTCTGTTGCATTTCAGAGAAATTTACTATCTCTAGAATTATGTTATTAGTCATATTAGTTGTATGATTTGTATTATTGTATTCTGCTTTGAGGATTTCTTCTGTATTGACATTGTATGAATAAATACAGTTAACCAATCCAACTTATTATATAACGTGTGTTAACAAGTAAATAAAGTGTAATCAGTTGAATTTATGTAATTTTTTAACGACAACTGTAAACATTTACTAGTTTAAAATAGTTGTTTGTAGGTATATTTATGATAAATAATGCAACCGTGACCTTTTATGAATACGAATACTGTATGTTTAATGATTTTTTATCTAATACAAAGAAAAACAAAATTGGTACCCTGTACTATCATATTAATGGTAACAAAATTCAACAAAGAGCACAAAGTTTAGTAATAAATGAAACAATTGTAATATAATTATTTGTTCAGTAGCTCAATAGCCCCCATTATACGATTGTAACAACGATTAAATAATTACGTAGTTTCAAAATTAGATGCTGTGGTGCAGATGTTGCTTACTTAGGTTAGAATATGTAAGTATGTTACGAAGTACCAAACAAGACGAAACTTTAAATGTTTTTACGTTTTGAAATAGACTAAATTTTTAGATACCAAATTTAATGGAAATAATTAAATCAATTTTATGATACTGAAAGCGTAGATTGCTAAATACTAAACCTTTAGTATTTGTCGCGATAATCATCAGCAGAACTGCGATGAAGTGCAGTGACAAATTACTAAATCGATTTTAGTGTTTTCTTTCGATTCAGTCAGCAATATCAAAATTTTCTAGCAGTTTGCGTATTTATAAATTAACATTAACATTATTACAAAGCAATATACACTAATTTAATGTCGCATAAGTTTGCAGATAATGCAATTTTAAATTGCATTAGTACTTGCATAAACAAAATATTGCGTTACCATAGCAACGAACAATAACTTATTAGAAGTGTCAGTGTAAAGTTTGACGACAAAAAAGTAAACCAGAGTCACGCAATAAATTAAATGAAAAAAGATGTCCACCGAAATTGTGAAAATCGAAAAATTGGAGTATCGAGCCATCATCAAGTACCTGTATTTAAAAGGGTTAAGAGGTAAGCAGATTTACGAAGATATGCTTAATACTCTTGGTGATCAATGTCCTTCGTATGCGACCGTCAAAAATTGGAATGCAAGCTTCAAAAGAGGTCAATTTTCCATTGAAGATGATGACCGATCGGGAAAGCCAGTTTCTGTGTCAGTCCCCGAAAATATCGATGCAGTTCATGGCATGATTTTATCAGACCGTCGAATTGGGCTAAAACGGATATCTGAAGCACTGAATATTTCATACGAACGCGTTCATCATTTGGTTCACGTCAATTTGGACATGAGAAAAATTGCTACAAAATGGATCCCCAAATGTTTGAATGTTGACCAAAAGCGTGCAAGGGTAGAAACATCGCGTTTGATCTATGCTTGATTTGAAAACGATGTAGACTTCTTAAACCGAATTGTTACTATGGATGAGACTTGGGTACATTTCCTCGATCCAGAAACAAAGCAACAATCGATGGAATGGCGACACTCTGGTTCTCCAAGACCTAAGAAGTTTCGTGTCCAAAAATTTGCTGGAAAAGTTCTTGCTTCAGTTTTTTGGGATTGCCATGGAGTAATCATGATTGATTTTTTGGATAAGAGTAGAACAATAACTAGAGATTACTATTCGACATTACTGACCTTTCTACCGGAAAATATTAAAGAGAAAAGACGCGGAAAGCTATCCAAAAGTGTTTTGTTTTTGCAGGAGAACGCGCTTGCACACAAATCTCATGTTGCCATGCAAAAAATTCGTGTTTGAATTACTAGAACACCCCTTTTATTCACCCGATTTGGCTCCGTCCGACTATCACCTCTTTCCTCAACTGAAAAAAAGTTTAAAAGGTCGTACATCTTCTTCCAACAAGGAGGTAATAGAAGCTGTGGAAGTCTGGTTTGCAAAGCAAGAAGAAACATTTTTTTTTAAAGGTCTACAGACGTTGCAGGTTTGCTGTAATGAATATATCCAATTAAGAGAAGAATATGTTGAGTTAATAAAATATTTTGACATTGAAATTTTGTTTGATTCTATAGTAGGCTAAGAATTTTATAATATCCTCGTATTCCTAGTTAAGTTAAGATATTAAAACTTCATTCGAATCCAGGGGATCACATTTTTACATAATTATGTTGCGAACGTAAATTGTTCTCGTATTAAAAAAGCGTTATGTATTATCTGTTATTGCTCGTATCTATAATCCAATCGGATTTATTTAACCAAATGATTATTACAGGAATGATGGTCTAAAGGTTTTAATTAGAATAATGTGCCAGATTTGAGTTTTATTAAATTATGGTAATATTTCTTTACTATCTTCAATTGCAATTTCTAGATACTTCATGAATCAGTTATAGAACATCATTTAATAGATTTTCCAGACGCTTTTTCAATAGCGTTTGGTGCTGTGATATATTTAGTATCAGTTTTGTTTATCTCGATTTTTGAAATCTAAAATAAACTTAGTTAGAGCTCAATGGATCTCATCTTTTTCATTGATTATATAAAATTACGTCTCTGCTTCTAAATGGCGTCACTTACATCAGAATTTAATTCTTCTAGAGGAATATTACCAGTATAAATTATTAAGCATTCTTTATGGTGCAGCGGTCGTTCGTGGTTATCTTTAAATCCTTCTGAATAGACTTCAATACCTAATATCTGAAACAATCTCCATGAATTACAAATTGCTTCTAACATTCCTAGTGCCCTATTCTGTAACATTTCCGTTTATTTTAAAGGTACTTTAAAAATAAACTACCAATTAGATTAACGAATTTGACATATAACCATAGATACCACCAATTTAAAAGCCTTTAATTTTAACAGATTATTTACAGAATAGGCCCTATAATCCGTTATAAAACATATGTCTTTGTTTTTCATCATATCTCCGTTTGGTTAGAACTTTAGCGTAGATTTTGAGATTTCGTCACATCAATTCGTTATCAAGGAAATCTGAGTTATTATGTTCAGAACAATTGCTCATAGCACTTTGTACGATTGTACGTATATTTCAAGAAATTCATTTTTTTTGAAGAATATAATTTTAAATTATCATCACTATGAGATGTTTAAATATTTTTGTCGACGAATCTGGTCCTCACAAGGTGGGCGGTCGCTTTCGTCATTCATATCATCCTGATTGGACAAAATTTCCAATATTATTGTCACGCAAATCCCACCACTATACAGTCATTTTGATTATTTTTATACATCGAATTACCATCTTGGCGCCGAGTTTTTTTTTTTAGCTCTTGCTTTACATTACCGGGGCACGACCATCATAGTTCGTTACATAGTTAAACCACGATTATTCCGTTAATGGAAGATCTTCCAAAACCCAGGGTAACAATTGGTAAAGCATTTTTATCAAGCCTGCAAATCCTTTTCCTCTTATCTTCTTATCTTGTCTTCTTTATCAGTCTTCAAAATCATAGATCTACGTGTTTGTTTGTTTTAGAACTAAAGCAGCATATTTAGAATTGTGTTGGATTTGTCTTCTGGTCCCCTATACTTGACAACAGGAGAATGAACATTTTTTAGCAGAAAATATAAAATCACTTTACTTTAAATTCCCTTCACTTTCTCCTAGTTAAGAAAACCAGTATTCTTGAATGCAAGTGAATATGAGTACAGTTTGAATTTCATGAAAAAAATGTACCCTCTTGCCGCTTGTTGCAAGTTGCTTTTAATATAATAATTAACTTTATATACGGACAAGTGTCAAATTAATATTATTTTCTCCTACTACGACCAATAGAAGATAATTTCTCACGACGTTGAAGGAATGGGAGGTGAAAATTTTTCAAGAAACTTTATGTTTTCAAAAGAATTTTCTTCTTTCTCATGAGAAAATAATTCCCCACAATTCAAGAATAAGGGTCCCGATGCCTTTTTACCATCCTACTAAAGATTTTATTGACGTATAAGAGGGTTGCCAAAGTATGTATTTTCTGATGAACAAATTATTTTGATGGTCAATTAAAGGAAGTTTATATATGGTTTCATTCATCGTCTAATCAAGTTTACATTATTGATCAAATATCACATTTAGAAATTAATTGGTCATTTTCTCCGCCACCCTCTCTACATTTTATACGTCTTTAGGTGACATACGTAAAATTAGTTAAGAATCCGTACCGTTTTAAATTCACGATATGAAATAATATGGATTGAAAATCTTGCTCTTCCAAATCGAACCATAATTGGACGTGCAGTTCACTTCTTAGCTTTATTGTTACATTAACCCATCGATGAATCAACAAGCAAGTTAGTAGAAGCAAATGAAGGTGCTTCAAAATCAAGTTTAATTTCATTATTTACCTAATTTGGATGGTAATTAAAATTTGGAAATTGACTATAATTGAGGGTGTATTTATTTGTCTGTTACGTTCATGGGCATTCGAAAGAGGTGCGTCTGCATTTAATTTGTTGTGAAACTTTGGGAAGAAAAATTAATGAGTTTAAAAATTTTTCAATATCGCACCAACGAAATAAAATTAAACCACTTCAATGATAGTGTTTATCATACTTTACTGCTGTTTGAATAGCTTATTAAATATCTTAGTAACTCGTAATTTTCAAACACAATAAAATTTGCAAAAAGTAAAAATGTGTCGTCGTCATACAACTGATTTTATGAATAAACCGATTAAATAAATTTGTAAATGCCCCAATTGGCTAGCATTCTAGCATACTGGATTCACGGAAGTGTAAAAATGGCTTTGACAGATTTATTGGTGCTGCTGAAAGGTGTTACTGAAAAATCTAAATTTAATGCATTTGAATATCATATTTCGAACTGAATATCTATTGGACACAGCCCAGATTTTTTCGTAGGCTGATATTATTTATTTAGTACAAATAATCAGTTTTGAGTACCTGTTCTGATTAATAAGTCATTGTGTATTTATTTCAGTTATATATTAATGTTCCTTTTATAATAAGAAAACCAATTTTTGAAATTGGACTACAAGTAAGATTACGTTAAATGTAGCAGATACAGAATTTTGAATTAACCTGTGAATCAGGCATTGCAGAAGAAGCTTGCTTGTAATCACTTAAAAGCATTTACGGTTGAAAGATGTGACGACAAAGACTTTCATTACCTAAATAGTTTGTTCAAAATGTTCTGCAATATGAGTGATTATGTAAAATTTTGTCTATGTAATTTTTTATTATAGAAAGTTCATATTTCGGTAGATAAATTCAATTTTTGTTTTTTAATACTTCTTTAATATTCAAACTTTCGTTTAACTTAAATAAAAATTTTGTGATATTTTTTTTGTAGGCAGTTAAAGCATGTCATGATCAGGTGAAATCAATGTCTGCTATACAATTTTATTAAAACTTTTTAAATTTAAAAAAAACAGTAACATCAAGTAAATTGACGTTTTTTCCGGTTTTGAGCCGTTGTCAGTATTTATACCCTGAAAATTCATATTACTAATTTTACACGTCTGTAGTAGATGACAAATTTAGAAGTACTTGCATTAATGTAGAATTGTAAATTTGAGGGAATTAACCTGTTTTAGTTTAAGAACTGATAAACCTAAACAAGAGGAGGAAAAAAGCAGTAATAACTCTTCAGAATGTATTTGCATCAATGAAAGGAATTAAATTGCATACGAAAGGTAGAGATTGACAACGATAAAGCACGCAGTAAAGATTAAACTTTCCCTAACCCAATTAGTGGTAAAACTTTTAATATACGTACCTAATTTTTACTTAAATTTACTTCAAGGGAAGCTGAATTTGATTAACCATGTTTACTTAGGTAGAAATATATTATCATTATTTTTACTAAAGAAGTAGAATACTAATATACCAATCCGTATACAGATTAACTATCTTTTTTGCTACCCAATTTAATTTTAATTTCTGTAATAATTTGGTTAGCATAAAGATTATTTTAAATCTGCGTCATTTTGCTCTTTAAGAAAACAGTACTTACAATCGAGTACTTATGTTAAAAAGTGAGTGGGTACATCTTTTTTGAAGTCATAATACTAAAAAGTATTATTTTAGTGTCCCCAGGTCTTTATGATGTTATAAGCTCTCTTTCTTGTCACAGCTTCCGCATTTAACAATTCAATGTCACGACAAGTCAATAACTCTACAGTTATCTGTTGGCATTACTTAGTTTATATTATTTATACGTGTTCTTTATACACGAAATGTCGCAAGTCATGCATTTCACTTATGTTTCTTGCTCCACCAGAGTTTAAAAAACCAACCGCCTTCTTGTACAGTTGTATACTGCACTTATTCAGAACATCAAAAGAAGAAATCTGTATAAAGAAAATCTCGTTCAGGCGAAGGTCCGACAGAATAGTTTTCATAATAGATGCAGCATTTCCTCTTTGAATGGCCAGACTTATTCTTTGTTTTCAAAACTGACTAAATGTACTTTCACCTGAGATTCATCTGATTTTGGAATCCAGGGTATTCACAAACTCCTGAGTTTTTAGGCACCAGCTTCCCAAAGTCTCCCAAGCTTCTGAGTTTGCATTTTAGTGCAATGAATATTGGAGTACCTTCAAACACGATTAGAAAGCAATTCCATTTTTTTCCAAGAGCGACTATAAAAATATGTATGGAGAATAATTTAAATAAATAGGTGTCATAACGATAAAACATACAAAGGGCAGTAAAGTAAATAAAATCGGCACTAAAGTAATTCATTATACGACTATTTTTAAGTTCACATTTTCGCCGGTAGAGATGTGTAAAATGTATGTAAATTTTAGAATCGCGCATGCGCGGTGGAAGCATTTGACGTAAAAAAGAAAACAGCTGATCACATTTGCTACTTAAAAAACGTTATAAAATTGTCAAATTCTCTAGACAGTTCTGTTTACACATTATACAACGGGTATGTGTAAAATCCGTCATACAAAGATAGCATATCGTGAGTTAATTGTCATTTACAGTAGTGGTCGTAGATAATAGTTATTTATGTATCAAGGCACTAAAGTTTGATTTTTTATGACAAATGTGTTTTAGTTGCAGAGGCGATAGCGATAGTTGTCAGAATTATCGAATCTCCCGTATTGCATTGGCGTAGGTACCTGATACATTTGGAAAATCATATTTTTAGTAGGTAAATATATTATAATAGTAATATCTACCTTGATATGAATTATTATGTGGTTATATGTTATTTATTTTATTTGTATAGTAGATCACATTACAAATTTTCTTTTTACGTATTATATACTATTATTTTTGTATCTTGGTATAATACCCACATCTACGGCTATGATTCTCGTTTCGTCAGTACCTGGGCTGATGACAACGTGCTTATACAGATTATACTATTGTTCTCAGACCCTAGATGGGTCGATATGCTGCAAGAGCGGCACAATGATCGTATTTTGGTTAGAATTTATTGGTTTTTACTTAACCGTAGAAGTACCGCTTTTACAAGAACATAAAGAATTATTTCAAGCAATTATGATTTATTACTCCGCGCCAATAGTATACAGACTATAAAAATAAGGACGATTAATTATATAATACTGGTTGATTCTCAAGATTATACTTATGTATCTAGATGAAAGGTATGTACCTACATGCATGCTTCACCCCTAATTCGTAAAAGAAAGTGGCAATGAGAGATGCTATTTTGAACTGATAGTGCGGAACTAGTTAGAATTTGAACTTATTTTATCCTTATCCTCATTTTTTGTATTAACGCTAAATCGTGCAATGTCGGTTACGGACAATATATTTTCAAAAAAGAAGGACATCCAGAATGTTACATGCAACACCTTAATTGTCGTCTTACAACATTTTGCAGTGAAGTACTGGTCACTTCAACTGATTAGTATTAGTAATTCAAATAATAAGGGTATGGTAAAGATGAACTTATGGCAATATAAATTGCATCAATATCAGCTAATTAAAAAATCACTGATGTGAAATTATAGGAGTTGCGGTCATAATTTGGGTGCAGTACCACATGGAACATTTGGCGCTAGAAGTCTGTATCTTAGTCAAAGTAACGTCAAAAGTATCCTTTATCTTCTAACTGTCAAAAATGTTAACTTTGTCTATTTCTATAGAAACCGTTGAAGTGACTGTTTTTTTTTCTAGTCATAGTTGAAATACTTCAAATCCTAGGAGTTGAAATACCCATAGTCGGCTCGACCAAATCAAAATATACGCTCATTGAAAACATTTATAGAATTTAAAATCACGATTTTTTTATCAGTATCAACACTTATTATTTAAAAAGCGAAATAACGAAATTATTACCCAATATTACTTAACGGCTACCACTATACTGTTTAACACGAGCCGCCAATGTTCACGTGCATGACATTTCCATTTCCCAACTACTGTTATTGTCAAAACAAAACGTATCGCATGTAGCAAAGCAAATGCTCCATAAGTACAAAAATTTAACTCATTATTGTTCCGCTTGAAGACAAAATAGTATATATCATTTAGAGTAGAAGGTCTTCTACTCTTATTAATACAATCTACTATTTTTTTTACTGTAAGTGCATACATAAGTTGTAAGTTTGTTCGAAGCGCTTGCAACTTTAACGTAGATTCTAATTGTTTGTAATATAGCCACTGTAGAATTTAGTTTGTTTAATAAAGATATTTGTGTTTACATATGTTTTGTTTAATATTTGTTTAGTTTTTCTTTGAAACACTGTACAACTTTGTGACAAAATCATAATTCGAATGGTGATTTCTTCAATGATATGACGATATGACATTTCCTTTACTTACAATTTATGGACAACAAAGTATAAGACATGTGAAAATACCTTAACTGCCTTTGTAAATAAACAAGGAACGAGGAAACAGAGTGGCTCAACAAAACTAGGAAAGAGTGTAGTCGAAGAAGTGAAAGGAGAGGTAAAGTTAAAAGTAAGGGGAGGGATAGATAAATTTACAGGACTAAGGGTGAAAATTTTGCGAAGAGGATTTGGTGGTGACATTTTTTGGAGGGAAAATATTTTGGTCGTAAAAACTTTTGGAGGTGTTTGAGGAGTTTAAATAACTGGGGCGGAAATTTTTTTGCGGCAAATATTTCGAGGCAAAAATTTAGATGAAATATGGTAATGAAAAGATGTGAATAGTTTGTGAGCAATTGGAAAAGATGGTACAAGGATAGGGGGGACAAGGATGGTCGTAGATAAAGTATAGTACAAAACTCGAGTTGTAAAGCAATTACGCCTTCGTGGTATTTACAAATATGCTATTTATAACGCTTGTTGTGTAATATACTATTATTCATTTATAGTACAAATTAAGCTAACTGTTTGATACGCAATCAGCAAGAACTATCAGCGACTTCAAGAAAATAACGAATAGCTGAAACTATACTACCATGACTTACACATCATTGCATATATTTTTTACAAATCAGGATACGTTTTACATAACACAGAAAGTTCAAAATTCTTATCCAAAGTATTAACCAATTGCATAATTATTATGGGGCATCATTTCGTATTGGATAATGTACCATTTTTTAATTGAATTGAAAAACTGGAAACACGTTATCAAGACGATGTAATCAATAAATAAAAATTAATCTTGTGCATTATTTAAGAAAAAGAAAAAGACTTATATAGTTATACTACGTATAGTGTTTTTGCAACACGTAAGAAATGGGACAAAATCAAGTTAAAATATTAACAAAGTTGTAATATGTAACCATTAAATGTATTAATTAGTAAAAATTAAGAATATATTGTATAATAGCAAGCATTATCACTAAAATTTAATAAAATTTTGTGTTATACGTGACATATCTTCAATTTGAAGTTTTATACTGATTTTGTGAAAAGCACCCTATTTGCCTTATAATGTCACTTTACTGTATTTTCCAGTAATTATTTTTGGATACATCCCAATTTGGGCAAAGAGGGTTAAGAAAAAATTAAAATGCAGATTTGTATCGCCCGTATTTCGCAAGGAGCAAACACTAAATAAAACCGCGAAATTGAAGAAAATTATCATTTCAATGGTATACTATTAATTATTGAAGAGGTCGCTTTCAACACTCCAACACTCTGGTTGTTCTAAATATCCGGACGGAGAATTAAAAAAAAATAGTTCTTCTATGAAAAACAGCAGAAAAGAAGCACTTGCTTTTCTTCACTTGTAGAATTTGGAAAGGTATCTTATTTTTACGACATCCTGGATTCATAAATATGCCAAAAAGGCTAGCCATCTCAGGAGCAATTAAATTTAAAGGACATTGGCATATAAGTACATTGAAAAAGTAAAAAATAGAAAAATAATGAAAAGGCACATAGAACAATACCTTCAACTTTTCCTTACCTTTATAAAAGTTCACGGCAATAGAGCGATAACAAGCTGCAGATAAGAAGTTTGCATTTAAATAATATTAAGATGAATTGGTGACCAGACAAAGAAAACTAATTATTTTTCCTTGTGATTCATTTTTTAAAATCCAAAAATATACATAGTGATCTGTTATAAAAAATGAATGTTTGGTTTATATCTCTAAAATACCATATTCGATTGTTTTTTTAATAAGTTCATTAAAATCACGCAAAGATTTCGTGTTATTTTTGTAGTAATTTTTTTCTAAAGTAAAATTTGAGACACAATTACTGGTTGAAACTAAAATTTGTACAATTTAATTCGGCTCCAACAGATGATCTTTCTATTTAATAGCAGGATTTAATAGCAGTGTTTCAAGTGTTCTACTTGACTTTTTAAAGGGGTTTTTGTGCAAATATAAAATATGGAAGATGATCAGTACCTTACAGTACTCTATGTTCAACAAGAAAAACATGTTGTTCCTGAGAATCACCACTTTGGTTTCCGGACCTGTCCATCAAGACCATCCCGGATAATTAAAAAAAAATTTATTACACAATTTCACAAAACACAATCACATACATGTGAATACTAGGGTGGGTAAGGGTTGGCATGTTTAGGTTTTAGTGGTTTTCCTAAATCTTGAAGTAAATGCTTCGCCAAGACAAACCAATTGCACACGGTTTTGTACAGGTTTATACTGATCTTCTGGGGCATCGTACATAACACTTACATCACAATACAATATTTTAATGTACCATCCGATTAAATAAATAAGTGTTTTACTTAAAAACCTGTAAAGAAAAATGCAAATGTTTTAAAGAAAATTAAATTGTGTAACACTTTGGAGATGGTGACAGAACTCGGAACTGCTAGTAATACTTTCTACATTCAACCGATAATACAGAAATTTAGTGCGATAATTTTGTCTTCAGACTTACGACCTAAAATTGTGTATTTATTTTTTGTTGTCATCTTAAAGCAATATTGGACGTTTCTAATTACCAGAACACGTGTAATAACTTTATACAAGCTTAGTGATACTGATAGTGAATTAAATATTTTGTTTTTTAAATAATGGGTCTTCAGTTTTTTTGAATATTTGGATAAAAAACGAAACCGAAATATATTTCTATAAAAGAATATTATATTTTATACGATTTGATAATTGCATAGTATTGATGCCAAATCTTTTTTCTGGCAAAATTCGAACACAATGTAACAAAATATTATACTGGATAGATAAAATAAAAAAAAAGTGATAATAATGAGTATTCAAAACATAATTTACTAAAAATCAATAAAACAAAGTTATTTTTTTTAATTATTAAATAAATTAATGTTCATGTATTAAGCGGATTTTGTGGACAAATTGGTTAATTTGTTGCCTTGTAATATTTTGCGCTTCCTAATCAGGGTTCTATTCCGTGTGCAGTAATTTTTTTTTTAAATTTTATTGGCACACACGGTATAATTTAAATATACATATAAAACGAAAAGTTCTAAAAACATTCCTACAAATAACATAATACGCCAACCCGTTGTTAAATAAGCAATTCATGCGAGCGAGACCAATTCACACTATAAATATTATTGTCTGAAACTTCAAAAGTGTCTCGAATTTTGTTGTCTTTACTGTATTGACTATATTAACAAGAAATAAAAAAGCAACCGAAGAGGAAAACATTTCATGATAGAAAAATAAAAGACTCCAGAAATAATTTTAGAGTAAATTGATGTTTATCATGGAAACGCAATTTTAGAAACAGCAGGATTTAATTGAAGAATATTTTTATTTTTAAAATTGCGTTTCTTCCAATAACATTGAAACAAAACCTAACCCCATAATTAGCCACGTTTATCGCAACATAGACGTAGCGCTTCTTATTGAGCTCTGCAGCCATAATATTCCACAAAACCATGTTTTTGTTAATAGGTACGAAATTCTAAAAAAAATACACGGGTTTTAGTTAGTTTTTACGTTAACTGAAATTTGACAATGTCATTGTGGTAATAATAACCTCTACAATTATTTATATCAAACATACATACTAACTTCTAACAATTCTGCAAAAACTGTTACGTTTATCTTGAATATAAATGTTATCATCTTTATAGCCACGAGCAGAGGTGCAATTACAATGTCATTAAGGAGAGTTCGATACAATAGCGAATCTATTTCAAATAATTTTCCTTAAGCGAAAAAAAACTTTTAAATTGCTTTTGTTGATGGTGTTACAAAATGAAAATAATATATCTTATAAAATAATGTACTGAATTCTGATTCTATTATTACTATATATACAAATAATTCTCGCAGAGACTCTAAAATTTCGAATGTACTGTATAATTACAGTAGAAATTAATTTTGTAAAATCCTGGTTTTATGTACCACAACCACTTCTTGACGTCTCTTACTCAAGCACTAAAGTGCTCTTTAAAAGTTAATAAAATGAAAAGGAAATGAATAATGAATATATTTGGGACTGAGTTTAAGGGAACGCGTCTAAATTGGGTTATTAAAATCTAATAAAAATTCGGAAATAATCCAAAGCATTAAATTATTTCAAGGATATGAAATGTCTAAAGTAGAAGCAAATAAACATAAAACCGCACCTGGAATTTATAGTAGATGTCTCTAGACAACTATAACGTCGAATAGATTCTTTAGTTTGGTCCAAGTTATTGATGTTATTCCAATAACAAAAGAATGATATACAATAAATATCGCTCGGTTATAACTTTAATATTCTATGATTAGTACTTATTGGAAGAAAACGGGTTTCCTTTTATTTTCTTGTTATAGACTTATAAAAAAATTTATTTCTTTTTACATTTTCAAATGTTTGACAGAAGCCGTCAAGAATCTTATGAAATCTTTTTTAACAATTAGTTTTAGTTAAGGAAATTTCTTATTTCCATACGAGATATATGTATCCATTTACGTTTTCATATACAGGGTGTTTCAGAATAAGATGCTGATCCTTAAGGGTGTCAATCCTTACGCGATTTTAAGAAGAAAAGTTCAAATAAACATATGTCCTAAACCTCTTAACTTTTGATCTACAAGGTGTTCAAGTTTTAAGAAAAAAAATTGTTTTTTTATCATAACTTTAATATCTTTATAGATATTTTAATAAAATTTGGCATATGCCTTCTAAGCTACGACAACTATTTTTTTGATTTAGAAATTTTTAATTTTTTATTCAGTGGTTATTTAATGTTAGTTCTTTTATTTTAATGTTTAAATTATTATGTATTAAATAATCAATAATTATTTGCCAAATCTTTTTACGCGAAAATATATCTATAAAGATATTAAAGTTATGATAAAAAAAACGTTTTTTTTCTTAAAACTTGAACACCTTGTAGATCAAAAGTTAAGAGGTTTAAGACATTTGTTTATTTGAACTTTTCTTCTTAAAATCGCGTAAGGATTGACACCCTTAAAGATCAGCATTTTATTTTGAAACACCCTGTATAAAGAATACTATTGATGTCAAATTCTAGTAAATCAAATATAAGCAGTACCCAGTGATATTGAAAATTAAAAAACACCATCAACATACACGTCTTTGGTCTTGTTGAGGCACATCAGTGTATAGGGTAAAATTAATCACTCGGAATAACCACTGTTTATGTTCGACTTTTAAGAATTTCACGTGTTGTAATTAAAAGTTTTTTTTTCTACAAACTTGATTTGAATTAAGGACGAATTCTGAAATTTATGAATACGACACTTTGGTACAACATTTCGAGTATTGACACAGTGTATATCGCAATTTCTAACCGAAAGATCCTCTATGGTCAAGTTGATAATAGATTCATTTGCTCGCTTTTGGAAAACAAAGATGGTCTCAATTTCAGATGCTACACGCCATAATAAATTGCATAAGACATTACTGAATTAAAATAACTGAAATATATAAGTGAGCAGTGTTTACATTTGGCATTAACGGCTTTATTAATTAATTATTAATTATTTTCATTTCATTAGCATTGAAGCAAATTATTTGCGAAGACGAACCAATACACAATTTCCCACATTTTCGTCACCACAATATTTATACTGATTTTCTGGGGCACCATGCATAACACTTACATCACAATACGATGATTAAAATGTACCATACGAATAAATAAATTAACGAACTCGTTTTATAACAAAACACCTGAGCTTAACTGAAGACAGAAGTATAATTATTCCTCCATAATTTGGCATCTCAAGCTATTAGAAAAAATGCACTTGATTCGCCTTGTTCCACTATTTTGCGATTTATATTGAAGGGTATATTTAATTTTTGTACATTTGGCATGCATTGAACATATTTGGTTTTCTTTCCTATAAGGTCCAACTTATTTACAGTATACCAATGCAATTTTTGTAAAAGAATATTGTTCATTATTTTATACTACAATGGTACTTAAAATTGGGGATTACCGTGCAAATTAATAAGGGTAATATTTGAAGAAACTATTATTAAGGGTAGTTTGTACAAAAGATAAATTTACTACAATTATGGAATACGTCCTAAACCTTCTTAGAAACCAATAAAACTGATCCTGGCAATAATTTAAAAAGAGTAATTCCAACAGTAATTTTCTTATAAATATTATCTTTCGGTTCCATTGTCGTCAGTGTCCGAATTTTATTCGCATTTACATACATCTTTGTCGCTGTAGATAGGCAACTCATTTGACTGCTTTACAACTGCTACTGACACGTCCGAAGTAAGATTTATTGTTTCTTTTTTGTGATTTCATTGTTAAATGGTTTTTTTGAAACCTGGTTTTTGAAGTGATAACTTGTATCCTAAAATGAGTACTTTCGGTAACGCATTTTCTTTGTTTGAAAACTTTTTACTATGTTCAATTTTTTATAGAAAAAAAGGATAAAGAAAATCTAAATAAACCTAATCTAACAAGCTACAGAATATCTCGGAAGCTATTTTTAACTTTTGTACCCCTTATTTGGAAGCCGTGAGTTTGATGACTTTGATTATCTTCATGAACGTCATTTTGTTTTTCTTTTATAGAGGTTTCACTTCACCCCTAGAAGTTGTGACTAGAATTAAATGTCTAAAATTTGTTATCTGGGAATAAACTGTTAAATGTATTAAACGGATTGAGGTCCGGTTTTTTTTTACTTTACGTTAGTTGCTACTGATGGCTTGTACCCTACATTAAACTTGGAAAGTTACCACATTCTTATAGCAGACACCTCCTAGTCGCTCATAACCAGCTAACGACCAACACTCTCTTTGAGACAACATTACTGCCCGACAGCTGTGGATGCTTTAAGATACCTCGACCTAATATTAAGCAGGAATAAGTACCTATATAATTAAGATTTGCATGCGTATATTGCGCCTTGAAAGGTTACTTCCGTGGTTGTATTTACTACTAAAAATGTTGGTTACCTAATTGTGTATTGTGTGAGTTTGACGTCACAAATGGTAAAACTAAAGCTCTATAAGATATAACTATAATTCTCTATAGTAACAGTTTGTTGTTTCTGTATCCTGATATCCTACTAATTACTACTTAAGTACTTAAGTACTTGAGCGCCATCATGTTGAAAAACTAAAACTTTGTTGGTAAATCTGGTTCTTCTTCGTTTGAGTATAATTTTATAACGACACGAAGTTTATGTTACAACTGCTGGTATCTTACACCAGTATGATTTTGATTTAAAAAATTGGTACCGTTTTTACAATCCCTGCCTAAACGTTAACATTTTCTGGATGTTGTATGTAGTCATGCATCATTCAGTTGGGATTTTCGCTGGACCAACTTTTAGAGTTTTGTCGGTTGACAGAAGCATTTAAACAAAATTAAATTTTGGATCATCATGACACATTTTCATAACATTTTCCCAATATTGCAGACGTCTGTCACAGTGATTATTTGCTAAAATGTTTGAAACTTTAAATCAAAATATTGAAACAACGCATAACTTTAGTTTAACATGAGTTTATTGTAGGTAGGTCAACAATTTCTAACTTGGCAGTATGTAAACAATCGATATCTGAAATTGTAGAGGTCAAGTTGATGTAATCTACACTGACTTTTGTAGAGCGTTTAATGGTATAGATCTTTTTATCTTGGCGAATAAATTACATTTACTTAGTTTTCATCAATTTTAATTAATCTGCTCTTATCATAATTAAATGATTGTGAACAGTTTGTCAGAAATGGCATCATATAAAACTTTGTCTGGTATACCACAGGATCCATTTTAGGCCCTCTACTGTTTTCATTATTCATAAACGATCTTCCATCTTACATTAACTCTATGAAACTTCAATTTGCTAATGATTTTCAATTTCATTTGTTTGGCACATGACTGTCAGCTTCTTTAAGATTGCCTTGATTGTTTATTGCAATGGTGTGCTTCAAATAAACTTTTTTTAAACATAAAAAAATGTTTTTTCATTTCATTCTTTTTGAAGCAAAATATTATCAATTACGGATACATCGTTGACAGAGTTTTGTTACAACGAAAAAACACCATTAAGCATCTTGAAGTTACTTTCAACTCAAATATGGATTTTAGTAAGCACATTATTGACATTACAAATAGTGCTTTTAGAAACTACAGATTTATAGTCAGGAATTGTTATGGTTTTCATAAAAATGTTTAATTACCTTATATAACTCTCTGGTTAGATCTATATTAGAGTACGGGTCGTTAACATGGTACCCACGTTACGAATGTCAAAAGACTTCTCTAGAAGCGAACATTTTTTTTTATAATTTCTGAAAGATGGAGTTTATCTATTGAGGAATTTTGAACACTCGACACTATTGAGGAAACAAAACTTTACGTCGCTACAAAACGCAGGATTATAACAACTATCAAGTTTTTGTATAATCTTCTTAATAACAGAGTACACTGCCATTGGTTGCTGTCGAGAATAAATTTTTTGGTACCGAGAATCACTATTAACGTTGAGACCAATTAGGATAAAATTGCTTCTGAGTATTTTGGTTTATGGAGTTTAGTGCCGAAAATAGAGCAATATCAATTTCGATTTTAGTATTTTAATCAAATTCTTCTACCGATTTGTACTATTTATAAATGAGTTAAAGTAAACATTAATCATCGAGAATAATAAGAACAACTTCTCTTATTCTAATCGTGAAAGGTATTCCCGGTCAAGCTGGAAGTACTTTTGATGGATGCCCCCTAGCTTTGTGTTCTGCTATTTTAAAAAATTCTCGTTGGCCATTGCCAGATTTTGATAATATTGTTACAGCAGGTGAGCGTGAGTCATTAGTGATCTTCAACCCGCCAGTATCTAGACCGGCTTTATGAGTACTACGTTTCAATAATTTTCCAAACTCATTCACACCTATACAGGTATGATATACAGTAAGAAATATTTGGTCGGTTTTTATGCGCCCATTTCTCTTAGAGAAAAGTTTTTTAAATTACTTGTAATTAATGAATATGTTAAATCTGACTTTAAACTTTGGTTTGGTTATTTCAATATTTGTCACCCATCACTTGCTATCACTCAAGGGCCTTTAACCCTTTTGATGAATTTTTAAAGATATTGGGTTGTACTCTAATCTTCCCGCGGATTCTTCTAAATTGTTCATTTCTTCTTGACACAATAAAAAATTGTGTTGTAAGCCATGAGGCGTCTCTTCGTCCCTAAGTTGCTGAGCTCATTTTTCTTTTAGTTACATCAACCTGTAGTATCTTCCTCCTGGCATTCCTGAAAGAATCCTGCTTCTCTAAACGCAGAATCTTTGAAAAGATGGAACTTAACTTTTAAACTTATCATAATGCATCTGTTGCAAAAGTTTGGCCGTCATATTCCAAAATACTTTAAACACTGTCTCTTTGTAATGACCTCCATTCCTTCTTCTTATGTTAAAACCGTAGTTCTTTAGAATATTGTAAGTTCTTTAATCGGCAAGGCCTTATCCAACGAATAGCCTCGGTCCGAACAATATTTTTAAAACTGGTTATGAGCAATGCGTTTTCCGGATATTGACAGGAATTTAATTACATAGCCTTTTTGTTCCCATTACATCGTGCGAAATTAAATAGCACCCCACCCCCTTCAAGTCGAAACGGTTTGAGATATATCCATTTGATTGTTTTTTTATCCTCAATTTATCCCCCGAATTTCTACTGTCACCCTTGCCAAGGCGGCGTTTTGTCAAACTTATGATTGTTTATTCGATTTCAAATAAAAAAAAAACTTTGACGTGACTTTTATGAGGATGCTTTGGATGGTTTAGCGGTTGCCTAACTTGAAGCGATGGTTATCTTAAACACTTTAGTGGAGGGGGACTATTTACGTCCGCACTTATACATTATAATTCAATTGTAAATATTCTATAACGTTATGTAACAATTACTTGATAAAACCAAATTTTGTATTTTTAACATTTTTACTGTTTTAGACGTATTTCCACAACACCTCGTACCTAATGTTTTGGTATTAGCCACTATTCATACTTTTTGATTATAATTGATTTTTAAACTTTGTTCGTAGAACTTTCATGCCGAATTCAACTCGATGGTATGAAATTGCAAGAAATTTCCTCCTCAAATCACTCATATTTGAGATCAAAAATTTCCAGCAATTTAATACCAACTCTTTGTATTACTTATGTAAATCGTTTAGACTTTGTATATAAAATAAATATTTCAACAGTATTGTACAGGAAAATTAGAATGTACACATTTTTTAACAATATTTTATAAAACTTGAATTAATAGTAATAATGGGAATTCAAGCAGCAATATTTGAAGAAAAAATATGCGCAAAGTATTTAAGTCGCATTCTAAATATAAAGACAATACATCTCAATGTTTTGTTGTTTGTAAAATATGCTCTACACGTTTAAAAGTTTTTAATTGCAAGGAGAAATAAACTCCCACTTTTCATAAAGATATAAATGGCAAACGTGACAAGATTGCTAAAATATATTGCTGCAATCACATTTTCCTCAAGCTATAAAAGTTGAAACTGTTTTTTATTGTTAAGAATTGATTGAGTTTAGAGAATTCTTTTATTGAGATTTTTTAACAAAATCGTAATCATACTTATGCTATTTAAATCGAATGTAATATACAAATTCTGGGGTTGTTTCAAAATGCAAAAAAATCGGTTTATTAATTTGTTAAGATACATTAGGACTCGCATATTAAATATTAAATAAAACGTGTAGGTAGTGAAGATAATTGACTTTTTTTCATCTGACTTAAATGTTAATACCGTAGATTGAAAAAAATTAAACGTGATTAAAGGGCGCAACTTTTTATTCATATTTAACTAAAGCCTTCATATACAGGACCTAACCAAATAACCCAAAAGTTTTGTACAATATAAAATAAAAATATTTTTAAAGACGATTTGCCAAATTTATTAAGGCTAAAATTAATTTTGCTTGATTATGAATAGATCAATTCATAATCAGACATAATGATAAAATAAATACTTGAGTTTCAGTATACTTAAAAAATTAATAATATCATAATGACATTCAAATTTTAATACGAACTTTTTACTTTTTCTGAATATGTGAATAGTTTAATCAGTCTAAAAAGTAGGTATAATTAAAATCAATCACCTTATCAGTAAAAAATATTTTACCCTTTTAATTATTTTTCTTCCTACAATAGTTGCATTGATTATAAAAGTTCTATAATCAGTGGTTAAAGGAATCGCAGGGTTTGCCTCCCGAAAACAGACTTCACGTCTTGTATGCAATTATTCTGACATTGTATACGTACAATTTAGTATCTTTTTCCTCCGCTTTTTTGGAATAATAAAAAAAGTTTTAAAAATTATAATCAAAAAATTGGTTTGTATCCATAAATAAAAAAACTTCAAGTTAAAAACTACACGTACATACATAATGAAAATATATACCTACTAACTTAGGGAAGTTTAGAATTTTTTTATCTTAAGTGTATATATAGTGTATAGAATATTACCCAATAACGTAATTAAATTTTTTGCACTCTATTCGAGATATTGCGTCAATAATGAGGACCGCGCATTCTTTAAAGGAATAGAACCGATAGCACTGTGTATACTGCTAAAGTCAACTGAGAATGTTATAAGATAAAGCATGTTTGTAAATGCAAAATGCCGAAAGTGTCCGTGAACATCCATCAACATGAAATTCTTATCGTTCTCAGTATGGCCACTTTTTTGAAAATTATTTTGCATCAAGACCCCAATTGTGAAGACTTATAAAAGTTCAATTAGTCTAAGAACTGAGGTCTCAAGATCATTTAATGAGTTTTTAGTTTGCCCAAAAAGATAAAAATTGTATGGCCGAAGATGACCTTTTTACCGAAAAATCATCTTTTCAGATGAAGCTCATTTTCACATGGAAAGCTATGTTAATAAACAAAACAGTTGGATTTAGAGTTTAAAATTTGTTTTTCAAAAATGAGCAAAACGCCAACGTTATAGTGAAATGGCAAACATTACCTTGCCATGCACAACCAGTTTTAGTTTCCAAAATACTTACCACACAGACAACACAGCAATAAAACTTTTGGGAATTGTTTTGCAGAATTGAATAATTAGCAAAATTCTGCAATTTGACCTCACTCGACTTATTCGTAGTGAGCCTTTAAGGATAAATGCTACGATAACAATCCAAATATCATTGATGCCATCAAACCCCTACAATCCAAAACGTAGAAAGTTAGGTTGTTTGGATAGGGCACAAAACCTGTTAGACAGTTATGTTTATGATATTTTAGAGAATACATGTTTTAATGTTCATTAAAATTGGTTGACAAGTTAAAAAATTGAGAAAATGGATGTTGTTTGAATACAATGAAAATTTACAAGATTTGTCTATAAGTACAATTTAATTGTAATAATGTTAGCTATGTTTGTGCAAAATCAAAATTTACATAAATTTTATAGCTCCTTGAGAAAAAAGCCTTAAATATGACAATTGGTTTACATGGAAATTTAGAAAAACATAATTGATTTGTAATAAAATATTTTTTTAAAATTATAAACTAGGTACGTAAAATGTTTGAATCTGGAGTTAATTAAATATATTAAGGACATAAAAATGCTGTTTGATAATTTAATGTAAGATCGTCAAAATTTGTTTGATCATTGATTATTAAATTTGGATTTGTTGTTTTAATGTATATTATTTCTAATTTATCTAAAATTTGTCTATTATAATTAGTTATTTTAAAAGGATGTATGAGTGAATGATTTAAATGTTTATGTTTGTTTTGGATAATGTGTTTAGCGAAAGTTGATTTAATTGCATCTAAATTATAAGAATATTTTTCTGGTTGTTTAAGATATCTTAGATGTTCTTTTAATCGAATTGTAAAATTTCTTTTAGTTTTACCAATATATATTTTGTTTAAGGATTGGATGTCCATGTCATAAATGGGATGTGCGACTTAGCAGAAAGAATAAATCACAAAAATTAAACCATATCCATCCCATAAAAGTTAGTGGTTGAACTGGATATCAACATGATGTCGTTTTTCCACTTTGCTAAATTTAAAGATAAGCCCTTATCTGTATACGTTTTGTGGGACGTGGTGTCTTATTAAATTTAAATTTTTAAAATGTAATTTGTATTAACGCAAAAATATTTTTTAAGTTTTAGTTTGTTTGTTGACTTTCTATATGTATTTTTAGGAGATTTAACTATTGGATCGTTACGGTTGGCCTGAAGATGGCAATTTTATTATATTGCCGAAACATGTAGCCTTCATTTCTTTTCTCCGACAATTTTCAAAATTTAAAATTAAATATAACTTTTATGGGATGGATATGGTTTAATTTTGTGATTTATTCTTTCTGCTAAATATATATTTTGTTACAAGAGCATAGTAGTTGGTATATGCCGCTTGATTCAAGACTATTATTTATATTTAATTTTTGTGAAAAAATGTTAGCTAAATTGGTAGGAGCTTTGAAGACAAATTTATAATCAGTTAATTTATTCCGGTCTTTAATTATGTTAATAAATTCAGGAATAAAAAGAATTGAAATGTATTTAGTTTTTGGTTTTTCATTAATTGGAATTAATGTTGTTAGATTCTTTAAATTATGTACATAACTAAATTTATTAAAAATGTTTAAAATAATTTTGAATGGAAATTGGTTTAAATGAGCAATATGAAAAATTGTGTCTAATTCGTTTTTTAAAATTTGTTTCTTATAGAGGTATGTTGAATAAACGGTTGAAAAGAAAGTAGAACGCTGATAGTTTTTGTGAAAAATGCTGATTTGGAGAAAAAGGAATTGTTTGAACTGTAGTTGTAGGTTTTCCATAAATGTTAAAATTAATAGAATTATTTGAATCGATACAAATATACGTATCTAGAAAAGGAAGACAATTGTTTTGAGAAATTTCTCAAGTGAATTTAATTCTGTGATGTAAATTATTTAAATAATTTAGAAAAAAGAAGAAGAAGAAACCATTCCTTTAGTATCCAATTATTTACATGATAGTGAATTGCCTAACTTGATAGTTTCAGATATAGATAAATTACTTAAATTTTGTTTAAATAATAAATTTTTCACGTTCAACAATCAATTTTTTTGACAAGAAAAAGGACTACAATGGGTTCTCCTCTTTCACCTATTTTAGCTGAACTGTTTATAAATAATTTAGAAGTTAATTTTATTTCCAAAAATTATATTTTTAATAAAAATATTTTATTCTGGAATATGTTGATCACATTCTTTGCATTTTCGAAGGTTGTACGTCAGAAATTCATGTTTTTCTAAATTACTTAAATAATTTACATCACAGAATTAATTTCACTTTAGAAATTTCTCAAAACAATTGTCTTCTTTTCTAGATACGTATATTTGTATCGATTCAAATAATTCTATTAATTTTGACATTTATAGAAAACCTACAACTACAGTTCAAACAATTCCTTTTTCTTCAAATCACCATTTTTCACAAAAACTATCAGCGTTCTACTTTCTTAATACAATAGCCAGTGATAATTGGAGAAATACAAACGGCACCTACATACACGTGTTTTGCCTCACAAATATTACATTTTGATAAATCCGGGTACATGGCAACTGTTGATGAAGTGGTGACACTAACATCTCTTACAACTAGGTGTTTTCATAAAATTAATTTTTAAGAAAATTATGCTTTATTGTTAAGTCATAAACATAAAAGGAAACCCTAGTACCACAAAAAATATAATCTGCTTAGTATTCAAAGTTTTTATTTTAAAAATATCTTAAACACTATCTTTTAAAATCATTTTTTAAACGCATCACTATTGGTCCTGACGTCAATAATCGTATAAATAAATGGTGGTTTGTTTATGTAAAATACCACTAATTTATTACTTAAAAAAACAATCGCATATAATCAAACAACCCATATTATGTCATTTATAGAGAATTAACCTACGATATAGACGACCTGTTTTGGCACCATGTAACTTAGAAACGGCACTACATTTTTTTTTATTTTTGAAAATGAACAGCATTACCTTTTTTTATTTTTTTTGAAACCGCCAAAACCAAATTTTTGATTAAATCAAATTATTACATCAAGAACTTAAAAATTGAATCCGCCATTTTAAATTTGGGTAGATCCAATATTTTGTCAAATTTGAATCGAACGTAGTTAAAACCATACCATAAGATACATTTGACGTCATTACAATAGTTTTAAATCAGTAAAACAGTCATAAAAAATTTCAAGTAAAAGTTGTAGAAAACGTAATTTATAATTATATCCTCGAAGATAAAGCTAAGTAAAAGTCGCTGATAATATTTTCAAAAATATTTTAAGAGAAACATAAATTGTCCCACTATGAAACTTTGTTATGCCTAACCAAGTAATATAATGTGTCTACTTAAGTTGGCAACACGGGAAACTTTTTTATTATTCATTTTACAAAAAAAATTATTTAATATGCACTTACATTCTTCTATTTAAAAATTTTTTTTTACAAATTTTACTCATTTATCGATACTGAACATCGATCTTTTTTATTTATTACAAATATTAAGTAAGTATTAAGCAAATTTATTTATAAAACAAAACGATTCAACATATCCGCATTTAAACAAAAAAAGAACAAAATATGTTATTATTTAATTGGATGTAATTTCATATTTTAACGTAGTTTTTATTTCTGATTAACTTTTTTCAATAACAAATATTGAAATTGTCAAATATAAAGGTACTTTTGAGTAAAATTTATGATTTTTGACAAACCTGAAAAAATGTACTATCTGATAATTTTATTTTAGGTTTTAGACCATGCAGACCTTTTATAGAGAATAACTTTTTTTTGTAAAATTAATAATATAAAAGTTTTCCATATGTTGCCAATTTAAGTAGACACACTGTATACGTTCGTTATATTAAAAAACAATTTTATATTTTAAGCTTCATCAAATAGTACATCGTATTTAAATATTTGACATAAACAAAGTGAAAAAAATTAAAGTCATGAAAAAATTTCTTGTTAAACAATTTCCATTGCATAATTGTAGAATTTGATAAATAAAGCAGACATAATCACTATGTCTTGTTAATTATTACGTATTGGAAAATAATTCTTATCATTATTATTTCTTGTTTTCTCATCTGCGGATGGTACATCTCTCAGTAGCTAGGACATGGACAAAGTCTACTGATAGTATTTAATGCTGATTAAAAAAGAGCTATTGAACATTTCTTCATTATTATTACTTTTTGGGTCTGTTGATGGATGAATGGTGATAGTAGTAGTTCTTGAAGGTGGTGGATGAAAATGTGGAGTATAATACCTGATGTGGACATTATCAGTGGTATTATTCTTACTTCTTTATGTTTCCAGATTCGTTTGATTTCTGTAGCAAGGGGGGAGTATTTGTCTTTCTTTTCATAATACTTTTACGGTAGGTTGCTGGCTAGTGGAATAGCTATGCTAATGAGATATGTGAAGTCCTGTTTCTTATGCTGTAATTTTATATCTGGTCTTTTCTATATGATTGTTTTGGATGTGTGTATGGTGATGTCCCAGAAGAGTTTGTATTACTCGTTTTCATGGATGCTTTGAGGTGTCTAATTATAATACGATGTGTCATGTGTGATAAGGTTACATGTTTAAGCTGTTGCTTGATGATTGATTGTAGCTGCAATGTCGTATCTTTCTGTAGTAAGTGTCTCTTTTGTTTCCATTGTTCTATTTTTAGTTGTTCAGCGCTTGTGAAGTCATGGTAATTTGAAATGGATTGTGAGGAAAGGTTTAGAGAAGTGTAGTTTGTATCTGATATTACTAATTTTTTCTTAACAAGAAAAAAGCAACAAAAGCAAGTATATCGTTGTCCTAGATGGACATGTTCTCACCCCAAACTAAAGCTTATTCAAACATACACGTATCGTGTGACTGCAAAACGAAATTATACCAGCTTCTATTAGAAGATTGATTAGCCGTGATTTTCAATTTTGCAGCTCTGTGTGTGTAGCCGCCATTATTCTCATTTCTTAGTAAAAGTAGTTTGTTTCCATTTTTTTCTAAAGCTATACCTTCTACCCTACGGTACATTTCCTAATCTGATTCCTTACTTATTATATCTCTACCACCTTTATTTTCACTTTGTTCCCAGTACAGATTGCTCAAGATGCAAATAACTGCATTTTTATTAAATTTATAATTAATTTAGTAATTGGTCATACAATTATTTCAATAAAATTACATTACATAAAAAATGAATAAAGTTACCAAGCAGAAAATGCATATTTGGAGAACGCAATTTAAAATGTGTTAACTACTATTGAAAATGGCATTGGAACCGCAAGATTTGGAGTCCAAGAGCTATTTTGCAATTTTGATTAAGCTCAAAATTCAAAAAAATATCCCATGGTCTAACTCCTGTATAGGTCAGGTTAATGGTGATGTTTACATTTTCTGAAAGTTGAGACACCACCCCACTAATGATAATCTACCTTTATAAAAAATGCCACAAGAAGTAATTAAAGTAATGACCAAGGTGGGGAATAGGATGCTCTAAAAGCCGATAAATGACGAAAGAGTTTTTTCATTAATATATTAGGAATGTATTGCATCCATACTTAAAAAGAAATGGTGTGAAATTATAAATCGTTTTGTTTGTCGAGGTACATAAAACACACATGACCTTCAAGCTTAGACATTTTTTTATTTTAGTAGCCTTTTATCCGAATTCAACAAGAATTCTCCAACCGCAGCATTCAAACCGCTGATGAGCTGTTGGAAGAATGTAGGTAGTGGTACAATTTACGTGATTTTACCCTGTGAAGTACTTATCAATGAAAAATTTGCTGCAGTTTTGGAAAGGGTATACAAGGTGCTTTAAACTCAGCTATCGTAGAGCATGTGGACTTTTTACATGGGATAATTCAGCTATTGATTTCACATAATGCTTAGGCAAGAATAAATGTGTATCGGACATTAACTTTTATCGATTTCAAAAATATATGCGGAATACACTTTTTACAACAATTTAAAAACATTGATAAATATGAAATACACAATGAAGACCTTCTATAACGAATGGTTTTATAGCAACTTATAAGAAAAATTTTGAACCATGGGGCAGAAAACGATAGATTATGAACAAAACATTAAAGAAATTGACACTGATCAATATAATTTGAAAAATAATTTTAACTGCGATTTCCAATAAATCATAATAAAAAAGAGACTCTCAAAATTGAAGATTGTGATAAAAGATAGACAGAATTTTCAAAACCTGTGAAGGAGCAAATTATTATAACATTGAAGCAAATTTTAATAAAAATGAGAAATAAAATATTGAATTAAGGCAACCTAAAATACGAGGATGTATTGATATCTAGTTAGCCTAGACCAGTTCCTTGCATAAACAAAATATTGCGTTACCATAGCAACAAATAATAACTTATTAGAAAATCAGTGTAAAGTTTGACGTCAAAAAAGTAAACCAGAGTCACGCAATAAATTAAATGAAAAAAGATGTCCACCGAAATTGTGAAAATCGAAAAATTGGAGTATCGAGCCATCATCAAGTACCTGTATTTAAAAGGGTTAAGAGGTAAGCAAATTTACGAATATATGCTTAATACCCTTGGTGATCAATGTCCTTCGTATGCGACCGTCAAAATTGGAATGCAAGCTTCAAAAGAGGTAAATTTTCCATTGAAGATGATGACCGATCGAGAAGGCCAGTTTCTGTGTCAGTCCCCGAAAATATCGATGCAGTTCATGACATGATTTTATCAGACCGTCGAATTGGGCTAAAACGGATATCTGAAGCACTGAATATTTCATACGAACGCGTTCATCATATGGTTCACGTCAATTTGGACATGAGAAAATTGCTGCAAAATGGATCCCCAAATGTTTGAATGTTGACCAAAAGCGTGCAAGGGTAGAAGCATCGCGTTCGATCTGTGCTCGATTTGAAAACGATGTAGACTTCTTAAACCGAATTGTTACTATGGATGAGACTTGGGTACATTTCTACGATCCAGAAACAAAGCAACAATCGATGGAATGGCGACACTCTGGTTCTCCAAGACCTAAGAAGTTTCGTGTCCAAAATCTGCTGGAAAAGTTTTTGCTTCAGTTTTTGGGATTGCCATGGAGTAATCATGATTGATTTTTGGATAAGGGTAGAACAATAACTGGAGATTACTATTCGACATTACTGACCACTCTACGGGAAAATATTAAAGAGAAAAGACGCGGAAAGCTATCCAAAGGTGTTTTGTTTTTGCAGGACAACGCCCCTGCACACAAATCTCATGTTGCCATGCAAAAATTCGTGATTTAGGGTTTGAATTACTAGAACACCCCCTTATTCACCCGATTTGGCTCCGTCCGACTATCACCTCTTTCCTCAACTGAAAAAAGTTTAAAAGGTCGTACATTTTCTTCCAACAAGGAGGTAATAGAAGCTGTGGAGGTCTGGTTTGCAGAGCAAGAAGAAACATTTTTTTTTAAAGCTCTAGAGACGTTGCAGGTTTGCTGTAATAAATGTATCCAATTAAGAGGAGAATATGTTGAGTAATAAAATATTTTTACAATGAAATTTTGTTTGGTTCTATAGTAGGCTAAGAATTTTTCAATACATCCTCGTACATATAAAAGAATTATTATTTCTACTAAAAATTTTTAAATAATTTTAACAATAAAAACTCAACATTTCAATCGAATATATTTAACACTAACGGAAAAACTGAAGTAAGTAAATGTACAAATTTGAATGCAATTTTTAAACTCCAGGGCGAAAAGGAAGACAATCCGTAAAATTTCGGTTTTGTAATAACTCCTACTGAATGGAAAAATATCTATGAAAAAAAAGATGGTGCAATTTTAAAATAAAACAAAAAGTTAACCCAACTTAAAAAACTTAAAGGAAAAGAAGAGTATAAAGTTTTAAATCTCAAATTTTAAAATAATGGAAACGACAACAATGAGAAGAGTAAAATGACAGAGAAGTAAAAAAACAATTATTTGTGGCTGACACTAGCAAAAACATTAATATTCTGTCTAATATTATAGTATACAAGATGAATCATAACCGACGGGACGGAGGTTTATAGCAAAACAGTAAAAGTTTTACAAGTTTTGTCATTTTAATAGCTTGGAGGTTAATAAATTTTACATTTTAAAATTATTTTGAAATGTACAGGATGTCCCAAAAAAGTGTGAGGCATCATAGTTATGTTTTTTCTTATGGGACACTCTGTATATTATTGTGTTTTTTGATTGCACGTAAAAAATAAGTTATACTTTCATAAAGGTTCCCTATATCTAAATTCAGAGTGTTCTGAGTTACGTCAACTTTTTAAAAAAAATTTCAATATCTTCTGATCCAACAGATTATAACAAATTTACTCTTACGTCTAAACAATTGGATATTAGGTAAATGTATTCAATAATTAAATACAACATCTCTTTACAGGGTGTTCAGAATTCGCAGGTTGATTATTGGAATATTCAATATGTAATATGAACATGAATAAAAGAAACACCGTGTATTTTATTAACTCATTTTAAAGATTGTCAAACACGATGAAAATGAATATTTTCAATACGGTGCTTGTAAAAACAATTTGGACGTGAAGGTTTTTTTTCATTTATAATAATTTTTCTATATGTATTATTTTATTTACAAAATTTCGTAAGGTTAAATTTTATAAATTAAAATGATTTCGGTTGTTTTCTTAAAAAGGCTGACAATAGCTGACGACAAATATGTCCAATATAACTGATTTATTACCAACTTTTTAATAAAAACATTTTTATTATCGTGATATCTACAAAACAAAATTTAATGCTGACAGAAAGAATACAGTTTCCAGTACAAGAAAAAAAATTATAAAATTCCATCCTGTAACTGTACCGCTTACCTATTTCAAATAAAATTAATTATTATTTTATGTACTTAAGGGAATATAATAAAATACAACACGTTCTTAAACATAACACAAAACTTTTTGAAATCAATATTCAAAATAACTCTAGGCAAATAAAAAATGAATGGACTATACGCAAACACGTTAGATGTATTGAAATGAAAATTCTTGTGTAAGTATCGTATGCCTGATAGAAATAATATTAATATTATATTATTAAATATATACTAAACTCGATAACTTACTTCTGTATTTCAATTTAATTGTTTGTAGTTACGCAATTGTATGTGTTGAAATTGAATTTGCTTTGATTTAATTTCACTGATAGTTTCTTCTTTTAACTGATCAATTAGAAAAAAAGTTATGAAAACATTTAAGACCTTAAAACATCAAATATAGATTGCATCTGTGCATCTGATTTTTTTTTTATTAAAACGAAGAAAAAAATATTTAATTTGTTGCAAGTAGTGTCCATCACCGCTTATTATTTATTCCTCTTGAATATTATGATGTGCGAAAACTAAAATAATCCAACGTTGAATTTGTAAAGTGTGAGTCCGGTCCTGTAGTAATTTAAACATATCAATAACAATAATTCACTTCGTGAGTGTACATTTCTCAAAAGTGTAAGCTTACATTTTTCCCAAAACAGAAATTTTAAACGGGAGCCCCAATTAAAAACCACCCGCTGCGCAGGCGTGTATCAAAGTCGCTCGATGCCGAAAATGCGCAAATCTTATGGCGCACGTCAATTGTAGTTTTGAGAAGTTGCAGTCTGTTTTTGTTTAAGAAAAAAAGCTCGTATCCATTATTATCCTAATTTATTTTCATTATAAACACCACATCATTAAGGTAAGTTTTCTATAACTTTCGTAACGTGCATCTATGCGTAAATATAATTTTAGAACGACAACCTTAACCTGCAAATTTTCTTGTATAGAAGAGTCAGTGTTTTCTAAAAAAAATGAACGACGAACCGATAATGGCCACTAACGACGATGCAAGCGAATGCAAACGTGGTGCAGTTCAGCTTGGTTACTGGCAAGACAATTACATTTCTCTTTTCGTTAAACAAATGCAACGCAAAGCACCTGAGATGCATCGAGGTTACTATGCAAGAGTCAAAGGTGTCGAAAGTTTTATATACAAATTTCTTAAGAAAGTCGGTGACAGTGCACAGATAATTAACCTGGGGGCAGGATTTGACACATTATATTGGCGATTAAAAGATGATGGGGTTCGCGTCGCAAATTACATCGAAATCGATTTTCCTTCAGTAACTGCAAGAAAATGTTACATAATTAAACGGAATAAACAATTACTTGATAAGATTTATGAACAAGATGGTGAAGTGAAATTGAGTGCTACAGATTTACATGCTGGGACTTATCACTGTATCGGTGCAGATTTAAGAAATATCTCTGAACTGGAAGCAAAATTCCAACAAGCTGAGATTAATTTTTCCAGCCCAACTTTGTTTATTGCCGAGTGTGTATTAGTGTATATTGAAAATGACTGCATTCATAGGTTATTGTCTTGGATTGCTTCAAAGTTTAAATCGGCATTACTAATTAATTATGAAATGTGTAATATGAATGACACTTTTGGTGATGTTATGTTAGGTAATTTAAGAGCTAGAGGTTGTACATTAGCAGGTATTGCGGCTTGTAAAAATTTGGAGACTCAGACTAATAGATTTTTGGATAATAACTGGCAGGGGGCCAAGGCTTGGGATATGGTCCAAGTCTATTATGCATTGCCTACAAGTGAAAGGCAGCGCATTGAAAAACTTGAATTTTTAGACGAACAAGAATTATTGATTCAGTTATTTCAACATTATTGTATTTCTGTCGGCTGGTTAGGTTCAGAATTTGAGGATATTGATATAAACGAACATTAATTGTATTACCCGCTATGTTCATATATTACCACTGCAAAGTTGTAGAATACAAACGTATGTTAAATTACCAAAATTTATTTTATAGTTCTGTGATATTACTATATGAGCATAGCTAATATTGTTGTACCGTTGTTACGTATTTATAGATGTATCATAATTAATCATTCTATAGGGATTAAAAGAGAATGATTGTATTTTTAAAAGCGAGAATAAATTATTTTCGGGTTTTAACATTTAAAAGTGTGATAAGTGGAGCTTTATTAAATTAAAGTATTGTAGATATTTTGCATATTGTAAATTTTGGAATCTACTTCAATAAATCTTATTGTTCCTTGTGTTATTCTTGTATTACTTCTCTTCTGTTGTTATTGAAAAGCAATGACGGCAATAAATAATATACAAATGCCGTCGTTATTTTTATAAAGCAAATTTATATTTTAAAAGACGTCTAGACAGCTCTCAGATTTTAACATACAGCCTTTAATACACGGCCAAATGACATGTCCTAGTGACAAGCGAAGAGGTTACTTCATATAGGTAGTGAAATTTCCGATACTTTTAACACAACTATGTATCGTTTACAAGAATAAAACTATTCAAACTTGTCTTTTCTAATTTTTTCATAAAATTAATTAATTCAATCACGACATTTTTGAGCAACCTTTTTTTATACTTTTAGACGAATTAAAGTTAGTTAGATTATAAATATCAGATTAACTGCCTCAGGGGTCATATTAACCGCCTGGTAGATTGCTAAAGTCGCCATGGAGGTCATAATGACGAAGATATTCGTTTGTTAAAACAAAACGTCCTCTCCGATGACCGTGTTAAAACGGTAACCGTAGTTGCCAACGTTTCAGCCCCTATTGTACCTCTAGGGTTTCGACACCGTCAATCCAGAGGCAATAGATATTCTTGTCTACCTAGCATCAGATGTGACCGCTGTTCATGTTTAACATATTGTTGGCATAAAATCTTTGAAATTTTTTTAGTGAGATTTTAAAAATAATTCCAAAAGTTGGAATGACCGAATTATTCTAGCCCTATGCGCCTTTAATGCATATAAAATTGCAATTAATAAGTAGACCCATATAATAAAATAGAGGGTTGATCAAATGTTCAACATTTTTTGTGGTTAAAGATATCATTTCAAAATTTGGGAACCTCAACTTTCGATCTTTTGGGTTTTATCATTGATTATAGAAGGTTGTAATCAATGGTTTTATCTAAAGCCAAATACGTGCGGTAAAGTACCGTTAGCGGTAAAATTTAGATGAAATATATTTCCTCTATAATTTACTTTTTTGAAATAACTGGTTCATCTTTGAGTAAGGTCGTTAAAACAATTTCGTAATTTGTTAATGCTCCTTCGTCAAAGAAAACTGTTTATAGGTTCAATTCAATGCAAATCAATTAAAAAAAATACTATGAAATTTGTGATGTTTCCATACTTACAAGAAAATGTTGAAGTGAAGTACTGTATTGCGATTTTCATTTATACTTAAAGAGAATTCAAATAAAAAACTGAAATTTTCTTTGAGATTTTGTAATTTTTTTAACAAAGTGGTTAGATGATACAAAGTTTAGAATTCGATGTATCTAAGAAAGTCTGTTTTCATTTCTGTCAATTTTTAGGTTATATTTATGTCTGGTTTTAATGAAGCTGCCTATGGGCACCCATTTTTTTATTTAGAAACTCGTAGACTGGAAGCCAGCAATAAAATCCTTGTATGATTTGCCCCACGTCAAAGATCTTGGGAAAGTTAGCCAGTATTATTTGTTGCACGAAAACGGAAGTAAGCGATCGTCACGTTTCATCTTCTCCTTGGGGCGAACTCTTGAGCGTGTCAAAAAATTATACAGATATCAGGAGACAGCCAAAATACGGAAACGCAATGGGCCACAATAGTACGGCGAAGCTAAATGTCTACCATACGTTAAGAAAGTGGCACGTTTTGACTAGTATAGCGAACATTTGGCTATCTTGTGATTAATTTAACTTCATATACAGAGATTTTTCAAATTTTAAAAAAAGAACAGCACATTAACCTTGCAACTTTTTTAACTCTACTTAATGGCTTTATCCAATATTTAATACAACGTTTCGTTTTTTAAGAACCATCATTTTCGACTTTGTTTGAATAGACGAAAAACTTATTTTTGTCGTTTTGAAGTTCTCTACTTGATTCGGCATTCAACATTTTTTTTTATGTTTATTCAGATGGGAAAATTCATACGCGATGTAAAACATCGAAAACCAACACTTATGGTCGGTTGCACCAAGACAACTTAAACTTAAGTGTTGTTTAAAACTTAGATGTAAGGTTTGAGAACACAACACTATTTCTCAATATTTGTTTATTACATTTACATTAACTTTAGCGTTACATTACAATGCTCATTGATCGTTGTTGTCATGATCGTGGTTTACTACCGAGTGCCGCTCTTCCGTTGGCGTCATTTCGTGGTGGCGCTGCTTGTCGTCCGGTACGCGGGAATTATGAACTGTTACACATATACTACACATTCCACCCCTAATTGTAAACAATTCCTTTACATTTAATACAAAACACTATATAAAATTTTGTACATTCTTAACGTACGAATAAAAGTACATCAATTGAATTAGTCATATCTACAAGGCTTACGTATGCTGCATCTTGGGCGTAGCTTCAGCGTTGTCGTCGAATTTCCAGATCGTGAACATGCGTTATCGTCATTATGACTACTAATCTGGGTTTGATGGGTAGGATTGCTAGTGGGTTTAACAGTAAATGCTGGTGAGTGATTTGCACTATTATCCTCCCCTCCCTAACTTCAACTTTAATTATTTGATTGCAGTGGCGTTTCCACGTTTGACCAGTGGGAAGTTTGCATATATAGGTTGCGTTGCCAATAATTTTTGTAATAATGGCATTAGTCCATGCTTTCTTGTTTACGTTCCTATAATCACGAACTTGGACATATTCCCTACGGTAAATTTTCGGTATTTATATTGATCAAGATTTACATCTAAACCCGATTGCTTGTTATGTAACAAGTCTAATCTTATTCTTAACTTGCGACCGTAAACTGCTTCGGCTGGGGACACTTTTGTAGAAGTGTGTGGGGTGTTCCTGTATATTAACAAAATTCTAGTGAGTAAAACATCGATTGAAATATTAAAATTTTTTTGATCTGAAAGTGCTTTTACTAATTTTGATTTTACGGTTTTTACAGAGTTTTCCGCGAGTCCATTGCTCTGCGGGTTGTGCGGTGAAATCGTTATATGCTTAATACCATTACCGAGAAAAAATTTTTCAGTTTCTTCCGCTATGAAACACGGCCCGTTGTCCGATACTACCGTGACTGGTAATCCGAATCGTCCGCAATAATCGCGAAATTTACTTATGAATTCGTTCGCGGTTATATTTTTAGTTTTAATTACTTCTAACCACTTAGTGTGCGTATCGACGATTACTAAAAATTGTAAGTCGTTCAACGTGAAGAAATCTACATGCACAGTGTGAAAAGGTAAGTTAGTTTTAGGCCACGGATAACTACATTTTGGTGGATTATCCCTATATTTTAAACACGTATTGCAAGATTTGCAAAGTAATTCAATTTTTTTGTCAATTCCAGGGAACCATAAATATGACCTCGCCAATGCTTTGGTACGTACAATTCCCTCATGCGTGCTATGCAACTCGGACAAAACTTCCGACTGCATGGAACTTGGAATTATTACACGATGTGCAAGGAATAAACAGCCGTTTATTACTTCCAGGTCGTCTCTTCTTATATAATATGGTTTTAATTGGTTATCTATAATTTTTGGCCATTTTGTACTAATGTATTTACCTATTAACGTTAAGATTCTATCGTTTTTAGTTTCATACTGTATTCTGTCATTATCGATAGGTATCTCTAAACTTGAAAATAAATTCTATTATCATCATCACGATCCGTCTCGTCATTTGTTAATGGTAACCTACTCAAGTAGTCAGCGATTACATTTTCTTTACCCCTAATGTACTGAATATCAAAATTGAAATTAGAAAGGTATAAAGCGTAACGTTTAACTCTATTAGCGTAAATTTGATTTATTTCTTTTTTCCTCCAAAAATTGATATAAGAGCTTTTGATCTGTTCGTAAAGTGAATTTATGTCCGTACACATATTCTTGAAATTTGCTAACTGCGAAATAGCACGCTAAGCTTTCTTTGTGAATTATAGGATAGTTCCTTTCAAATTTTGAGTATGTTCGAGAAACGCACGCGACTGTACGTTCGCTGCCATCGGGCATGATATGTGACAATACAGCCCCGATCCCGTTTTCGGACGCATCGCTCGTAACGATTATTTTTAATTCGGGATTGAAATAAGTTAAAACAATGTCTGACGTAATTAAATCCTTAATTTTGTTTAATGCCCTTTCGTGAACATTATTCCACTCAAAAATGTATCCTTTTTAACAAGTTATACAACGGTTGCATATGACTTGACATGTTTGGGACAAATTTACTATAATAATTTGCCATGCCTATGAATGATCTCAGTTCTGAAATGTTTTTAGGTCTTGGAGCGTTCGAAATAGCGCGTAACTTATCTTCACTCTTACTTAACCCTTGTTCAGTTAAAACATGCCCTAAGAATGAGATTTTGTCTTCCAGAAACTTACATTTTGTTAAGTTTATTGTTAACCCGGCATCTTTTAAAATTTCAAAAACTACTTTAAGTTTCTGTTTACAATCTTCACCAGTTCTATGACCTATCAATATGTCGTCTTGGAAAGTGAAAACGTCTTTAACGCCTTGAAAAAGTTGATCAATATATTTTGAAAGTAAAACTTGCACTTTTAATACCGAAAGGCATGCGTGTTACCTCGTATAAACCTTTATGCGTTGAAATTGCAACTAACTTTCGCGATTCGTCGTCTAATTCAAATTGCATATATGCATCGGATAAATCAATTTTACTAAACTTAGAATTTCCCGAAAGGCTTGCATAAATTTGATCAATTTGAGGTAATGGATAATACACGTCTGCTAAGTTTTTGTTTAAACTAATGTAACTTCCGCAAATGCGAACCGTATTATTTTTCTTTAAAACTGGTACAATATATGACGACCACGTCGAATTTACTACTGGTGTTATAATGCCCTGACTCTCTAATCTTGCAAGTTCGTATTCTACTTTAGTTTTCAGTGCCAAAGGAATAGGTTTAGGTCTATTATGAACAGGTACCGAATTCGGTTTTAACTTAAGAGAAATTTGTGCATACTTGAATTTGCCTAAGCGATCCGTACATACATCTGGAAATTCTTCCGCCAACGCCTCCGCCATAGTCCGAGGGCCAACAGCGTATACACCTGTAGGAACAATACATAAATTAAATTTGTTTATAAAATCCCTACCTAATAAACAAGTAGTAGCGTTAGATATTACATAAAAAGTGATCAGTTTGCAATTATTCTGATAGCATATCTCTATGTCTATGCACCCTATAGGCACAATTGCTTCACCCGTGTACCCTTTAAATGACAATGTGGTACTTTTCAACTGATACATATTTAAGTTACGTTTGTAAAAATCTTCTGTAACAGCGCTTATAGCACTACCACTGTCAAGTTGCATACTATAATCTTTGCAATTTATTGTAATATGCAAGTTGATAGGGTTAACATTAGTGCTTTTGATATTAAAAATCACGTTATCATTGCTACGACTGCTATCACCTGCGCTTGAATCAACGTCATTACCTTTTCGATTTGACTGTTTGTGCGCACATTATTTATGTTAACATTCACATGTTTCCGTTTTTTACATACAATTTGCAAATGACCCCTATTGTTACACAAGTTACATATAAAATTAATGTACTTACACTTTCCGTAGTGTACTTTACCACAACATTTGCACTTCTCTTGCGTTCCATTGCTTTGGTTATACACGTTCCCCTTCTTGCTATGCAGTCCGTACTTATGTGTTGTCGATTGCATCGCATAAATGCTGTTACGACTGCAATTTGTGGTTGAGTTGACCATTGCCATTTCTTTCGATATCGCTACTTGCAACAATTTATCGACCTTGGTATCGACTTTTCTTCTACTAAGCGGTCTAATACTGGTCCCGGTTTCATACTACTTACAAACTTGTCTGCTAAAATAAGTTCTAAGTGTGGAAACTTACACTTTGATGCCAGCTTTTGATACGGGCAAACCATTCTGTAGAAGTTTCTTCAGATGCTTGTGTTGCTCTGTAAAAGTCGATTCTTTCCCTGTACTCGTTTATCGGTGCACTGTAATGCTGTGTTAAAATTTTAACTAACTCTTTATACGATTTGTCCTTAGGAGCTAACGGAAAGCATAGATCCCTTAAGATCGTATATACTTTTTCGTCGATATTGCTTAACAGTAAAGCTTTTTTTACTATTTCATCCGAACTAACTTGATTGGCTATACACATTTGTTCGAAACGTTCTTCATACGTGATGAAATTGTCGGTAGCTTTGAATTGCGGTACCGCACTTGTGTAGCTCGCCATGCTTTGATGCGATTCTCCACGAATCCACTTTATTAGCTTCAATCCGTGCTTGAAACGTTTTTAAACCTCGTCGCCAAGTGTAAGGTTTGAGAACACAACACTATTTCTCAATATTTGTTTATTACATTTACATTAACTTTAGCGTTACATTACAATGCTCATTGATCGTTGTTGTCATGATCGTGGTTTACTACCGAGTGCCGCTCTTCCGTTGGCGTCATTTCGTGGTGGCGCTGCTTGTCGTCCGGTACGCGGGAATTATGAACTGTTACACATATACTACATTAGATATAATTGTTAAAATCATATAAAAAGGATTATTTTTAAACATAGCTTAAGCTTAAGTCCTTGGTGCAACCGACCAATAAAATTACCTAATACTAGAAAAATTGGATAACTGTAAAATTATTATAAAATCATGTTTTACCATTTTTAAGTAGCAATGCATATTTCTGGAAATCTAACAGTGAGGTTACTCTGGGATAATTCTGGAATGAGATGCTGGTGCTCCGTCCTGCATAAACCAACAAACTGCAACTACGTACAATTATGTGTTATTTTATTCGTGACAGACATTTTAAAACGTAATTTTATAATAAAATTTTACAGTTATCTAATATTTGTAGAATGCTCTCTATGTTTTACATTGAGTCTAATTGATGATAGTTACTAGAACAGTGACGAGTCTCTCAAGGGGAAGTTGACATAAGCATTTACTATGTTAAATTAAAATTGACGTATATCTTTTTCTTGCATTTATTAACCGAATGAATTTTTATTTATTAAGCGCCCTTTGTAGAAGAATTAGGTAATTTATTGCTTAGAAATTTTTTGCGCTTTTTAACTAGGCTTCGATTCCGATTACAGTTTTTTTTTTAATTAACTTTATTATTATCCTATATAATTAAGCACCTATTTTTTTCATGTCTGTTTCCGAAATTAAACGAGTACTTCCAGACGTCGTAGAGACTTCGAAAACCGGAAATTTCCATTCCATAGGTCTACCATTATTAAATTAATGCAATAAAATTTGCCCGTCAATCGACGGGCTTTTAATCTAGTTATAATATAATTTTGTAAAGTGTATTTAACATTTTTAATAAACTCATTTTATAAAAATTGTATAAATGAAGGCATCAATATAATAATAATTTTATTAATTAAAAAAAGTACAATAGAGATTACACCCGTATTTGTTTGCGTAAATAATTATAAAAATTTTATTGTTTTTTTTATTAAAATATCCTTTTTCTACGATCGTGCAAAAAATGACTACTCTTTGCAGCAATTACTGTGCCAAATGTTTCACTTTTTTGCATTAGTGCAAAAAGCAAATTATTTTTGCACTACTGTAAAAAGGTTTTTTTTCATTTTTTATTTTATTTTTTCGGTAGAAAAAATGTTGTGTGCAACAGTGCAAAAAGCATATTTGTTGCACGTTTTGCACCCTCTACATATAAATTTGTATCCACAGTTTACCTGACATAAAAACACATAAGCAGCGATCATTACAAAGTTATTGGAATTTAAAATTGTTTGATGTCGACAGTTATCAAAGTTATTAGTATAAAGGAATTGTGGAATCAATTTTCACAATTAAAAAAAAGTCAATTTATAATGTTAAAATTTTGACATTATAGACTGAAACCAATATATGCCAGACGGAAATAACAAAAATTATATGAAAACATTTTTTCCAAACTCTTATCTAAAATTCAATCTACTCAACTTTTGTTGCTCGACAAACAATAGAGAGAATTTTGCCTTTACAACGTGATATTTGTTTGTAGAGTTTCAAATTATGCCCGATATATTATACTGTGTTAAAATTATAAGTAAGAAAGCTGTTTCGAATTCGAAATTAAAAATCAATGGCAAATTAACCTTACTGTTTAATAAATATAGGATTGCAACAGTACTCGAACAATATTTTGAATATTAATTTTTTTAATTTAAAACTGGACTGCTACAAACTTATTACACCCTCTTATAAAATAAGAAAAGCACCACTTTAGTAAAATACATAAAAGGTACCTATTTAATATAGTAATGTTTTGTACATTTCAATGCACACAAAAAAATTACTTTAAAGAAAAATGTTGTGATTTAATACTATTTTTTATTTATTCAGTGACGCAGAATGTTTAGAAATGAAACAGCTAATAATTTTCGATGAACAAAAGTTCATCTTATGAATTCACAAAGTCTGTCTGTCTGTCTGTCTGTCTGTCTGTCTGGATGTCCGTAGCTTTTTTCCTGTTGACATTTGTGAAAATTTTCTTTCGGATTCCTATAGAACATAAAAATCTAAGACATTTTTGCTTCGATTATTTTTTGTCTATCTCATCGGCAAAGTGGTCAAATCGGCTCCCGAAAAAAATTTTAAAAAAATGTTACAAGTCCAGTCAAATTTTCGAAAAATTTTAAGCTAAATAAGCAGTTCTTTTGTTCATCCCGGCAATGCAAGCTTGCGCATTCCCAACTGGTTTTTAAATAGTTTTAATTAAAACGTTTTTCCGTAGCTTCCTCAGTTAATATTCATAAATTAACTAATTAGACGTTTGAAACGTCCATACTTCATTGACAAACAAAGTTTTAATTAAAACTATTTAAAAAAAAATTATTAGCTGTTTCATTTCTAAACATTCTGCGTCACTGAATAACTAAATTAACAGCTGTTAAAAACCAAAATCAATTTATAACTATTTTTTATATTTCTTCGGTTTACACGTTTCCAGCGTATTTAGCGATTTCGTCGTCTGTAAAGTTTTAGTTTGCATTAAGCTGCTCATTTTGTTATGTAGCGGAAAGTTAAATAAAAATTTCGTGCTTCGCCCACTTCACAATCGCGGATAATTAATTTCTTCAGACTGAATTTTCGACGTTTTAGAGAATCCAGTTTTCTTGTGTCTTATTTTCGCGTAACGCAGATTTATAAAAACTCCCGCACTACAAATGTAATTACCTACTCATGGTAGGTTTTCTTCATAAAGAAGTTTACCGTAACGACATGCCAGTTTCGGGCGTTTAGTAAAAAAAAAGTTTTGCCAGCTTTTGGGTGTTTATCAGGAAGAATGATTGTGATTCGACCTTTACGTCTTCGATTGCTGCATTATCTTCAAAATGCACCGCCGTTTCCGTCGTCGACACATCTCTTTAGCTCGAACTCTATCACTCGGAAGCGAGTCCTTAAGGTATTTATTAACGTTATTTCTATAAATATTTAAACATTGGAAATTAAGAATGACTTGGAAATACTTATTGTAAATTTTTAAAAAGTCGCGGTGTGTTTGAGGGATTTATGCGTAGGGTTTTATTATTTATTTTAATACGAATAAGAAATGTTACCGTTCTACGCATTTCCAGTCATTTAGTGGACATTTTGTTGAATTTATTGTGTATTAATTCGTAAGAATGTATTACAGTTTAATGTATTTAGTTATGCATTTCTCAATAAAAATTAGCAATCACGATGCAATTAGATTTCTGTTTACTAATATTAAACGCATATTTACCCGATTTATTTAGTAGTTTTTATATTTGAAATTCTATAAATCCTGTTAATGTTACATTGTGACAAGCCTTTTTAGTTTATGTTTGATTTTGTTTTTGTGAGGTTAGTGATAACTTTTACAGATCTCCTGGACAAACTCCCGGTAAACAGGGGCTGGAAGCTTGACCTTGTTTGACGCTCACTTGATTTTGACAAATTTATTGATTTTTATTGACGGTTTTGCAACCATTTACTTAGACTTTTTTATATTACAAAGGCAATTCTTCACGCAAGCCACTCCCTTTCCGCTGAGCTACAGTGCAACCCTTATTTATAAAATTGTCGTTTACTTCTTTTTGCATGCAACAATGATCACGTGATTTTTACTGATAAATGTGCCCAGTAAAAACATTTAATTTTTTCTAATCTATTAATTAAAATAGTAAGATTAAAATTTCCTACACAAACTTGAGATGGAAAGACAATGAAACTTTTATAAAGTCTCGTTGTTATTACAAATTATCATTTGTAATAACTCAACGCCATTGATAATTAGAAAGTGTTGACTTTATTATTTCAAATTTATCTATGACTAGGGCAAATAAAAGAATCGTTAGCAATACATTTCGACCTTCTCAGAAACACGCACACCCACTGTGCGACGAAAAACAACTAAAAAGTGGTAAATTTTGCGGTTCAAGGACAAACAAACAAACAAACACACACACATTCATTTTTATATATTAGATAATATAATTTTCTAGATTTACCAATTTTCTTCAGAGTCTTCTTTACGTCGAGTTTCGGAATGACTAGCATTGCGAGTGGATTTATGAAAAGGTTTTCTCCCGAAGTTGTTTTGCAAAACATAATAATTGCATACGACTCCGTTTACTTTTGAAATTACACGACGTTAAAGAAGAACGTCAATATGGTGGTAGTTATTTAATCCTCCTTTGAGGAGATGTGCAATAAATTAACTTACTTGCTTTCAACGTTAGCAATATTTCGTTAACCATGTAGTGGAAAACGTGTCTCCCGAAACGTTGGAAAATTGATAGAAAATAACTCTATATAATTTAGAAAACGTTTGTTCACAGCTCGTTTAAGATGTCTTCAAAATACGAGCACGAATTTCTATACAAGCTGTGCCTTGTTAAACATATTTACAAAAAAATTATAATAAAAGTATAATAATATAGAGTGAAAGCAAGGGTAAAAATAAAAAAATTTATATTTTAAAAATGCCTATTGTAAATATATTTCAATGATAGCGGTCAAAAATTTTAAAAATTTTATTTTCAACATTTAAAATATTATATCATGTAACATGTTGTTAGGGTAGTAGGAAAAAGCTACTCATTCTTTATCAATGTCAAAACGATTGCAAATTGCAAGTTTAATATCGCCTGGTGCTACCGTAACACGCCCGAAAATTAATTTTCATTAAAGAAACTTTCGTACATTGTTTAGAATTAAACAAAAAATAGTAGAGAAGAATTACAGTTTAGATAAACGTTCATACAATGCATTAAAGTAATCTTATTCTTGTATCCAATCATGTCCGGAGGTTACTACTTCACTTCATATTTTATGTTGTTTTATATGTGGTTTTGAATTAATATATGTATCTAGGAATTAAATTTTTAGTCATGTATCCGGACAGTTATTTATAGTAATATTTATAGTAACATTTTGACTGTATTTTTTGTTTTTTTAAGATTTTTCAAAAATTGCTTTGCAACGATTCTCAATCTCACTCTTACTATTTTAAGCATGTGGTTTAATAAATATCTACTTAATTAACCAGATTAATTGCGATACAAGAGAGGGTTTTTTAAATTATTTTTTTGGGTTTTTTAGATACTAAATACGAGTGGGAGTGTGGCTGTTTTCATTTGCAATTATATGAATAGGTAATAAGATCAATTGAATCTAAAATGAAGATGTGCATTAAACCTTATTTGAAAAAATACTTAGTTATGTTTTGTTGTTTACAGTTTAATGATTTCTTGCTTAATTATTACAAAATTTCAAAAATATGCATTAGATCAAACTTAACCTTTTGTGGTCGTGCGTTTGAAAACATAACTTTTTCATCAGAATACAAAAACATAAAAACTGATGTAAAACAAACGTTTGACGGTAAACATCAACTTAACAAAATTATAATCATTATCATTTCATATGTTGCTAACTAAAGTAGACACACTGTATATTAAACACACGAGCCAATGAAAACAAATCGGAAAATGACCACATTTATTGTCGATTCATTCCTGCAGTCGTATAAGCAATGACGATAATAAATTTTGAATATAGTCGACTTGTTGGTCTTGAATGATATTTATCAGTAAACTCCAAACGACAACAAAAGATTAAGTTCGATTTAATGCATATTTGAGCCTTTGAAAGGTAAAGTAGTGTAAGTCAATGTTTTGTAGTTTTTGAAATTTTATGAGAGTATTAATTTTAGATGTTTTCTACTTCGTGGTTAATTCATAATTGTTGTGTTTAAGAAATTGACAAAAGAGGGCATTATATTTGTTTACCATAAACAAGTTTCTGTTTTTAATTACATTTAAACTGGCGTAAGTCAACTTACACCACTTTACCTTTAAACTTTTTAACGTCGTTAAAAGTTAATGTTTCTTGTGATGGTAAGGAAAATAACAGAAAAGTCATGTCATGCCTACACCACACAAAAAGGCAAAAAGTTCTCAAATGAAAACTGCCATTGCAAGAATCAGTGCCAGCATAAAGTTTCTGAAAATGAAAGGAGATTGGCATTGAAAGGTTTTGGAAAATCGGTGAGTTTAAAGGTCAAAATGCTTTGGTTTGCGGTTTAATACATACTGACACGCCAAAATGTTACCGTCCTCAGGACCGCAGCAGAAATGCAAAGCAGGCTACTAACAATAATTATATTCAAACTACTTCCACAGGTATGTAAAGGTATGTAAACAATTCTTTTTTCTACATATCAAATTTCAAAGGTCGACTACAAAGAGCACTTAAAAAACGCCGTTCGACTGTCTTCTCCAAGAGAGACCTACGCAAAAAGCAACCTCCAATAAATAAGACCCCTCTGGTTGCCAGAGAATTAATTCATAAGCATATTACAAGCTTTCGAAGCTATCAATCTCATTACACCTGCGCCCACAATCCAGACAGAAAGTATCTGAATCCAAAGCTAACTATAAGAACAATGTATTCATTGTACATTGAGTGGTGCAAAACTTTTCATCCTGAAGTAATGCCTGTATCTGAAGTAATGTATCACAAAATCTTTCATGAAGATTTTAACCTACATTTCCATGTACCACTGAAATACACATGCGTTAAGTGTGATTCTTTTAAGATGAAAATGTTAGTCGGAAATGATGGACAATAAATCCAAGAATTGAAGACCTAGATGTAATTCATGTAATTACATCTAAGAAAGGCCGAGAAGGCAAGACAGTGCCTAAAAAGTAATAAAGAATGATGCATTTTAGGCCACCAATACACAATTACTTTTGACTTACAAAACGCACTTCCTGTTTCTACACTGACTTGTTCCTTGTCATATTAAGTATAAATGAAATATGTATGTTTACAATTTTTCATGCCATGACTTAAGCGAAAAAAATGTACATATATACCCTTGGAATAAAACCCAAGCATTAAAGGGGTTCCAAAAATTGCATAATAATAATAATAAATTTATTTAATATAAATACTATTCAGAGAACAATAATTTAAAAAACTATTTGAGATTGGAAGCCACATACCTCGCAACTAAAATTTTAAAGGACTTCAGGTTTTCGCATTCTTTGATGATTTTGGGCAGTTTATTAAACTCTAACAATCCCTTACATAAAATGGTGTTATAAATTTTATCGGAAAAACATTTATGAATCAAAATGAAGTTATTGTATTATAGTTATGTATATTATTAAAATAATTGATTTTTTTTGTAAATATGAAGGCATCACCTTAGTTCTAATTTTATATATAAATACAAAAACATTATATAGGATTTTTGCTTAATAGACATAAATTTTAGTACACTTAACATTAAGTCAATAGGAGTAAATCTCACACATTTTAATATACATCTCATCGCTCTATTCTGCATTGATTGAATTTTCGCAATTTTATAATTTGGCATATTATACAAAAGAGTACTACAGTATTCTAAATGACAAGCAACAAAACTATTGTATAATAACATTTTAGTACTTGTGCTTAAACTTTGGCTTACTCTACATAAAACCCACCTTTTGTGAGTATTTCCTTGTTAGATAGTCACAATGCTAATAAAAATTCAATAGCGGATCGAATATAACTCCCAAATACTTGATATTTTGTTCATAATCTATTTTTATGTTGTTTATATTCACATTTATGTTACTAATATCTACTCTATTAATTACATGTTTTTTTCCATATATACAATATTTAGATTTTGTTACATTTATATGAAGATTGTTTACGCAGAGCCAATGAAATAATGAATTTAGTTCTCTATTAACTAGTTCTTCTAACTGAATTATATTTTTGCCTACTGCATAAATCATCTATCATCAGCGAAAAGTATTATTTTTGACTTATTTACAACATTAAATACATCATTAATATATATTAAAAACAGTAATGGTCCTAATATTGTACCTTGAGGTACGCCCCAATCAACATTAATAGGTTCAGAGATGCCAGATTTAAATTTCACTTTTTGATTTTTGTTAGTCAAATAAGATTTGAACCATTCAAGAACTTTATTTTTTTATTCCTATACTTATTAGTTTTTTGATTAGTATGTCTCGATTTACAGTCTCAAACGCCTTCTTAAAATCTAAAATACCGCTAGCACTATATTTTCCTCACCTATTTCTCTATTAAATTGATCATATATGTTGACTACCACGGATTCGCATGAATGACCTAAACGAAAACCTGATTGGTTTGGAGAAAATATTTTGTTTATATCACAATAATTTTGTAATAGTTTTTTAACAATAATTTCTGACAGTTTGCATACACAGGGACTGTGTAAATAGGTCTAAATTTCGTATTGTTGTTTTTAGGTACCGGGACTACCAATGACGTCTTCCATTCCTCAGGGAATTGTCCGTTTTGTAGGCATGTATAATTACCGTTAATATTCGATCTCCAATTACCTCAAAAGCATCTCTTAGAACTTTTGTAGATATACCGCTTTCACTTTCACTCACATTCTTCATTTCACGTAAATGTTTTCTGACATCGGCCATTGATATACTTTGAAATTCACCAAATTCACATTTAATAGAAGTATAATTGACAGTAGGAAATGTAGTTTTTTAAATTGTATTTAATGCAATGCTATTTACACTATCCTTCTCCTTAGTTAAAACATATTTTCCAAAAAATTTTTCATTTGGAGATGAACTTTTATTATTTGGAAGTATAGTTTTAAGATGCTTCCACATTTCTTTAGGGTTTCCTTTATTTTTATCTACCATGTTTCTGAAATAGTTTTCTTTTCTTTTTAATTTTTTGTACAATTTTATTTCGCTTTTCTTGTAATTATCCTAATTAGTAGAATTTTTAAATTAGAAAACATGTTTTCTCGTACGCAAAAACTGCAAAACATATTGTAGCATATAGCAATGCTTGTGGCGGTCAAAATCGAAATATCAAAATGGCTTTGGCGTGGTTGAAACTTGCTAACAAGCCAGAATTAGAAATAGTAACAATAGATCACAAATTTTTTGTGTCAAGGTATTCATTTTTACCCAACGATGGTGATTTTGGAGTGATCGAGCAGGTTTCTAAGAATAAAATGAAATTCGTACCAAATGATTGGTGTCAAATAATCAGAAGTGTTAGAAAAAAGAATCCATTTCAACTTCATGAAATAAAACAAAATTCAACTAAAAATTTAGAAAATACTACAACAAACAGAAAAAAGGATGTTGACGGTAATACAGTATAGTGGCTTAACATCCAGTGGCTCCGTTTCAAAAGAGGACAACCATACTATAAAATTTATTATTAACAGACATTAGATGATGACTTCCCTTTTAACACCATAGACATCCAGCAAAAAAGTAATGGTCGCCCCCAGAATATAGAAAATATTTTTCTAGAAAGATTGTACGAGGACCTTTACCAGTGGAAGACTATTAGAGCAAATAGAAATGTATTAAATTTATTTTAATCGTTCTCATTTTCTCGTTCTTCTTAGTTTTAAAACTTAAAATATTTTTTATTATTACTATTTAGAATATATTTTGCTTTTGTAATTAAAATTAATAAACTCATTTAACCTAATATTGAAAACCAAAGTGGCGTATGTCATTTTTCAGGAAAAATATTATTCAATCTGTAAAAATTACTAAAATGTTCTACTTAATATTTAAGTTTACATGTATTACATTCTATTCATTAAATTAATAATTTTAAATAAACATAAGATTTTTATAACAGCCATTAACTTTAAAGCTTTATAACTCAGAAAGATGTTGCACTGACTTACGCCAATTTTCCTTTCAATTGCTCATTTTGAAATAACTAAAAATTAAGAATAAACAAAATTGGAAAATTTTACAACCGTAAACAACTAAACATAACTAAGTATTTTTTAAATAATTATTATTTTTAATAATAATTATTACTTATTATACGTTCAAATAAAAAAATACTTGACTGACATTGATTAAAAATCACTCGTTTAGGGGCACGTGGTTTTTTTCACAAATAACAATTTTTTTTGGCAAAATGTCACTCAATAAATTGCTAACCATCAAATTTTCGTAACAACTTCAAATTTTATTGAAAAAAATTTACCACTCTTGATATTATACGTATATCAATAAAGTTTTGGCGCTATTGTGGTCGCAGTCAAAGTGACAATAAACTACACGGCGACTTATGCAATTTTTTATACATAAGTTAAATTGTGAAACGGAGAAACCCAGTAAATTAAATCGTCTAAAAAAAGTCAAAATTACATTTTTATTAAATATTGCGTCCAACATATAAAAGAAGTAATTTTAAAATAACCGATTCAAAGCACACTTTTCCTTTCAATAAAGTTATGACTAAAAATTTAATAAAAGCAATACGTACCTAAATGTCAAACAGTTATAAATAATTTCAGCATTCAAACTTTTATTGCCAAAAGCTGTTTATAGGTAATAACAATAAAATACTTTTCTAAATTAAATTTTAATCATTATCAATATACTGTTAATATCCAAAAATAAATTATATAAAATAAATACCTACAGCTAAATATTAATAGTAAATTTATTTAAATTGATTGTTTTATTACGTAGGTATGCGTGTTTTAATAGAGCTCAAATGAGTAATTTGGTGATAAATGATCAAACGGATAGAAAAAGTTCGTTCTAATACTCTACTAATGTGCTTCTTCTTACTAAAGCAATTTAATTAACTATTAAATTACTGTAAAAAATTGGGGTAATTTTGCCTTAAAAATAATGTAAGATCACTACAATTGGCAAGATAAATTTACTATACAGAATTATGAATGTGCACGGATGTTGTTTTCATATAGTGACCTTAATTATTTAAGTATTAAGAAATTGAAGGGTTTGTGATTGAAGTATGTAATGTAGACTGAATCCTCTAGTTATAACCAAATGTGATTGAGAGATTTTTGACCAATAATTCCCGTTATTATTTTTGGTAATAACAAGAAATGGTAAATTAGCTTAAAATTATTAAAAACGAAGTACCGGGTGACCCAATAAGACTGTTCCTCGGCCATATCTCGGGAACCGTTCGTCGTATGACTTTGGTGTAAAAAAAATATTAGGTAAATCGGCCATGAAAAATCGCAGGAAAATATTTTCAAGTTTTAAAAATTTAAAAAAAAATCAAAAAAATCAAATGGAATGATATGACTATTTCTTTATGATAAAGTAGCCAAATAACATCCAAATAGGCCAGTAAAAACCATTTTTCAAAATCTCGTTCCTGACCTCAAATATTGGGAAAATGAGAATAATGGATGTTTGAAGATCGAGGACCGCGCGGTAAATTTTCTAAAACCATTAAAAATTTAGCACAAAATGAATAAGATGTTAAAGAGATAATTGTGAGTCTAAATAGAATTCATTTAAGCATTATTTAAAAAAATATATACATCATCAGAACATTTATGTTGCTCCAAAGGGACTAAACGCATTTTGAACTTATTGTCACTTTAATATTACTCTCGTAATTCTAACCTTTCATTTAAAAAGTAAGCCTAAAAATCTAAATAGGTACACTACATCCAAATTCGAGTATGTTAGACCATATATTTTGGAACAATTTACAAAGATTCTTTGTAAAATTTGGTGCCCTAAATCTAGTACTTTGCGTAAAGTTTTAAACTTTTTTTTTGCAATATGATGTGTGGTCTTAGAAAAAAAAAGATAGGTAGGTAGTTCAGTTAATCTTTGGCAAAAAAATATAATATATTTGCAAATTAAAAAGTATAAGGTATAATTTTTTAATCGCAATAATGAAAAACATGGTAAGTCTTGGCTTGATTTTAAAGTAAAGTAAAAGCACTCTACACTTTAGGCTTTGGAAAATTAAACAAATGGAACACGATGCATTATAAAATGACGCAATTTTGTAAATTATTCTGTTGTGTTTACATTCAGAAAGTGCAGTTTTTTGAATTTGTAATTTTTTTTAAAATGCCGATTTCTAACCAAGAAGCATTTAATATGCTGGCAATCAATTTTGAATGTTTTCAAAATGGGATTATGGCTGCTCGCACCTTCTATTTGCGCTATCCGAATCGACCGCAATACTATCGCCGCGTGTTTGTGGGTTTAGCCCAGCGCCTGTTAACAACCGGTAGCATCCGTAGACCTGTCATGAATCGGAGAAATAGGCCAAATAACGAACAAAATGTTATTAATATCCTGGCATCTATAGAAATCAATCTCCAAATTAGTACTAGAGAAATTTCTTGAGACTTGGGTATTCCTCAAAGTACGGTTCATCGCATTATTCAAACCCAGAGGTATGTAAGAGGTATACCTCTTTTTATAAAGTTTAATCTATTTTACACTCAAATTATAAACTCCCATGTTTTTTTACATTTTTTGCAATTTTAGGCTACACCCCTACCATATTAACTTACACCAAGGCCTTACTCCTCCGGATTTCGACCGAAGGATAGATTTTTGCCACTGGCTATTAAACATGGTAGCAGAAAATCCTCAATTTCTGTCAAATGTGTTGCGGACTGACGAAGCCACTTTCGGTAGTAATGTGCAATTGAACTTACATAATGCGCACTTATGGGCTCGAAATAATCCGCGCAGGTTTGGAGAAGTCCAGCATCAAGGGAGATATAGTGTAAATGTTGGGTGTGGAATAATTGGAGGGCGGGTTGTTGGTGCGTTTATTTTGGACGGAGCATTAAATGGTCGAACATACCTACATTTCTTAGAAAATGTTCTTCCAATTTTAATAAATGATATTCCGCTGGACGTCCGCCAAAATATGTTTTCGCCAGTATTTAGATGCCACCTTCCCTGACCGTTGGATCGGAAGAGGAAGCCTGTTTTCTTGGCCTCCAAGGCAAGTTTTTGTAATGTTATTTGCCGTAAAATTGCTTCAGTATTTAACACAAGAATCTTTGGATGTTGCATTTTGGAATGATTTTGTTTATAATTGCGCACATATTAAAACTTATTAAATATTTCAAGGTCTCCCGATTTAACCTGCCTTGATTTCTATTTCTGGAGAAAAATTAAGGATATAGTCTTAGCAACAAAGCCAACTTCCCGCGAGGATATGATTGCAAGAATCAGGAATGCCATCTTGAACATCCCAAGAGCTGAAATTGAGAATGCTGTTCTTTCAACACATCAGCGTCTTCAGATGTGCATCCAAAATAACGGAGGCCATTTTGAACACCTGGGTCGCCATTAGATTCCTTTTTTTCCTTTTATGGGTTTTATTAAAAAACGGTTCTTTTTAGAACCACAGACCATTTCATACAAAGAATTCTGTAAAGTAACTATATTATACCTACTAAAATCTTTGTAAATGGTTCCAAAATAGATGGTCTAACATATTCAAATTTGGATATAGTTACCTATTTAGTATTTATCTTTTCAATGATACCAAATTTGTTAAAATCGGTCAAACCGTTAAGAAGTTAAAGCAGGTTATTGCAAAAACAATTGAACACCCCCGCCATCTTTGTTTTTGAAATAACTGAACTTTTGTTTTTACGAAAATGATAGATAAACTGGTTCTCTTTACAAATGTGAAAAAATTTTTTGTTTATTATGCGAAATTTATAGAAAATGCAATTTAAAAATTTAAGATGGCAGTTACGCCTAACCATACCATACTTGACAATATTGGTTGTTGGTTTGACAGTATTGGCCGTCGTTAATTGGAATTTCTTTCTCATGAGATGCTACCCACTCGTATTATCCAAACTTTAGAAAAACATTTCCTTGATTGACTTTAATTTAGACGACACTAGTATTTCCGACATTCATGTGATAACATTAAATCATATTATTGAACAAGCACAAACTTTAGTCAACAGAAAAACACTATCGGTGTTGCTGATGATGACAGCTTAGAACTAAGGTATCATAGGAACATGACGTTTCCAGTCGGTTAGCATCGCGATGACAACCGGTGAAATATCAAACGGGGTTAAGTCGAACTCCATGTTACATTATTGCATTTATTTTCTTGTGTGCAATATTGGTTTACCTCCATGCCTGATTTATCATTTATATGAAGGATTTTTTGCGTTACATTAATCAACTTATGCTTATGCTACTTTGAATGAATACTTAAAAATATTTTTTTTCCGAAACCTGCAGAATAGTATATTATGCACCAAGGTTGTGAAGTGTGTCATTACTGCCTTAGCACCAGTTTATTTCGCGATGGGCGGTAGCGAGTGTGTCTTACGACATCTCGTATATAACAGGGACACATGTGAACAGTATAAACTAAGAAAAATGCTAACAGTTAACTGTTAGGATTTTTCTTAAAAGGAATAACTTCAAATTACCAAAAAAGTATATCTCACAAATTTCAAATAATATGGTACTCACGTATTATTTAGAACCACAGTTTTCAGAATAGATTTCGATGAGTTTAATTTTTTTTAATCTACTCAGTACCTATTAACGAATTTTTAAAACTATAAATGTCAATGAAAGTTGACTTACGCTACAAACTCTATACACGACCAGATACGCATCAACAAAATACAATTTTGAAAAATTTAAGTTGTTAATGTAACAGATATTATATACTTGTTTATCGTATTAATCTTACACTTTTTGTATGATGGCTTTTATTAAAGCAACTTTGTCAATAGATGTCTAAGCAGTTACATAAGTGGATTCTTTGATTATCATAGTCAACTAAGTGTTGGCATAAATAAAAACCTCAAAATTGCAAGAGATTGTCGACAAAAGGTGCTTTAACGCAAATGCATTTTCGGAGGTGTTACGATAGCATAATACAACGGTAGATGTCGCAATACTTATTCGTTGACTTTTATATAACTGAGTGGATTGTAATTCGACCTTTTATTTTAGAAGCAGTAAAATTAGTATTGGTATTATTTATATTTTGGTGTAAATAGTTGCGAAACTCTTCTTGTGACTTTTGTCAAGTTGAACCAAAACTTTGTTGCAACCTAAAATAAGTAACTGTTTTTTCAGCGGCAAAAGAATTGCAAATAAATGGAATCGCATTTCCAAATGTGATGGTACTATAATTTGTCGACATCATTTTACTTCAGACCTAACAACTACCCGTTTAACTTTTAGCGAATCCTGTACGTCTACATTTACTATTAGTAGTGAATTTAATGACTGTGACACACCTGAAACATAAACAAATCTACAGACACAAAAAAATATTTAGAAGTTACTTATTCGTCCCAAGCACAGTTTATCAACAGTCCTGATTCTCCTTCACTTTAGATATACAAACCGATAAAAAATAATAAAATAAACCGCCCTCTTTTGAATGAAGAGGAATTGGTAATCATATATGTAAGCACATTTTTTTTGTATTTAGTATGGTAAATAGTTGATTTATTGCTATGAAATGAGTAAAAAACAATAAAATTTTACTAAAGTCTGTATACTATTGGCGCGGAGTAATAAGTCATAATTGCTTGAAATAATTCTTTATTTTCTTGTAAAAGCGGTACTTCTACGGTTAAGTAAAAACCAATAAATTCTAACCAAAATACGATCATTGTGCCGCTCTTGCAGCATATCGACCTATCTAGGGTCTGAGAACAATAGATTAATCTGTGTAAACAGTTGCCATCAGCCCAGGTACTGAAGAAACGAGAATCATAGCCTTAGATGTGGGTATTATACCAAAATACAAAATAATGGTATATAATATGTAAGAAGTAAAATTTGTAGATTCCACAAAGTAAGGATTGAAACAATAAAAGAAACCACATAATAATTTATATCAAGGTAGATTTTACTATTATAATATATTTACCTACTAAAAATATGATTTTCCAAACGTATCAGGTACCTACGCCACTGCAATACTGGAGATTCGATAATTCTGACAGGTTTATTACTCCGCGCCAATAGTATACTGAGTATAGCTCATTTAACTATTTGATTTTAAAGTTTTCCCATACAAAAAACAAAAAAACATTTTTATCGTATTAATTCACTTGCTACTATCGTGAAATATTTTTCATATTGAATGCTAAAAACAAGGTAATTGATTAAAAATTATGTCGATATTAGAAAATAATTTAAGCTAATTGGTTCTATAAAGAAACAATCAGTTGGATACCGGATGAAGAGTACTTATTAATAAGGTAAATTCACATTGTTTCCTACAATTTGATTTAAAAAATTCAATTTTGATTTACAGGTTATTGCAGGCTTGTCGCTGCGACAAAATAAAAACTTAACGATCGATGATATTGAAGATTTGCAGTCAAATTTGGTTGTAAATATACGAAAATCAAAAACAGGAAAGTCTCGGGTATTTATTGTAGTTTTTGAACTAAGCAAGTTAGCCAACGATCTGAATTTAGTACAGGTTTATCAAACATATTTAGCTTTGAGATAGCTTAATGTACCCCATTATTTATCAACTACTAAAAGATCAAGTGTACAATTCAGCAGGTAGGAATAAACAAATTTTTATTGAAGAAAATAAGCTTTTTAAGATTTTATCCAACATTAAAAATTCCACCTCCTCATTTATTCAAAATTTGAACACGGCTTCTGGCGTTTCAATTCATAGCAATAATTGTACTTTTAATCATTATGTTAACAAATAAAAACGTTTGAAATTTTTTTTTAATTTTTTCCACTAGTGATGAATGTAATTTGTTTGCAAAATGCTTACTTTCTTCTTAAAATTCAGTGATGAAATAAGTGTCACTTTCATAAGCGACGTAAGTATTTTACTTTATTTTGTTTACTTTTAAAAAGTGTAATAACACATTGTCTTTTCTTTTTTGAAAATGTGGTTTTACTTTCTGAAAAAGTTATTCAACTTTTGTTTTACTATTACTCTTTTCTGCAAAGATAAAGAGTTAATTATCGCTCTTCAGAATACTAAAAAGCTACCAATATAGTTAAAATTGATGCAATAGCAATAAGGTACAATTAAACCTAAACAAGACCGAAATGATGCAATTGACTTTAAAATGAACAAAATCAATAATAGGCAAAAATAACTTAAATTTTTGGGGTGTTTATGTTGTCTCAGAAAATAAATAAATCAATTTTTCTTCTGCGGTATCTCTTGAATAGTATTAATGTTAGTGCAGTAAAAGTGTCTTGTTTTCGCTAATACATAGTGCTATATCTTATGCTATTATAACTTGGAGTCATTTGCCACAATGGTGGGATGTATTTAAGATCTAAAGAAGAGCAGTTCGTGTTATTGCGGTACTTCGATACAAAGAAGACTGTAAAGCAGAATTTATAAAACACAATATTGTAACGCTGCCCAGCATTTTTATTTTGGAAATTTTGTGTAACGCTAAAAAAATATTTCTAATTTTACATATCAATCTGACGTACGTCATTACAACACCAAGATATAGCAGTAATATTCGAGTAAATTATTGTTGATTAACAAAGTCAAAAAATGGACCTGGCCATTAATCACAATAACTGTTAAATAGTTTACATTAGAGATAAGGCTACTACCGTTGAAACAATTTAGGAAATTCATAAAAAATTTTTGCTGTCTAAGGTTTTTTATAACTATGATGAGTATTATAATTGTTCTCGTGATTTTTTATCAACTATATTTTATATTTATTTTTATTTTTTAAAAAGTATATAATTAATTTTAGGTCACACTTTAAATACGATATATTTTTATAGTTTTTTTTACGAGTATTAATACAATTTTGTCTAAATACCACCAATAAGTAAAATAAAATAAAAATATAAAACAACAAATTTAGTGGTTGACTTTTAATTTTTAAATGTAAAATATACACTTTTTATTAGAAATATTAATTTATTTTTCAAATTTACTCGGCAGTTTTATCTCCAATTTTTGGGGTAATATTAACTAAGTAATCGCTTTTTCAATTAAATTAAAATTTTATAAACTTTGAAATTAACGGGTTTTACATTAAGACAAATAAGTTCTTAAATAATCGTTTAACGCTTTCACCATTTTGCATTAATGTTAGTTAAAAGCTGTGACTACGTATATCTAAAGTAATAAGGCAGCTACTACGCTTGCTAACCATAATAGATGAGAATACAAAAGATCGTAACCCTATTCAAAACGACGATGATACAGGAAGCAATTATTTATGCGTTCTCTACATTATTACGTTGCCTTTATGTTACAATCAAATAAGAACGTTGACGATTGCATTCTTGCAGATCCATTTTTTATTTTATTGTAACCTAGTTTGTAACAATTACCGTGTTTCATCAATCAAATTCAAATAGAAACTAAAATCCATAGACAAACACAACAGATTGTCTTGTTATTAATGATTAGTTCTTTGAGAAATTTGAATACAAATGCTTGTTTCTAATTTAAGTTGCAAAATAAAAGAAAAACTATTGAGCTCCAATTTGTTTGCTAAAAGTTTGCATCAAATTTTAGATAAAAGCATCCATTGTTAACAAACTCGACTTGATTGTAATATTAGAACCCTAATTTTAATCTAAAAATAGATCCAACACAATAATTTAATTCTAAAGATAACTGAGACAAATACTTCCCTGTTTAATACTTTGTTGATATTAATAGTCCTAATAATTAAATAGGCAAATATTCTTAGTGCTCGTTATAATGTAAAGTTGAATTATGTACTATAATTTAACATAATGAACCATTTACTATCAATTATCTAGAAAGTAAATTAGAACCAACCTTTTTCAAAAAAAATTTAAACTTCATCAATTTGTTAATACAAACCGTTTATTTTATGGCTTATAATATGTTTTTTTTTATTGTATACGATCCTGAAAGAGAACTTCTTACCGTATTGATTTAAGAAGTATATAAATTTTAATAATCAAAGCTGCCGGGCGCACCTAACCTGAAACATGTGTCAGAACTTCTATTTGTCGCACATTTACAGACCTTCGTCTTCGACAAAAGTCTGGTTTTTTAATATACTATATGTGTTGTTTGAAAGATAACATCCTCTATTACAAAAAATGCATTCTTGGACACTACAAAAGTTTCTGGATTAGTAAATTCTTGCGAGATGAAATAATATTATTTATTTTTTATTTATTTATTTATGTAAAGATTTAGGATACAAACAGATATAAATCCAGTAAAGTATCCATAACTAAAATATAATTACATATATAAAATAAACAGTCATATGCAACTCCCCATACAGAAACTTCAATAAACAAACACAATAACTGTGAATCAACTCGCAACACATTCGCACTGACAAGCACCAGTAGTAGCCAATCGTTTAAAAGTCGCCAGTGAGCTTGTTAAAAAATTATCAATATTAATATGGTTGTATGATCAGCACATTCTTACTAAAGGAGAATTAATTCCTGCATTGGTATTGCAATATCGAATGTGAAGCAGTGATGCGGTGCGTAACGAACGTTCTGGCACTCGAAACTTGACCCTTTCAAGTAGAGAAGGACTGTCAAAAATATTGTTCAAAATTTTCACCATGAAAGTTAAATCATTTACAGCCCTTTTTTCTACTAATGGATGTAACTTAAAATGATTATAAGAAGAAGCATTACCATCAAGATTTAATTTACACTTTCTACTCACATACGAGGATATATTGAAAAATTCTTAGCCTACTATAGAACCAAACAAAATTTCAATGTCAAAATATTTTAGTACTCAACATATTCTTCTCTTAATTAGATACATTTATTACAGCGAACCTGCAACGTTTCTAGACCTTTAAAAAATTTGTTTCTTCTTGCTCTGCAAATCAGACCTCCACAGCTTCTATTACCTCCTTGTTAGAAGAAAATTTACAACCTTTTAAACTTTTTTTAGTTGAGGAAAGAGGTGATAGTCGGACGGAGCCAAATCGGATGAATAAGGGGGTGTTCTAGTAATTCAAACCCTAAATCACGAATTTTTTGCATGGCAACATGAGATTTGTGTGCAGGGGCGTTGTCCTGCAAAAACAAAACACCTTTGGATAGCTTTCCGCGTCTTTTCTCTTTAATATTTTCCTGTAGAGTGGTCAGTAATGTCGAATAGTAATCTCCAGTTATTATTCTACCCTTATCCAAAAAATCAATCATGATTACTCCATGGCAATCCCAAAAAACTGAAGCAAGAACTTTTCCAGCAGATTTTTGGACACGAAACTTTTTAGGTTTTGGAGAACCAGAGTGTCGCCATTCCATCGATTGTTGCTTTGTTTCTGGATCGTAGAAATGTACCCAAGTCTCATTCATAGTAACAATTCGGTTTAAAAAGTCTACATCGTTTTCAAATCGAGCACAGATCGAACGCGATGCTTTCACCCTTGCACGCTTTTGGTCAACATTCAAACATTTGGGGATCAATTTTGCAGCAATTTTTCTCATGTCCAAATTGACGTGAAACATATGATGAACGTGTTCGTATGAAATATTCAGTGCTTCAGATATTCGTTTTAGCCCAATTCGACGGTCTGGTAAAATCATGTCATGAACTGCATCGATATTTTCGGGGACTGACACAGAAACTGGCCTTCCCGATCGGTCGTCATCTTCAATGGAAAGTTTACCTCTTTTGAAGCTTGCATTCCAATTTTTGAATACATCAATACATCCTCGTACAGCATAATTTTTTTTTTAATATTCTTTAGTCTACTGATATAGGTATCGTACTGAGGATTCCATACTTGGGTAGCATATGAAAAATATAAACATCTGAAAGATTGTATAGAGTTAAAATTTCGACAGGTTCGCATTATAAATCCTAACATTTTATATGATTTATCAAGTACATTGGCAATGTGGATGTCGAAAAGCATTTTAGAGTCAAACATTACACCCGAATCACGAATGCCCCTTACGACTTCCAGTACTATTCATACGTGTCAATGTTTACACGAGATGTCGCAAGACACACATTTTACTTAAGGTTGATTATGTTTACAATAGTCACTTAGGCGGTTTAAATCACTTTGCAGCTTAGAACAGTCATTGACATCAATTATTTGTCTATAAATCTTTAAATCATCAGCGAAGAAGAGGAAATGGGAATGCTGAAAACACAAGCTAATACTGTTAATATATATATATATATATATATATATATTGAACAACAACGGTCCCAGATGGCTACCTTGCGCAATACCCGGAGGTAGTTGAATGTAATCAGATATGTAGCCTCGTAATGCTACTGCTTGTGACCGGTTCATAATGTAAGAGGAAAACCACCTAAGTAAATCACCATGCACACCGACTTCAGCAAGTCTTCGAATGAGAATTTCATAATTTATTTTGTCAAATGCATTACAGAAATCGGTGTACACGCTGTCTACCTGTATTCTGGAGTTCATGGATAGTAATATAAAATCAGAATATTCAACAAGGTTTGTTTCAACTGATCGAGACCTATAAAACCCATGTTGCTGAGGCATTATGACATGTTTTAAAGCAGAAAATGTTGCGTCATATACGAGTGTTCAAATATCTTGGCAACGATGTTTAATATTCATATAGGTCTGTAATTACGCACGTTACTTCTACTTCCATTCTTAAAGACTGGCGTGACATTTGACTTTTTCCATTCCTGAGGAAAAACTCCACTTTTAAGAGACTGATTGAACAAAATACATAATGGTACGCTGAGTTGCATACCACAACGTTTAATAAATAGTGGAGCAGATTATCTGGCCCCGGACCTTTATTAATGTCAAGTTGATTAATTTTATGAAATATATTATGTTCATCGATATGGCAGCTACTGATTATGCCATCTGTAAATATTTCATTAGGCTGTGCATTTAAAGTATTCAAAGTATTAGAAGATACATAGACACTGCTAAAATAACCTGAAAGAAGTTTACAGATAGAAACACCGTCAGTCGCTGTTCTATCGTCATATGTCATAAAGCCAGGTATTCCACAAGTATTCCCTCCTTCCCGAGCAAACATCCAAAACCGATTTAGATTTGCAATAATTTCATCTTCGATGGAAGAGATATATACTTTGTGTAATCATCAAGTATTCATTTTTTTGAGCGCGATCGTAACACTTGAAATGTTAAGTAATCACTACCATTTCTATAAATTTTCCATTTTTATGAATTCTTAGTTTTTCATTAATAACTCTTTTGGTATCTTTACTGTACCATGTAGGGTATTTTGTATTACGAGTTTTTGTAGAGAAACCAAACTGGTTCAGTCCCGATTGAATAATAGTACAAAATGTGGTGATATTACATTCAATATTAGCATTAGATAATACATAATGCCAGTTTAAAGTAAAAAAGTATAAATTTAATTCATCATAATTTATCGTTTTTAAGCTATTATTAAAAAGAAGGATGTCTACTGAGGAATACTTACACTCGATAACCAATGCAGGATGATACTTATCCTCATCTACTGTTTTGTCTGTACATTTATATTTATGATTTAAGTAGATTTTAAGATGTACCTTTTGTCTTTTTTATAAATTAGTCATAAGCAACTTTGGTTCCCAAGCGCAGTGTACGTGACAATAATGTGTAGCCGGAGATTAAGTTGCCCGCTTAAATGAATACCTTTGTGAGCCGTAAAAACGGCGCCAGCTTTCTGCCGCTGTACAATGGAAGATTGACGGCCGATGTTTATTTTGCGCCAATTTGTTTTTGCGATATTTGTGAACCCTCAATCTTCGGTTACCGGGTCTGTACCAGTCCGTGCCACCCTGCTGTAGCGCACCATTGGTCAAGTGCCGTGGCGGTAATTTTTTGTGGCCAATGGCGTTTATTTTAAGTTGTTGTTGGGGATGCCCCTCTGGCTTCCAAAGGTTTTAAAAGGCGTTAAGTTTAGATTTAAAGTTAGTACCGTACTTCGTACAAAAAATAATTGTTAACAACCAAGCAGTTCGAAGGTAAACCCACCTTCGCCCGAACATCTACTAATGGGTAATATGTAGATGATACAGATTTTATATAATTACTGTTGTTAGTGAGTATCAAATCAAGACATTACTACTACAGCCAGCAATGCGATTGCATTGCAAGAGTCCTGAAATTGAAATTCCATCAACAATCATGGCGGATACAGCGTCACTAGAAGATAGTGGTAGTAAATGAGTATGTCCAAAGTCATTCCAATTAATTTTAGGTAAATTGAAGTCGCCACATATTAAAAAATGATCTTGAAGACATCGTAAAAATCATTTAAATGTATTTGTTTCACTACTAGCAATTGAAGTAGTTTTTTCGCATGAAAAATAGTGTCGTGAAACTCGACTTTTCTAGCCTTTCGCTTGGCAGGTAAAAAAATAGTATTTAACATTACTAGCAAGGTAAAACCCGTTACCTTGAGTGTATTGTTGAATGTTTTATTTGTTCCTCGCTTATCAAAAGTTACTATAAATGAATAATAAACCATTAAAAATTCTAAAAATTTTGAAAATCGGAAAAAAAATCATGTGAGCTTTAGTATTGCTTTGGGAACACACGGCACTTATTTTGTTGATTAATTATTGTATTTCAATTTCACGTTTACGGAACGTTTTGCTGATGAGATTTACTGAAATGAGTGTCCCGCAAGCTATCATTGATGAAGCAGCAAGTGTAGTTGCAAGATTACTGCCCGAAAAATCTTCATCAAGGTATGAATACGAGTACGCGGAGTTTAAAAAGTGGCAAAATGAAAACAACGTGACTGGTGTTACGGAAGACGTTATATTAGAGTATAATAAATTGTCTGCCAAATTCAGCCCGAATTCTTTATGGTCGAAGTGGTCAATGGTTAAGAGTTGTTTGGCAGTTAGAGAAAACATTGATGTTTGCAGGTTTGTTTCCTTATATTTATTAGTCAGGTTTTTAGTTACATATGTCATTTTTTAGACTTCATAAAGTGGTTGCGTTTTTGAAAAGACGAAATGAACACTACGTCCCCAAGAAAACCAAGGTTCTGACAAAAGAGCAAGTGGAAAAGTTTATCATTGAAGCTCCTGACAAGAAATGGTTACTTGCCAAAGTCATTACCATTTCTGGTATATTTGGATGTTGTCGGTGCGATAAGCTTCAACCCTCACTGTAAATGACGTGGAGGATTTGGAGAAATATATTGTTGTCACCTTACAAGAGACCAAAAATTTAACGACAAGGAGGTTTACAATAACGGACGATGGGTGTAGCTTTAAACCTTGTGCTCTTTATCGGGAATATGCGGCCCTACGACCTCGAAGAAGTAAAGATCTGCGGTTGTTCTTGACGTACTGCAGTGGAAAATGTGTCGCCTTAAATGCAGGTCAACATACTGCAGGCGCAATACCTAAGAAAATTGCCGAATATTTGGAATTAGAAGAACCGGCACTTTATACAAGGTATTCATTTCGACGAACTGGAGCAACGATGGTGGTTGATGCAGGTGGTGATACTTTGGCTCTGAAGCGTGCAGTGGGATGGAAATCAACACAAATTGCAGAAAGCTACGTAGATAATTTGATTAATAATAAGATTAAAATGGCAAAAGAATGTTTCCACTTGAAGAATCCACACCATCCACTTCTACAGAAAATATATGCGCAAGTACAAGTGACATAACATCTCCTGGAAACTTCAATATTACTGGAAATCGCCACTGCACCATGCTATTTAATGTATACAATAGTAATAACACCCAATTTTCAAATGTTAATAACAAGTAAATCACGTTAGAGAGTTTGTCTGTCATTTCAAATTACCTATAAGAAGATAAAATATGAGGACGCGTGTAAAATTTTACAGGCTAGCCAGTTATATTTTACAAGTTAGTAGCTAGTTAAGAGACATTTTCAAGGTAACTATTGTGAGTTGATAAGCTCCTGTTTACAAGTGAGGAACAAATAAACCATTCAACAATATACGCAACGTAACGGGTTTTACTGGCCCCAGAAGGTGACCGACTCGTCTTCGACTCGTCAGTCATATCCTTCTGTCCGCCAGTAAAAACCGTTTTACTGCTAGTAATGTTAAATACTATAACATTGGCTAGTAGTCAATAACGAGCAATTTCACGTGTTTTACCGCATGTGAAAATTTTAACGAGAAAACATTTCGCAACATGGTTTAATACAATAGAAAAAAGCTAGTAATGTTATATTCATAATAAAATAGTGGTTTTAAGTTAATCTAACGTCACTGTTTTGGACTGTGGTCTGAGATGGTTTCTCAGAAAATTATGGTTTGTGTATAATAATTTGGGTCCTGTAGACAAACTTTTTTTTAGTAAGAAAAATTGTGGAATAATAAAGAAATGACAATACACGGAACAAACCTTTATTTATTAATAAAATAAGTTAATGTGCAAGCGAATATTTGCCAAGTTATTTGCCAAAATAATAATTTATGGTACAATTGTGACATGTCATGGTTATTCCTGATCCCTTCATATTAGAGTCAGGTAAATTAATTACAGTATTTTTGATAGTTTTTCTTCAATACTTGTGGATTTTAACTAAATTGATATTAAATAAATTTAAAGACTGTTAACCTTTTACATGATCTGGGGTTTGAAACATGAAGAAATGTGTCCACTGGAAGTGTAGATGTAATTTGAATACTATCTCTCTCTATGTAGATGTTATTTGAACAAAAACGTGTTGGTGGAAAATGTTGAAGGGCTTTACATCATATGTGCAATTCTTTTTTTAACTGACAATGAATCTTCTACGTACCCTTCAGCGGCAGTGAAAGATTTTCAACCCCCAAGTTGTTTTAACTGAAGAACATCGCCATTTATTTTAAACTATTTACTGCTTGTTATTTGATGGTAAACACGAAGTAACCTAATCTTTTATTATAAGTGTATATTTTTGAGTTGGGCTTTACATTATAACGTCACGTTTTTCGCGCAGCTTGGTGTCTTCCGATGTTGACTTTACTCTACCATAACAATAAAGCCAAAATTTAAGTTAAACTATGACTGAAATATTGAACGTTAGAGATTGAAAAACTGCCCTTAAGTTGTATATAAGGTTACAATTGCGACACCAATGATCGCCTAGGAAACTAAGCCAAAATTAACTTTATGCGGGGATTGTACCGGGTGTGCCACTAAGAAAGGTAGCCGGCCGTATCTCAGAAAATAATAATCGCACAGTTTGGGGGAAAAATATTTTTAATAATAGTGACCATGAGAAATTGCTGGTAATTATTTTCAAGTTTGTTGATTTTGACCGCTAGGTTGCGCAATTCTGACTTCAAAACAAAAAACTAAAAATATTCTCAGAAACAATTAAGTAACGTATGCCACACTGTTTTAATCACTAATGGTTTTTGAACAAAAAAACTTGATATAAAAATTTTCTCACTTGTCAAACAAAGTGGTGCAGAAAGTTTAGACTTTTGAAAAATACTTATGACTCTGGTTTGAATTAACTGGTTTTGGGACGTTATCTTAACAACTGACATATTTTGTCAAATTTCTGGAAAAATTTGGATAGAGCAAAAGTAATCAAAAAAACTGACCTAAATTGCTACTTGATACCTTGTTTTAAACGGGAAATATTTATGAAAATATAAATAAATTACAGCCACAGAAACCGAGCCGCGATCTCCGCGGTTTGTGTGTACCCATTGGCTCACTAGAACTAAAAATCAAGTAAGCCATAATTATAGATATATGTTGATGTCAAAATTAAACAGTTTTTATGTTAGAATACTATTTGGCCGTGTTTAAAACGTTATATTTTGTATTCTTAAAATGCTTTTGTTGTCTTAAGCGGCAGTTGATATTATTGCTATTGATTTTGAGTGTATGCATAATGCAGTTCTAGCTGCAAGACAGTACGTACTGCGTTATTTTGAAATACGCAAGTGTGGCAGCAGAATGTTTATTCGTTTAGCGAATTGATTATGTATGTACAGTAAAATCCTCAGTTAAGTGTTCGGGTAAATGACAGATACTTAAGGATTCCTCAGTGCTTCAAATATTGAGGGAACACCGGTATTTTTCTTTTCATACAGTGTTATTCCTTAAAATGAAATCTGCTTATTAAATTATAAATACATTTCTAATTGTCCGGGAGGGTCTTCATGATCAGGTCTGGAAATTAAAGTGGTCACTTTCGTGAACAACTATAAAGTACTGATCAACTTCCATATTTTATATTTGTATTACAAAAACACACACAAAAAACTCTAACAAATATTGGAATCAAATACATTCCCTGACTGTTGGAAACATGCTATTGTCAAACCTCTGCCTAAATGCCAAGATCCTACTACGATTAATGAGCTCAGACCAATAAGTATATTATGTTCCCTTACTAAAGTGCTCGAGAAAATCATTAGCATTCAATTAATGAAATACGTAACGGACTTAAACATTCTTCCTGCTTCACAATCGGGCTTTTGCTCTAACCACAGTAGTACTACGGCAACTCTTAAATTAATCGAGGATATTATATTAGCTACTGACAAGGGACTTATTACTGTACTGGTCAATTTACACTATAGTAAGGCATTTGATACGGTTAATCATGGCCGCCTAATTAAAGTTTTAAACCACTTTGGTTTGTCTTCCAATTCGGTAGCACTAATGCGTAGCTACTTAATGAATCGTAGTCAAGTGGTAGTAGTAGAAGATAACTTTTCTGATTCACTACCAGTGCGTCAAGGTGTGCCTCAAGGTTCGGTTTTGGGCGTTCTATTCTATGCAATCTATACATCAATGATTCTAAATTCCAGTGAACACTGCAGCATATACGCTTATGTAGATGACACACAGATGTACTATTCATTTAAATTTGCGGATCAGGTGACAGCATTAAATAACATCAATACGGATCTAAATTCTATATACAATATCTCAACGCAGCTTACATTACAACTGAACCCCAAAAAATCTGTTGCAATAATTTTTGGTAACCGTAATTGTCGTCAAATGCTAAATACAGGCATTCTACATGTTAATGATAAACTGATTCCGATAGTGAATAAAATAAGATGCTCAGGTTTTGTGTTGGAAAATACGCTTAGATTTAGACATCAAATTATGTAAGCAAAGCATTTTTTTCTTAGAAAATTATTTCAGTTTAGGCATGTTTTTAACATAGAAACTAAAAAAATACTTTCGGACCTATTTGTATTGTCAAGATTTAATTACGGTGCACCTATTTATTACGCTGCACTAGATCAATCAACTTCTTTACGCATTCAACAAATCCAAAACTGCTGCTTGAGGTATATATTTGGTATGAGGAAATACTAACACATATCTCACAAACTCATTGCTGTGGGGTGGCTGTCTATGTCAAATAGAAGAATTTTACAGTGATTGTGTCTTTATCACAAAATATTAAATATAAAACAGCTACATTACTTGTTTGAAAAAATTTTTTTTTGAACTGATATTAATAATGTTTTAACAAGGTTTAAAGGACTCATTTCACCCCCACACCCTACTACGGCATTGTTTGAAAGATCGTTCACATTTCAATTATATAAGTTGTACAATGACATACCTGATTTATGGAAAACTCGGCTCCCTATATTTATTTTGTCCCCTATGTTGTATCTTATATAAATGATGTTACTGACAGTTAAATATATTATTTACTTTGGATTATTAATCATATTCGTTTCATACTTGATTATACTCACTATACATATTTTGTACTCTGTTTTTCTATTTATTCTTTCTTTTCTTTTTTCTTATCTCTTTCACTTGTAAAGGGCTAATTACCTACTAATATTTAAACAAGGTTTAGATGGAAGAGCAGCACGAGCAAGCCTTGCCCACACTGAATTTCACCTTGAGGTTGTACCTGCCTATTATCTTTATTTTCTTTTGTATTAACAAACTTAGTATTACTATTATGGTACAATAAAGGTATATGTTATTATTATTATTATTATTATTATTATTTGTAGGGTTAAAATTAATCATAAATGACTATATCTATTTTGTTTAGAAACATTAAGGATTATCTATTGGAATCGTTACTATTTCTAGTTTTCTGTTATAAAGTCACAATTGCGCGCCCTAGCGGTCAAATAAACGGCCCTTTTTTCTGATATTGTTACTATAGTGTATGTTCTTTTTTAATTAAAAATTCAAGGTGTTCCATTTGACTTAAAAAAGTTATTGCTCTTGGAAGATGTCAAAATGTAACAGCAAATATAAAACACTTAGTATTACATTTTTTATTCTATGGAACCATCTTTGTTTGCTATAGTCCATTCTCTTTATACAAACCAAAAATTAACTCAATATGGAGTTCCCGAAAAAAGTTACAGATATTTCCGTAAACTTTGCATCTGTGAAAATTTTACTACCAAAATGAATACCTTGAAGTCTCCTAGTAATAGAGAATGTTGTACAAAGTAACCCTAAAATTTGACGTAGAACCTGAAAATGCAATAATATATAGGGTGTTCCATTTAAAATAACAAAGTTGGTATCGATTTTGGGTACAACCGAAAGGGTCAGAAAACTGAAAATATTTCAGATGAGTTGGCCTTTATTATTGATTTTAATTTTCATTTCAATGACAGAAATGTTAAACGTACAATCAGTGGATATAACTTACTTCAACATATAGCTGAAAGCAATCAATGGTCATAAAAAAATGGCCCCATTATAAACAAATCTTATAACTTGTGATAATGAACCGTGGGTGTAGTTGACTAAATGAATTTAAATGTATTGTATATAGAGCGGCTCACGCTATAACTATCTCTATAACTTTATTTCCACTAGAAATTTGAAAAAAAATGTTTTGTGCAACATTTTAAACATTTTAAAATTATTACCAAAGATGGTCAACTTTTGGTTTTACCAAAAATCAAACTACTGGGCGAAAGCACTAAAAAATTGACGTTTTTCCTGCTTTAAGCAACTCTTCATATATCTGAAACTTGATAAGTTAAGAAGTTGCGGTTTGAACTGTCGTAATAAACCAAAAAAATTATTTTGTAAGTTTCCGTAATTACTTGATATAAACTACTAATTTTCAAACATGGATACCTTGATTTTTTCAAATAAAACCGACATTAATTTTGTGTATTATCTTTCGATTTCAACTTAACCATTTTCGTCTACTTCTTCTTTTTTTAAATAGTTCGGATTTTTTATTGGCAATCACCAATCACCGATACATATGTTATGATTATGTGTTTTGTTCAGTTATAAACTACGGTTCTTTAGGTTTGTTTAGTCAGAAGGAATAAGTCGACATGACACTAATTCTGAACAAATGTCATCGTACACTTTTGTTGACATTCCATATCTATGCGGGACGTTTTTTGAATAAACGTTAACCTATCTGTAAAAAGTTTATAACAGTACCGTTGTTATTGATGATAAATTTCAAGCTTTGGGCGCAGTTTTAGAGAAGTCACACCTAAGTGTTCGTAAAATTAATAACATCTCATCAAAAAATTCTTCATGGGGACCGGTAGATTTTTCGATAAACCAACATTTCGTCTAAATGAATTTGTAAAAACCCTTACTTCTGACAAACAACTAATCAACAAGACCGTTGGTTTTTAAATATTTGGATTGATATTTTGGATATATATATATATAATATGTCTTTCATCTTGGGTGGGCGATCTTACAGGATAGATATGTTTGCAGTTCTTAGTCAATAATTTAGATGAATTGTTAATGCTTTGGCAGCACTGAGACAGATCAGGTTACAATTTTCAATGTGTTCATTTAAAATTACTAAGTTAGCATCGATTTCCGGAATAACCAGAAGTCATACAGTCATATTTGGTAATCATTTTAAAATGTTTCTCTCGTCAATCTATCTATATGTTAAACACTTTTTCAAATTTCTAATAAAAATGAAGTTATAGAGCAAATAAGCTGGCGTAGGAAACCCGGTACATGAACTTTGGAATTTTTTGCATTTAGGGATGAAAAACCAAAAGAGATAGAACACGCTACAAGGCTTACAAACTACAGTTTTATGACTTATGCATCTTTTCTTTTTTTTTAATTCTCATTGTAGATTAAGTTATTTTATCGAGTTTTAGTTTTGGCCAATATTTTCAATAAGTTTACGTCAAGTTATAATAAATTTTTATTCTCAAAATTGACTTTCTAATGTTTACAGAAAATGTTTCGATAAAATAAAAATGTTAAAAACATATAATCAAAGTTGTTGTGTATTTTAACTCATTGCGACACCAGAGTATTTCGCTTCACCTCCGCTAAAAGATATTAACATTGAATGCTAAAATCTTAGTTTAGAGGAATTACATATATTTAATTTCTATTAAAAGTATTATTTTTTTGTTTAAAAAAATTAATTAACTTATTAAAGAATTTTATTTGTCTTTAAGAGCTTGGAAGAAATTGGAAACACAGATGTAGTCAAATTATTATTATAATAATAATTTGTTATATACACATACCATGGGTTTAACTTGGTAACTATTTAATTCCTCAACATTTAATATGAATTTTTGCATTAAACGTTTATAATTTTGTTTGCATATTAAATTTTAAAATTGAAAATATTTACATTCTGTAATTAGATCAAGGGTTAAAGCTGAAGTAATTTAAACGGTTTTTGAAATTTGAATTAATACTTGATACGTACGATTAAATGTATAATACAATCTAAAACGATAAATAAAACATAATTTCAATACTTTTCTGTAACAGCGTTTCGACATTTGATACTCACACCTTAACACACTACTACTAAATAGAATTAACGACAGTAAAAAGTTCTAACGTAGTCATAGTTCAATAGAAGCTAAAGCAATTAACTTTGAATTCAAATTGTTACTCAAGCACCTAAAGTGCTTGCAAGCTAAATTAAATTCAATAATTGTTACTCCAAAATTAGAATCAAAATTAAATCTCAAGCATCGTTTAAGTTGTTAAACGTATATTAAAAAAATTGTTTCAACACTTAAAGTATGAAAGTACGATCTAAAAATTCCCGTATCTAGGGAATTGCATAAAATGAATATTTCTCGTCAAAAGTAGATAAGAAAAGCGACTGGGCAAGAGTTAAACGAATATATATCGGTATAGATTGCGTCGGGATGCGCAAAACTCCCACGAGAATATTTTAAAAAAGAGCAATGTGACCACAATGTAGTTTGGCTTCCGTTACCTCTTGTGATTACACATCTTTTCAGTAGCATAGAAAGCTATCTTTTCTGTACTTCAACTTTATTCAAAGCTATACTACAAAAGTTTGTTATCACATTTGCAGCGGTCTGCTTACAAGCACTCTGTGCAATTACATATAGTGCTGTTTGAGTATCCTTTGTCCACATTTATTATTTTGTTGATATTGTAAATGTTGCTTAAATATTGCAGTAAATGCCGACAAATATATATATATATATATATATATGTATTTTACAAACTTAAGAGTCGATAACAATAACAAATGAATCGATTCTATATGAGATACTCATGTACTACTGATTATTATTACATCAATATTTTATTATATACAATAACTACCGACTTTAGAATAGTTAGCTATCACTTTTTTCTTTCGTGTTACCTTTATAATAATAATAATAATAATTATAATAATAATAATTTTATTTGCCCTTGTAGATCATAGCTGATATAGGATGTATCATAATCATACGTATTGAAAAATAAAGTAATGAACAAAATGTCGTAATACAGATATGTTAAATTAAAATAAGAAAAGTTTAAATGTCATTGTTTAAATATTTCTCTACATTATAAAACGCGTTACATAACAGTATATTTTTTCATCAGTTACAAATTTACGCACCGAGTAAGTTTTCAAATATGGAGGAAGTTTGTTGTAAACTGTTACTCCGATGTAATATGGATTCTACTCATTGACACAAGATAATGCCTGTCGAACTGTAAGTCTGAACATGTGTGAGTGTCATTTAGTAGAAAGAAAACCTTAAAATTATTTTTGACAAATTTTAACAATTCAAAAAAAAAAATAAACAAGGTTAAAATGTTCTCCTTTTTAAAAGCATATTTTCATGAATTTCGACACTTCAAGCCAAACATTCATCGAATAGCCGTTTTCTGAATTAAAAACAGTCGTTGTGCAGCAGAAGAATTACCCAATAAGATTATGCCATATCTCGTGCAGACTCAAAGTTTGAGTAGTAGAAAATACTAGTTGCTTCTTTAGATTTAATCATACAAAGTCGTAACAGTGCAAAACAATTTTTCAACACTTTTTTACAAACTGAACTCACATGTTCGTCCCTAGAAAGAGATAAATCTATAGATAGACCAAGTAGTTTATGAGTGGAAACTTGTTGAACACATTTATTTGTAAGTCTGATTAAAGAACTGTTTCTGTAGATGATATTAAAGTGAATATGTGGTTGTAAAGAGTTGTTTTCTTTAACCATGTTGACAACTAAGTAGTAGGTTGTTACGTTCTAAAAAATTTAAGTTACGCTTATACAGAAGTATATGCACAAGTCATGAAAGGGAAACTATGAAATGAATTTTTACAAAAAATTGCTCAAAAGTTAACAATAAATCACATGTAACTTACAGTAATAATACATAATTGTAAGACAAAATTTCGTCGATAGAAAAAGGACACATGTTTATCAAGATTTCTCGGATTCTTTTTTTAAATGGTTTCGCTGGTAGGTCCTAAATTCCTGTTGGTAGTAAATTGTACACTTTTATACCATAATAACTAATGCCAGTACAGATTCTGTAGATACAAAAATAAGGAATTCGAATGTGTGTTTTTTGACGTGTGTTGTGATTGTGAACCTCCTGATGTAAAATGATGTAAATTATTTTTTATGTATTGTAGGCACTCTGCAATATACATTGCAGAAAGAGTGAGAATTTTTAATGTTTTGAAAAGTGGAATGCAGTTTTCTTTATGACTCGCACAGCATATGGCTCAGATAACATCTCTTTGTAACGAAAAAATTCTTTTAGCAGCGGCAGTATGACCCTAGATAATTAAACCATAAAGAGTTAAAAAAACCTAAATAGGCTTTAAAAGAACTTCTTGGAGAACTAGTTTTTGTATCGAACGTATATGGAAGATCATCGACGTCAATTTGAAGGCAATAAGGTGATTAACATGATTCCACCACGTGAGTCTGGTATGCAAAAAAATAATCAATAGTTTGATTTGGTTATCTTGGGTTGTTAATAGTAGATGTCTAGTTGTTAACGTTAAGTTTCTGGTTTCCGTATCATTAAGGCAGAGTATGTTTGCGTCAAACCATTTTTTAAAGCTTAGTTTAGAGTTTGCAATTTTGACGTACAGGTTTTCTAAATCTGAATCGGAGGTTAAAGCCGTAGTATTGTCAGCAAATAATACCAACTTTGAATTGCAAATGTTTTTGTCTAAATCATTTACGTAAATTAAAAATAGTAAAGGACAAAGCACTGAGCCTTGAATTAGACCAATATCTATTTCAAGAAGATATGAAGTTTGTCAGGAGATTTCGACGCATTGTTTTTTATCAGAAAGATAAGAATTGAAAAAGGAAATAGTCTTTTTGGTAAAACCATAATGTTTTAATTTTCCTAGAAGAACAGAGTGGGAGACTGTGTCAAAAGCCTTTGACAAGCCACACATTAGTGCATCAGTGTATTCGCCGTTTTCAATAATAAATAAAATGAGTGAATTCGATGAGTGCGGTAGTTGTTGATAGTTCTTTACGGAAGCCAAATTGAGATGGTAAAAGAAAACTGTTCTTGCGTAGGTAATTATTTAGCCTTGTTTTAATGCCGATCTCAATAATTTTTTGAAAAATGGGTATTATTGAGATTGGTCTGTAATTGTTTATGCCATAATCGTTTTTATTTTTTTGTAAAGGTATTATTTTTGAAGATTTGAGACAAGATGAAAATGGTTTTTTTAAAACACTTATTTATGAGTTTGGTTAAAGGGTATACCAAGACTTCAGTTAGTCTCTTAATGATATTATTGGAAAAACCAAAATAATCTGCAGTGTTACTGTTTTTCAAACTTTTAATAATGTCTCTGGTTTCAATGAATGAAAAATTGATTAACACAAAGGGATCCGCATAGGTTATATTTGGCAAAATTTTTAAAGGATCTACATCGGTATTATCTAGGTCTGATATTGTTTCGGAAGCAATTTTGGCAAAATAAGAATTGAATTCGCCGGGAGTAAACATAGTATGCTTAAAATGTTTTTTTGTTTGTTGTTTATAAGGGACCACTTCGAATTAACTTAATTGGTACTATTATTTATAAATTTGGCAATCGCGTTCAATTTGGCTTTGTTGATTTTATTATGATAGCGGATCTTTAAGTTACGAGAGATTTAAATTTGGAAACATCTTTTGAAAATTGATCAGCATTTTTAATTCACTTCGCATATTTTTTAAATTAACATTGAACCATTTAAAGTCTGTATACTATTGGCGCAGAGTAATAAATCATAATTGCTTGAAATAATTCTTTATTTTCTTGTGAAAGCGGTACTTTACGGTTAAGTAAAAACCAATAAATTCTAACCAAAATACGATCATTTTGCCGCTCTTGCAGCATATCGACCCATCTAGGGTATGAGAACAATAGTTTAATCTGTGTAAACACGTTGCCATCAGCCCAGGTACTAACGAAACGAGAATCATAGCCGTAGATGTGGGTATTATACCAAGATACAAAATAATGGTATATAATACGTAAGAAGTAAAATTTGTAATTTGATCTACTATACAAATAAAATAAATAACATATAAAGGTAGATTTTACTATTATAATATATTTACCTACTACAAATATGATTTTCCAAACGTATCAGGTACCTACGCCACTGCAATACGGGAGATTTGATAATTCTGACAGGTTATTACTCCGCGCCAATAGTATACTGAGTATAATCGGTTTCGAATTATTTGTTTTCACTTGTTTAAGAGGAACATAGATATTTAATAATTTGACAATTATATTGACAAAGATTACGAAGGATATTTCGACGTTGTTTGCGTTCAAAAAGACGAATCAATATGAGAGAGAGTCAAGTAAAGATTGTACAGCTGCTTTGGTCGCAGTTATTTGTGGAAATATTATGGATAGGGATTGTGCAAGATGGTCTAATAGCATAGTTTCAGTAACGTCCGTGGTAAATATACAGTTTTGAAATAGATAAGTATTAATTAGTATATTGTTTAAACAAGCTTTGTTTCTGGTCTTTACGCAAATAGTAGTATTAAAACCGCAGGAACTATAAAGATTTTTGAATTCTAAGTCATTTCAGTCGTTAGAACCAAAGTTACTGTTAAAATCACCCGTGATGATAGCGTCGGCAGAGTTACAAAAATTTAATAGCTTAAAAATATTTGACATGACAGTAAGAAATGTAGCACAGTCACTCGAAGGGACAATAAACACAAATGATAAAAAGTTTTGTCTCAGAATTTTGGCATGCTGAGATTTCTCATACACTTTCAATAGATAACTTATTTAAGTGACTAAAGCATTTGAATGTTGATTGTTTTTTTGTTAGAATCAGAGACCCGCTGTAAGCCATTTTACGACAATAAAATGAACAAACCGCGTAATTTTGTAATTCAAAACTACAAATTTCATTCAGTTTTAGCTAGTGTTCCAATGCCACATGGCAAATTGAAAAACAATTAAAATCTTTGCTTGCTTTGAAAGTGACTTCTGTACTGTTAAAAATTATTTACAGTTCAATTTGAAAATGATGGGGCTAATGAAAACTTGGATAGAGCATTTGGAAAAAAAAGTTACTGGAAGAATTTAAATGGAAATTTAGTTTGCGAAAAAGGAACAAAACAGAGAAGTGCGAGGAAGGGTATAATAACAAAGGTAAAAAGAGTGGCGTAGAAAAATAGGAAAAGGGAGAGATAAATAGGATAATGAGAACTATAGATAAATCATAAGAAGGCAATAAGTACGTAATAATAACGGTATATGGGAAGAAAATAAAAGACACTAAACAAATGTGAGAAGAAATAATTAAGAAAACGTTAATGTAAGATGAGGAGAGGAAGGAGAGATGATAATAAACGAAGGGGGAAAAACAGGAAATCAATAAACAAAAATAAACGAACAAAGAATAATACTGAGTTATGTGAGGAAAGAAGATGGAAATTTATAAATAAAAAAGAAGAAGAATAAAATGGATTGAAGTAAGAATATAATACGGAAGAGAATGGAAGGAGCGCTGCAAGAATATGATGAAAGGAGAAGACCGGAAACCAAAAGAGAACATTAAAATATAAAGAATAGATCGAAATCAAGAGAAGGAGGAATAACTAGAAAATATGTAGAGGATGTTATAAGATAAGTAAAAAAGGTAAAAGCAAAAGTCACGGATGGAAGTGAACAATGAAAAAATAAAGGAGAAAAAATCAAGGAAAAGATAAAATTAGCTTTTCAAACTGGATCGGAAGAGGTTTTCCAAAAAAATGGAGAGAATCATAATATGCCCAATATATAACGAAGGAGGATAAGGTAAATAATTATAAAAGTGTAATTTTATTAAACGTGATATAAAATATACCCAGAGACTTTAAGAACAAGATTGGAAAACAAATTAGAAGAGAAGATATTACCTGATTGGCAAGCCGAATTCAGGAAAGGAAGATGGACAATTGACAATATATATTCTTTAAAAATTTAATTAACAAAGAAATAGATAAGAAAGAGGATATGATATGTGCTATTTTTATAAACATTAGAGTAGCATTCGATAGAATAGTAAGGACAATATTGTGGGAAGTTATGAGACAAAACAGAATAAAGGAGGACATATAGAAGCGGCAGCAAATCGAAATGTAAGGTTATTTGTGCTAATGCTACCCGTCTGCAAACGGGCACTTATTCCCAAAAGAATGTGTTTCCGCACATGTTACGTAAATAACTATTTGCTGTCTATAGTAGTGACACAATTTTATCCTCAAGTAATACACTATACTTTTTCCACAACCAGTATGTAGTATCTGAGTTTTATCAAAATTTAATTTACGATTTAACTGTCAGTTTGGCAATTAAAAAAAATATAGCTGTTTTCATGACTACCAAACATTTTTTATTCTCAAGAATGAACAATAATTATCAAGTTTGTAGTAGTTTTCTTACATAGAAGGCCTTCTATAGGAGCTGGATGTATAACCAAAGAACTAAATTATTCTATAGTCGACGTTTCGACAACTAGTTGTGTTGTCTTCATCGGGACGTCTGTATTTTTTATTAGGTACAACTATTTTTAATTAGTACAATTACACCATCAAAATTATTTATAAGTAACTGATAAAGCTATTTAAAATACTTACAAAATTACTAGTTCTTTTTATGTTTTGTTTTTTTCTTTTAGGAACAACATCATCCAATTTAAAATCCGAACAATTACAGGCATTTACAAAATAATTTAACATAAAAACACGTTCAACATACAATTATAAAACAGATTAAAGTGTATGAACTAACGTAAACAAATAACTGCCAATATAGATAAATGTATAAAATTTTTCTATATGATTGATAACATTCAAGGATTTATGCGAATAACTAACTATTTAAGAAATATAAATTACGTTAAAATTTATGTAAGTAATGTATGAAATTATAAATAATTATGTCAATTAATGTATATAGTTCGATTTAAGTTTTAATCTTTAATTTCTCAATTAGAATCAAATTTATTTTTATTTATATTACTATACTTTTTTATTTTCTTTATTAAATGACTGTAAATAATGCTTAAATTGTCTGTATCAGTTCTAAAATTAACGTTATTACTATATAAATTTATGAAAATCATTTCAGACGTTTACTATAATTACGTTCGATATCTAAAATCGTAGGATGGTCAAAATTGAAGTTATGTCCTTCATTTTTGTGGTGTACGGATAATGCTGTGTCTTCTGATTTTTTTTTACAATTATACTTATGGTTTTTTATACGGTTAACTAATTTTTGTTTTGTATGTCCTATATAACAAGATGGACAGTCTAGGCAATTGATCATATAAATTAAGGAAGATTTATCTAAAGTCTCCATCTTATCTTTTAATTTAGAAAACACAGTATTATATAAAGTATTATGATTATAAAGTACTATTTTAATTTTTTAATGTTTTAGAATGTTAATTAATTTTTGACTTAAATCAGGAATGTTTATGAGTTTTTTATATACTATTGTAGGTGGAGGTGTTAATATATTATTAGGAATAGTGTTCGTTGGTATATTAGAGTATTAAGTTAGTTTTATTAGTTTTGTAGGATAGTTATTCTTTTTAGTATTGTGTGAAAGAGTGCTAAGTTTTTATTATGGAACTGGATGTTACTTAATTTTATAATTTTTGTATGAATGGATTTAATAGTATTAATTTTTTGTTTGAATGGATGTTTTGAATAGTAGTTTACTAATCTATTAGATGCCATAGGTTTTATATACCAATCTGTTATTAATCTGTTAGTATTCTTATCATTAATTAACATTACATCTAAGAATGGAATTTTACCATCAATTTCTTTTTCGTACGTAAAACAAAGGTGTCGATCGTAGTTGTTGAACAAATTTAATGTAGATTCAATCTCTGATTTTGGAATGCAAGTAATTACATCATCTACATACGAAAATGTGAAAACCGGGTTGAAATGAGTTGTGTTAAATAGAGAATTTAATAAATCGTGCATTAATAAATTAGCTAAAATGGGAGAAGCTGGATTTCCCATGGCTGAACCAAATATTTGTCTATATTGACAGTTATAAAACGTGAAGTAACTAGAGTCAAACAAAAAGAATAAAATATCTGACAATTCGTTTAAATTGAGAGTTGTGAAACTACTAATATCCTTCCAATAATTTTTAATTAAACTAATCACTAAATTCTTAGATATATTCGTAAATAACGAAACTACATCAAATGATATAAGACAATAATCGAGAGGTATCAATGTATTATTTAATCTATCAACTAATTCATACGAATTTTTTATACTGAAATTAAAGAAATATTATTGAGTATGGACGTTACAAATTTAGACAACTCGAAACTGGGAGCACCTACACATGAGACAATAGGTCTAAGTGGATAGTTATTTTTATGAATTTTGACTAATACTTATAATTTGGGTAGAACACTGTTATAAGTGATCAAATTTTTATAAATAATATTGTCAATATGGCCATTATTCAGTAACGATTTACATATTAAATTATTTTTATTTTGAATTCTATTTATCAAGTTTACTTTTTTATTTGAAGTGTAAACGTCGTTTTGACAGCTTTTCAGGTTAGATAAATAAATGTCAGTTTCAAATCAAAACGAGCAACCAATCAGCTTTTGCAACTACATTCAGTCAATTGGGATATATATACCGTTACTAGTAACGAAATGATTTTCTGTAGACGTTTAGATATGACAAATTTTCTCTAGTGGTTTATGACTACGAAATGTAAAGTTTTCATAGTGGTCGTGGAAAAAATAATATTTTGTCGATAGAGAATCAAAAACAATCAAATTATGTCTCTTGTAAATTTTTTAAATTTTTATTCGTTTTCGAAAAAACGGAAAAAAAGTGATTAGTTGTGCTTTTGAAAAAAGCATACGGTAATTTACTGCTTAAATAAAGACGACAGGTAAAACTAATTTACTATTTGTAATAAATAAGTTACTCAAAATCTCCGAAAAGTAAACTTTACTAAGCCTATGCTTTTACCTACAGTATTTATTTGAACTGTAGATTTAGCCATGCGCAATACATTTGTTTATGACAGAAACCAAAGGCGGTTTTATTTTCGTTTTTCTCGAAAACAAATAAAAATAAGAAAATTTTAGAAAAGACATAACTTCATTGTTTTTTGAATTCTCTATCGAATAAATATTAATTTGTGTTACTACAGACAGCAAAAAAAAGTTATGTTAATTTTCATAATCATCATGCGTGTTTCATTTACTTACGGTGTTAGTATTTTTTAGAAATTTTCTAAAAACATTCGTTCAATAACGTAAACTTACCATTCCAAATGTTAATAAAATCTCATAAGCCGTTTTAATTTTATAATAACAAAACTATTTCAAAACTTTTTCTTCAAGGCCGCATAGCGCTTAAACTAAGCGACTTTGGACTAAGATAAGTTTCCTTAAATTGGCTTATTTTGCTCTAAGAAATATGTGGTAAGCGTGTGTAAAGATCTTTACAGACACCCTGTATAAAACAAAGAAATGTTTCAAAAATACTAACGGGTGTTTACATAAAAACTGAACTGCCTAGGTTTTGCAATTTTCTTTGACCTGTGGTAATTGTTTTACCAAAGTAATCAGCTGATACAAAGTTTATGTTAGGATTTAAACTGTTCAGCATTAACCCTTTTAACTAAATCTGTTCTTTTTAGAACTTGCTGGCCGACTCTTTACCATTTCGTGCAAAACCAAAAAAAAAATTTATTTATGTTCAATTTTAGGTAGTTACGTTTTAGAACCTAAATTTACACTTGCCAAATAAAACATCATCTTGTCAATATAGTTTTCGAATCCGGTATATAAAGTTGTGTAAAGCGGGTTTTTGAACTTATCTTATAACACAAGCATAAAACAAATCGAAAATTCAAGGTAGACTACTAAAAGTCACGTAATCAACTTGTCAACAAAGTCAAATAATTAGGGAAATACCTCCGTATTATATAGAATAGAGGCGTCACGTGTCGTTAACCTCGACACTAATTGGTTCGAAATAGGAGAGGATGGGAATCCACAAGGGTGAAAGTTCGAAACCGCGGAGGCAATTGGAAATTTTGGGAAGTTTATTGATTTCTATACCCTCCTTGATTTTTGGATTAAACAAAAAGAAGATTTGGCAATCAAAGCGAAATTATCTATTTTATGACCGAATGATGCTTAGCCAAGCCCGACTTGGAACCGGGTTTTAACCTAACACAACGGCCATGTTCCAAAATACGTGTACTAATCGAGGACCATTTACGATAAGTGGCGAAACGTTGACAACTACGGTTACCTTTTCGACACGGTCCAATCCCGGAAGACGTTTTTGTTTTAACAATCACTCCGGCTGTGGTAGCTTCAATTTTTGTATTTTTTAGAGAGGGGCTTGACTATCTCTGTTGAACAAACATACTATAATATACTAATAAATTATTTTATCTTATTTATTTGATTGTCTTTAATTTGCGAAATTTCAAAATGTGTGAAAAACATGTGCACCATGGGTATGTTTAGAGCCTTAGACAACAATTTCAACTAATTGCCCTGAAATACTCAAACATCTTTATAACTATATACTAAAATAAGAATTGGATTGATTCAATAGCTTAAAATTTCTAAGTCGTAGTTTGCTATTGTTACACATAAACCAACAACTCAATTTTAGACTATAACCAAAGAGTATACGTACTCTGTTATAACTTAAAAACCAAAGGAGACAGCCAATTTCCATTCTATTTCCTCTTTTAAACATATTTTGAAAAAAGAAAGACTAAGCTACTTATTTTCTCTATTTTCTTATAGTTACCTCTAGACGCTCTATTAAAACATATAATTATGTTCACCCTGTTCATACAATTTGCAGCATTTAGAATAAAGACAACCCCATATTGCACAGGGTGATTTTTATGATATCTGAACTTTAAACTCAATTTTCTACAAATTTATAAATAGAGCCGATTCTCAATATTTTGCTTCGCCTTAAAGATATAAAACGACATTATTAGAAGAAGTTGTTAAGAATATTTTTTGAACCCTATACCGATTTTCACGACAAAATTTTTATTTATAATGTTTACATTATTTTGGTCTATTTAAGTTTATTCTTTAATTCTAGTTTGTAATTAAACAAACTAAAAAAATTTCATTTTCGAGGAATTAATGTAAATAGATTATATTTATGAAACAAAGTTTGCCCTGAGGGGTTTATTTGTTCATATTAGGTACATAAAACTAGTGTTACTTATTACAATTTTAATGAAATTTGATATTTGCGAAAATCGGTCAAGTTAAATTAAATTGACACAATAGTGGATATATATTACATTTTCAACAAACTTTTACATAAAACATTTTTTTCTGAAGCGCAACCGTTTAGATTGTAATAGTCATATGATGATGCATCACTTGTTTTATTTGCAGAAGCTTGTTTGTTTGTTTGTATAAGAAACTTTATTGCAAAATTTTCTTTGTTAGTTACTTATTTTAATAACGGTTTTCAGTTCAGTTAATAAATTGTTGAAAACATTGAAATACCTTCACAGAAATAATTTTTTTTGGCGTCCATTCGTAAATGCGTTTGTTAGTTAACTTTTGCAAAGTAAATTTGATGTAACAGTTTAAACAATTTTGATTTGTAATTAACAAAAAAAAATTCGAAAGTCATTATCACGTTTTAACTTTTTTTAATTAAAAGTTTACACAAATCAAAAGTAGTATAATTTCGACTTTCATTATTTATGTACGTACGGTTGCAGAGGTATTTTAATTAATTTATTCATGCTTGGATATGCAGTCATTTATTCTTGTTGATGTGGTGCTTTGTGTGCACCTAAGATAAATACTTCTATCAAGCTAGATATTTATACAGTACTATTTACTAGTATATCTTGTTTAACTCTACAGAATTGTCAAGATCATATGTTACGTTCTAAAATCTAAATTGTCGGTTTTCTGAAATGGTTATACTTTTAAAAAGCGTAACGTAGAAATTGATTAATCATTTATATAACAAACTTCTATAGAATTTCACAAGTATGCCAAATTAAGGTACTGCAATTATATTATTTAAAAAAAAATACGATGTCTTTTATGTTTTATAGTTACTTGCAGATCAGACCACAAAACATTCAATTCAAGATAATTCACCAGCCCATTTCTTTCCAACAGTTCTCGTTAATGGTTAATTGCTTTTACCTTCCTTGTGGAGATTATTATTAGGTATCTTAATATACCCATTTATTATTATTATTATATATATATATATATATATATATATATATATATATATATATATATATATATATATATATGCACAGGGTGTTTCATTAATCAGTACAGAAAATGAAACTGAGATTCCTTGCAAAATTTAAAGGGGGTTTAACATAAAAAAATTTCCTTAAAGCCTCCCTTGAAGAGTTACAGCCCCTTAAAGATGTGTAAAAATTCACATTAATCGATTTTTTCTGAAATGACTTGAAATAAAAAAAAAAATCTAAACATTCAAATACTACTACCAAGAAGCCTCCATAATTTCATAACTTTATTCACCCTTGTTCTCTGCAAGGGGGTGAGTCTTACTACCCCTTAGAGTTTTTTTACCAGAACTTTTTAACTAATTTTTTTTTCAATTTTAAAATTCAGATTTGGAGGGCCAATTCAATTAAAAACTTTTTGTCTCTTAAAATTTCACGTAAACTCAATACTTTTTCACCAAAAAATAAATTAAGCGAACTTGCAGAATTTTTAATTAATAGCAATAGCAAACAAACACCGAGAATCACTCGACAGCTGTTTCGTCCATTTAGGACTTTCAAGAGTAAGAGAACTTGAGTGTAAATTCACTATTGTACAAATGCGCAGCTGTCAACTTATTACCCATATAAGGGCATATCATATACCACTTGCGAATTTACAGCAGACGATTAGAGATTGTTATTTTTGCTATAAAATTAAAGAATTGACTGTGAACTAGATTCCCAATAATTTTGGGCCTTCTTATAGGAGTTGAGGAACAATAGGGTCGTCAATGATACACCATGTTCTTAATAGCCGACGTTTCGATTGGCGATGGCCAATCTTTCTCAAGGCCATCGCCAATCGAAACGTCGGCTATTAAGAACATGGTGTATCATTGACGACCCTATTGTTCTTCAACTCCTATAAGAAGGCCCAAAATTATTGGGAATCTAGTTCACATTGAATTTTTAAGGAGCTTTAATACTTTTACCAAAGAATTGACTTATATGTAGCTGCATACACATTTATTTAATGCAAATGTTACGATAGCACGACCCGACACTGTTTGTCGTTTAGTGTAATATAGTCGAAGGAACTATGGGCGACACCTGTGGATCGCTTGTAGAAGATAAATACCTATCTTTAACGGTCTTCATTTACTTCAACTACTATATCATTCAGTTTGTTACGTGACCAAAATTCCTTCTTTTATATGGTGTACACCAAGACATTGTTTCAATAGTAATTAATAACTTACATTTCACTTCAACATTGACAACATTAACTTCAACTTCAAAACAGTTTATTATTATAAAAATACATTGAATTTTTTGCACACTTTATAAAATGTGAAATGAGACAATCTGTTAATGCTGCATATTTTTAGTCATTTTTGCATTTAAACTAAAAAAAATAATTTCTTAAGCCTCTCACAGTGTATCCGTTTAATAATCACTTTACGACCAAGAAGACACAAAGCAACGTAGTGAAAGTTTTATTGGGTTAATTACAATGAACGTCTCCGCTTTGCAGTTAAAATTTTAGGTATTTTTTTAATTATCAATCAAATTCTCTGATGGTTCGATAAAACTTTTGTAACCAACTTTTTGATTTAACATAAAGAAAATTTGTAAAAAATAGTTTTAAACTTGGAGTTATGGTGTTGTTATGTATGGAAGATGATAATTCATGGACAAATTGTATTAGAAAGAAATTTTAAATTAAAAAAAATACAATTTTCAAAATTGGGAGTTAATAACAAACTTAAGGCCTACTTGTACGGTATAAGTTTAAGCCGGATTTAAACTAAGTTTAGAATAAAAGAAAGTTTAACTGCTATTTTTCTTGTTCAATCAAAGTTTAAGAATTATACCAAGTTTAAACTTAGTTTCACTTAAACCATTGTTTTTCGTCGTTTAACATCAGTTTAGTTAGTAGGTATTGTGCTTATGTCAATGTAACTATCTTTTTTATGGAGTTTTTGGAAGAGTGCACCGACTATGAGGATTTCGTTGAATATGTCGACCTTATTTTGCACCCTCGAATACTGAAGTATTTAAACCAAGAACTCAACAGTTTGAAAAATGACATGAAATTGAATTTAAAGAAAGGTTTCGTCTTTAGAAAAATACTGTCACGTTTGTACTAATCTTATTGTACAAGACATTACATCACTTAGAAAGTTGGGAAGTTTAACTTTAATAACTACTGACGAACAATGAATAATTTTAGTTATTTCTTAAAAAACCATGCAGTAATTGGAAACACTGCTATTTCTGTGCTACAAGTAGTAAATTACAACTAAATACAGATTTTGGTGACATAGTTATACTACAAGCAAATTGATGTGGAAAATAAGATAGCGCAGAATAAAGGAACACATAATAGGAGCGAGATATACTGGCAAACGAGATGTAGGGCAAAAGTAACGTGGGAGTTAAGTGATGAGTTTTGAACGGAAAAGGGGTTAAAGCAATAATGTCTTTTAAACTCAACCTTGTTCTCAATGTACATACTTGGGCAGCAGATGCAAAGACACTTCGTACAGCTACATTGGCATTAGTTTATTCTACATCAGAATGTTGTGCTCCTGTCTGGTTGAATAGTTATCATACAAAAAAAAAATAGATGCCCAGTTAAATCTACTCCTCTCGATTAGCTGTTGACATGTTTAGGTTTTAGTGGTTTTCCTAAACTTGAAGTAAATGCTTTGCCAAGACAAACCAATCCACTATTGCACACGGTTTCGTCACCACACTATGCAAGTTTATACTAATCTTCTGGGGCACCATACATAACACTTACATCACAATAAAATATTTGTATAATGTACCATACGAATAAATAAATAAATAAATAAATACTAAGCATTGAAAAAAAAGGCATAAACAAAATAGTATAAGTTGTAAAGAAGTATATAAAGTTCAAGAAGAACAAAAAAAAGGAAAGAAATGAAATGGTGGTAGAGACAGGAAGAAATGGAAAAAATAGATAAATTTAGTATCTGAAATATACAATCAGATATGTTAATTTAGATTTTAATCAAATAAAGAAACTACAACGCAAAGTAAACCGAATAAAGGACCAAACGTAGGGAAGTGGTGAAAGAATATTTGGAAAAGAAATAATTAAGAAAAAGTGACTGTTTGAAAGACTAGTTGAAAGCGTGATAATATACCGTGCGGAGAAATGGAAAGAATTAATAAGGATATAGCAAAAACACTGATGATGGACGTTAGAACTGCACAGTGAAACTCTATGATACCTACTAAAAGAGGAGGTAAAACTAGAATAAATAAGGATTCAAACGGGAAGGAAGTCATTTTGACTGGAGAAAAGAATTGCTGTACGAATGTTGGAGAGAGATAGAGGGTCAAAAAGTAAAATATGGCGAAGAATATAGAAAAGCTAATATCAACTAACAAAATACGCAAAAGGTGAAGGACGAAAGATAGAAAAAGAGATAATAATAAGATAAGTAATTAGACAAGGAAGGTTAACGACAAGTACAAAGATTTAATTCTATACAAAATTCCAGGTATTTAACAGGAAACAAAAGCATAGAAGAAAGGAAGATGTTAGAATATGCCGGATAAAAAGGATGAACAGAATGAGTTTAGGAAAACGTAGAACATCTGTTAAAGGGGTGCAACGAAGTAAAAATGGAAGAAGAAAGGGGAGAACGGAGAAAAGACATAATGTATGAGAAAAGTGGTAGAAAGACGGAGATGCTAGAAGAATAAAAAAGAAAAGTGTTACAAAGTTATTTAAAAAAATTAAAGGGAGTGGGTAGTGTAAGATGTGAAGTTTCGCAAGTTATGTAAGTGAACCGAATTAATTTGTTAAATTAAAAGAGACAAATAAATTTAATCTGGATTTACTACAAGTAAGATTAATTGAATTCAGAACTTGTTTATTTATCAAATTGTAATATTTGTAGAAATCTGTAGAATGTAAGACGCCGGCTGTGAACTTTTCAACATTGCGAAAAAGCTAAGCGCATATTTAATGCAATATTTAAAAATCTTGCCAACCGAATAGTGATAATTGCAGAATCAAGGATGGCACCTACATATCCGTGTTTTGCCTTATTTGAGGCTCTTCAGTGTAGAGTAGAGCTCCAACACAAGTCTACAAAAACCACCCAAATTAGCTACAGTATTTCAACACATCGTGTGCCTGCTTATTGAATTTTATTCGGTTGGCAAGAATTTGCAATATTGCGTTAAAAATAACCTTGATTCGCGTCGAGTGAGTAAGTTTGAGTGGATGTGGATTTCGCACTAAATGTATAAGTTAAAGACATTTATTGTAATTTATAAACTTTACTTCTAATTACGTTTAATACCATCACAACAAATTCTGATTATGCAGAATATGCAAAGTAATGCCCCAAATGTGTTTGCGACTCAATCGCAGTTTTCCTATAACACACAACAACCTTCATTTGGGAAACAACAACCAGTTCAATTTGGATACCTATCATTTCCGCAAAACAGTACTTTTATATAGACACCTCCGTATCAAAATTATATACCCACACCGCAAACTTATACAAATATAAACTCTTCTGAATCTGTATTATATCACAACACAAATTTTCAACAAACTGTTACAATCGAACATATAACAGTCGACGAATCCGACGAGGATTCTACATAAAGCCCACACCGAATGGCAACAAATTAAGAAGCGTAAAAGATTAACCCCAAAATATTCACAACAGAACAATGCAAACCACACTATCACTAAAAATAGATTTAATCCTCTGACTAACTAACAAGCACAAATGACCAGCATCCTCCCAAAGTAAAAGCACTGCGCAGAAAATAACCAAGCCCCCACCCATATTTATATACGGTGTTACCAATTATGCTAAAATGGTTGACAATTTAACCACCGTTATATAGAGGGAACAATTTAATACTAAGGCCTTCTCAAACAATACAGTTAAAATAAATACAAATACTTCCGATTCATACAGAAAACTAATTTCTCACCTACAGAACGAAAAATCATATATCACACGTACCAGCTTAAGGGCGATAGGGCATATAGGGTGGTAATCAGAAATTTGCATCACTCTGTTGACATCCAAGAAATCAAAAACGCATTAAAAAAGCATATCCACACAGTACGTAACATCACTAACATCAGACATAGAGCAACAAAAGAGCCCCTGCTTATGTTCAATATAGATCTCGAACCGGCAGAGAATAATAAAAAAGTGTTCGAAAAAAAATACCTAAATTACCAGCAGATTACAGCAGAACCGCCAAGGAAGAAAAACACAATTATTCAGTGTACAAGATGCCAGGCTTATGGACATAGCAAAAGTTATTGCACTAAGCCCTTCCTTTGTGTTAAGGGCGGAGAAGAACACAATAACATAACTGGCAAGAAAACAAAAAACACTCCTGCCAAGTGTGCGCTGTGTCAAGGGGCACACCCTGCTAACTACAAGGGATGCGAAGTGTACCAAAAATTGCAATTGAATAGAGGCAAACATGCTGTTCCCCCAATAGCAAAAGATGCTGAAAACGTAAATACACCAATAACTGCGAAGTTTGCATACACCTCAAACCTAAACAATGCTAGCTACGAACAAGTAGTATCATTGCAGTGTAGTAACAACCAACCACAAAATCAAAACATAAGCGACATTTCTCTTTCTCAGTTCCTGGTCAAATTTGAAACAATGTTCACACAACTTATGAATCAGAACAGCATGATGTTAAATCTGCTCACCAAGCTAGTTAACAAATTACAATAATGGATTCTTTACGAATTGGATTATGGAATGCAAATGGAGTAGCCCAGAGTTGTTTAGAAGTCGAGCTCTTTCTCAAACAACAAAAATTGACATTTTCCTCATTTCAGAAATTCATTTTACAGAAAATAGCTACTTTAACATACGCAATTATACAACATACTTTTCTAACCATCCCGACGGTACGGCCTACGCTGGCTTAGCAATTCTCGTAAATACAAAAATTTTTCATCATGTATTGGAAGAATTTTCCACCGAATTCTTACAAAACACTATTATTAGTGTCAATGGTTTTAACGGTTCTCTGGTGGTAGCAGCTATATACAGCCCACCCAGACACACTGTTCGTCAACAACAATATGAACTGTTCTTCCAAAAACTTGGGAATAAATTTATTGCAGGTGGGGACTATAATGCAAAAAATCCAGTTTGGGGATCTCGGCTAACTACCACAAAAGGACAAGAACTGTTCAAAGCGATGCAGGCCAACAACTATAGCCAATTATAAACTGGTGAGTCCACATACTTGCCCTCTGACCCAAATAAGATCCCCGACGCTGTGGACTTTTTTGTCACCAAAGGCATATCCTCGAATTACTGCAAAGTGGAAAACTGTTACGATTTTTTCTCTGACCACTCTTCTATAATTGTCACACTGAGCACCTCAGTCATCACCCAACAAATGAAACCTTCCTTATACAACAGGTACACGGACTGGGAAATGTTTAAAGATTACCTAAACGTCAACATAGAAATTCAAGTCAGTCTAAACACGGAAGACGAAGTTGACAACGCGGTTGAGCAACTAAAAACTAACATACATGATGCTGCCTTTTATTCTACACCAACCGTTCACTCAAAATCGAACCTAGTGATAACTATCCATATTACATCAAAACCAAGCTTGCTGATAAGAGGAAAGACAGGACAACCTGGCAGCGAACGTACTAAATCGGTTAACGCGAGAACTAAAACTAGCATTACAAGCATGGAAAAACGAAATTTTCAACGATTATATAAGCAAAATCTCGCCCTCTGCATATAACGAATGCACACTATGGAAAGCTACTAAGAAATTCAAATGCCCCAAAAACCTTATTCCACCACTTCGTAAAGACGATGGCACATGGGTTAAAACAGATGATGAAAAGGCCGAGCTATTCGCAAATCATCTATCAACTATCTTCCAACCGTACCCATCTGAAGTTACCCCTGAAGAAGAAGACGAAATACTAAACCATTTACAGGCTCCTTTTCAACTAAGCCCGCCCATTCAACATTTTACTCCGACAGAAATAGTTAATGAAATTAAACACTTAAACGACGCCAAAGCACCGGGGTATGACCTTATTACCGCTAAAGTTTTAAAAGCATTACCCCACAAGGCTATAATAGCCATTACGCAAATATTCAACGCCGTCCTGTATTTTCCAATCCAATGGAAATTCGGCCAAATAGTTCTTATTTATAAACCGGCCAAACCTGCACACGAAGTCACATCTTACCGGCCAATAACCCTGCTGCCCTTATTATCGAAAGTACTAGAGAGACTGATACTAAAAAGACTGGTTCCTATAATAGAAGATCAAGAACTAATTCCCCAACACCAGTTTGGCTTTAGACAGAGTCACTCCACCATAGAGCAGATCCATAGAGTAGTGGATGTGATAGAACAGGATTTCGAAGAAAACAGATATTGTGTAGCAACGTTCCTAGATGTCAGTCAAGCCTTCGACAAAGTCTGGCACACTGGCTTATTGTATAAAATTAAGCAGTCACTGCCCTATCAGTACTTTCTTCTTATCCAGTCATATCTAACAGAACGTTTCTACCAAGTCAGACAATCACACAGCTTATCCAGCCTCCATCACATTAAAGCAGGTGTCCCTCAGGGCAGCGTTATGGGGCCAGTCTTATATCTTCTCTTCACGGCTGACCTGCCACTCTAGGATCAGGTAGTTATTGCTTCATACGCGGATGACACAGCTTTATTAGTCTCTCACAGCGACCCCATTCATGCTTCAGCTACACTGCAAAACTATCTTAACACCTTGGAAACATGGCTTCACAAATGAGGCATCAAAATTAACAAAGCCAAATCAACAGCTATAAGTTACACGACAAAGCGTGGTACCGCTCCTCCAATTTCTCTAAGCGGCATCCAAATCCCAATCAAGAATGAAGCAAAATACCTTGGCATGCACCTAGATAGACGGCTTACGTGGAAGACCCATATCACCAAACAGGAAAAGGAGGTGGACATCAAAGTGAAGAGAATGTACTGGCTAATTGGCCGAAGGTCCTAAGTATCCTTAACCAACAAAGTATTAGTGTACAAAACAGTGATAGTTCCTGTGTCGACTTAGGGTATACAATTATGGGATTGTGCAAAGCCCTCTAATACTGCAATTATACAAAGGTTCTAAAATAAAGTCCTCCGCACAATAGCCAACGCGGAATGGTTCGTCTCCAACCTAACCGTACACACTGATCTTAATATTCCATGGATTAAGGATGTAATTAGTAGACACATCACAACCTACGTTAACAGGATATCCAACCATCCAAACACGTTAGCGTTCAATCTCTTGGACAACGAACAGGTTATTAGACGATTTAATAGATGTAAAACGCTAGACCTTATTAACTAGTTTTAATGCTTAGTTTACTGGGGCTCGCCACAGAGTGGATTTCCCTTTCATGACTGTAACATTATATCACATTTGCTTGTTAGCCACATGGCTAGGTGTAAATCTGCAGTAATAAACATAAAAAAAATACCCTTAGCTTTTTTGCAATGTTGAAAAGTTCACAGCCGACATCTTACATACTACATATTTCTACAAATATTATATTTTACTATACTCGCACTACATAAATGGACTTGGTTTATTTATTCAAATTTATTTACTACATACAAAAAAAACAACAAAAAACAAAGGCTATATTTTATTCAATTTTTAATCATTACTTTGTTTCATGAAAACAGATGTTTTATGAAAATTTCAATACAATCTTTCAACAATCTTTCAACAATTGTATAAGTATAATATAAATATTTGGGATAAACTTATAATCGTAGGTATATTTGATTATGAAGATAAACGTACTTAAACACTTTGATTTTGTTTTCGTCATACAGTTTTTAGTATAGTTTAAATATTTAAGTTTATTTTACACTTAATAAGTTTATAAGTACAGTACAATTCTCTACACGTCGTTTTTACGGTGCCTTAAGAATTAATTAGAAATTCTGAAATTAGTTTATATGATGATAATACCTGATCTTTGTTTACACTAGACCGAGTTGAGTTGGATAAGGTTTACAAATATTTGAAAATTCTTCATTATACATATTGTGTAATTAATAAACACAAGGCTATATATTCATGCTTAGCTTCTTAATTGTGTAATTAAAGATCGAAAATGCAATATGTGGATATTTCATAGCTTACATCGAACTAAATTTATTGTATTCCAAAGTGAATATTTATTTAAGCATAGTTTCATATTATTCGTAGGTTGATAAGAAAAATATTATGACAAAATGAATACAGGACTTTTAAAAAAGAAGAAAACAATGGAGTCTTATTACTGATCAATATTTTTATTAAAAAATCTTTTAGATCGAGACCTTGAAGGATTTTGAATAATGCATAGTTCAAGTTTCTGCATAAAATATAAACAATAGTTTTTCTTACAACTGCAACTTTTTGAAGTTTTTTTTTTAAATGAATTCAGTTTGTCAACCAATTAATAATGTAAAAACTGTTAGCGTAAAAATGAAGTGGTAGAAAAATTAGTGTTCCAATATAAAGAGTCTTTTTCAATTGAGTGTAATAAAAATTTTTTTATTACACGCAAAAGCGTTGAATAATATTTTAGCAGCGCACTCTATATAAGTTACTATATTCAGCAAAGAAATTTTTTACATTTACTAGAATAACAAAGCAATTGGAAAAATATTGTATTAACTTCGTTATATAAGGGTCTATTGTTCAACTCGTTCCATTATACAGGGTGATTCAGCTAACCCGTTCATTAGAAGTTTATGGACTTCCCGTTGAAATATTTGTTTAAAAATTTGGAATAGGGGATTGCTCAAAAAGTTCTATTTAATTAAAATATTTCAGTCTTATTTTAAATGGAATGATATATTTTTTTTTGTATATTTGGATTCTACGCTAAAATCTGAGTTACTTTCATGTAGCACAACCTATATGAAAAATCAATAGTTTTTTAGATATTCTCATTTCTTTGAGAAAAATTGGTTTTGTAGTATTGTTTTCAAACGCTTGTCAATGATTAAAAAGAAAGTTATAATAACAAAATTTGGGCTATACTTAGGAGGACTGTTAAGTTTTTAAATGATGTGTAATTTGACATTTTATTATTTACAGGGTGTTCAAAATGTTTGGCTAAATCTAACTAACTTCAACTGCCTAAAAGTCAATTTTTTTAAATGGGACACCCTGTATCTTGTTGCTTTATGTGATGGAGAATTAAGTGGTCTTTCAATCTTCATAAAAGTTCACTATACCTATCTGTTACCATTTTTTTGCTATCGATGTATTTACATTCGACACACAATATTTCTCTATTTTATTAAATAATTTCTGACTAGTGACCTGTGAAAATTAAAACAATGTGCTAATTGGCATTATTGGGCAGAACAAAATCCTCGGATGGTGGGCGAAGGTAACTTTCAAGGCACATTTAGTTTTAATGTTTTTTGTTTAATTATGGATAATCGTGTTTGTTTTGAAGTGTATGACGAAAATTTAAATTCTCGAAAATATTTAGAAATGCTTAGAGGAGTGGTTTCGAAATTTTTTGGAAAATTTACCCCTAAATCTTCTAAATTCATGTTGGTACTAAATGGATGGTGCTCCAGCCCATTTAACCCATGAGGTTTATCAAGAATTATCCCATATGTTCGAAGATCGTTGGTTTGGACGCAATGGTCCATCTCTATGGCCTCCCAGATCACCTGACCTAACACCCCTGGATTTTTTTATGGGGGTATGTCAAGACTAAAATCTATTCAAGGCCAGTCTATAACAGAGATGACTTATTACATCGGGTTCGAACTGCTTTCGCTGAAGTAGAAGTGCAAATGGTTCAAAAATTCACAATAGCTGAAGTTAACAGAAGAGTTTTATTGTGCTTAGAAAACCACGGACGGCATATCGAACAGTTGCTAAATTAATAATTAAATTAATTTGTTTCTATCTTTTGCAATGTAATTTTATTTAGAGACCATAAATGTAGATATCTCTCGTTAAGCAAACGGCAAGTTCTTTCAATAATCTTGTAACATTCTCCATGAATAAAAAATAAATTTAGTATGTCTTCATTCGAATATTCTTGGTGAATTTCCATATCGTGTATAATGTGTCACGTCGACGTTTACAAGTTTGATAAATAAGGCACATTGTTTTAATTTCCACAGGCCACTAGTCAGAAATTATTTAAGAAAATAGAGAAATATTGTGTGTCGAATGTAAATACATCGATAGCAGGAAAATGGTAACAGATAGGTATAGGGAACCCTTATAAAGATTGAAAGACCACTTAATTCTTCATCTCATAGAGCAACAAGATACAGAGTGTTCTATTTAAAAAAAATTACTTTTGAGCAGTTGAAGTTAGTCAGATTTAGCCAAACATTTTGAACACCCTGTAAATTATGAGATGTCAAATTACACATTTTTTAAAAACTTAACAGTCCTCGTAAGTATAGCCAAAATTTTGTTACTATAACTTTCTTTTTCGATCATTGACAAGTGCTTGAAAACAATACTACAAAACCAATTTTTCTCAAAAAATGAGAATATCTCAAAAACTATTAATTTTTCATATAGGTTGTGCTACATAAAAGTAACTCAGATTTTAGCGTAGAATCCAAATATACAAAAAAAATATATCATTCCATTTAAAATAAGAAAGTTGGTAGCCACTTCCGGTATAACCGGAAGTGCTAGAAAAGCTGAAATATTTTAATTAAATAGAACTTTTGAGCAATCGCTTATTCCAAATTTTTAAACAATAATTTCAACGGGAAGTCTATAAACTTCTAATGAACGGGTTAGTTGAATCACCCTGTATAATAACTCTCGTTGAACAATAGACTGTTTATACAACTAATTTAATAATGTAATATTAAATAAAAAAACTATGTTGGGGAGGCCATGATTTAATTATTTTTTATGGCGTACAAAATAGTACATTAAAATCATAAGTGGTGGCGTGGAACTCTGTATTCAAACGTAATATAAATGTAACCTATAACCTAAAATGAAAAAAAAATGTTTTGGTTGATTTTGCACTTAACAAAAAAAGAGCCTGTCAGCAAGTTCTAAGAGGAAATGATTTGGTTGAAAGAATTTAAAATGTGCAAAATTTGAAATGGAAATTTAAAAACATATAAGATATGCCTATACCTTACGTAGCTCGAATTCTAACCTAAACTTCGTATCAGCCAAGCACTTTGAAACAAAAATTACCAAATGTCAAAAAAAAATTCCAAAACATACCCAGCTCAGTTTTTATTTAAAACTCGAAATTTATTTAAATACATCAAATAATTCAAAACAATTGCAGATATAAAAACATTATTATTTTAAACCTTGCATAATAAATTCTGTTTTTAAGTAGGTTAATATAAAATGGTTTATTGAAATAAACAAAAATATGCGTGCTTTCAAATACTAAATATTCACCGTCTACGTCTATTTGAAATCAAAAATCTAATCATGAAACCTGTCAGTATTTCGTTATTCGAATAAAACGTGTTATAGCATTATTTCATACATGAAAAAATTTATTGCGAAATTAAAATCAAATAGGCATATTTTTAGCAATCACAAAACGTTTTATAACTTCACTTAACTAACAGTCGACATGCTAGAAATTGTAGTAAATCGGCTTTCTCGGACAATCCTTTTAAATTTAAATTTGAGGATTATCATTTAAAAAGTAGCAGAGAAACGTACTCCTTTGCCACTTTTCCAAATTATTAAATGTAATTATATGTTAAAAAAATAATATCAGATTATTTGTACCTAATAATTAAAATAAGTTATATTCAGTATTATATAGTTTTTGAAAAAGGTAAACATTGAAGTTTTAGAAAATCCGATCCCAATTGTTACACTAATTTTCTAAACGCTTTCTTTTCTGAGTGATCAGTACCAATTAGTTAGGTTTATCTTAATCACGTTTAGGATTAACCTAACAACTGCTACATCATCTGCCGCCATGGGTTTTGTAAAATTTATTACTACTGGAACTAATTTGTACATGTTAGAAATATATGATTCAAGTTTAAATTATATAATGATTATCTTTTCACGACATAAAATTTCATAAATATTTTGTTACCTAATGTTTTAATTCGATAAATATGAAGGGGCGTGTTATAAAAGATTTTATTGCGAACAATGTTTGAATAAATAAATGAAAAATACATTGTGTAATAAAAAGTTATTATAAAAAGTACCTAAGCAGATATTTAAAATGTAAGTACCAACAATAACAACAAAAATAGTGTTAAAATAATACTAGTAAAATCAACAAGTTTAAAATTGAACTGTATTTGTCGCACAAAGGTTATCCGTGATTGATTATTAAGTAAATAAGTAAGTTTCGTTCCAATGTGTAAATGCGACAACGTAGTTACAAAGATCGGGGGTTAGCGGCGTTGGTGGCGAGGTTACAAATAACAAATCAGTTCCCAAAGTTTGACACATTTCCCTCGGAATACCCTGTACAACTAATCAACAAATTTAAAATTTTAATACTTCCCTTAAGTGCTGAAATTTTAATTTAAGGCGTTACACGACCCGTTATGATTCCATTTAAAAAAGTTGTTTTAACCAGACTACTTGAACTTTCATGAGAAAAAAGATAATTTTTGCTTTCCTATATAAAACTGTGTTTGGATTTTTAAAAAACCGACAAGTGAGCAGGATAATTTACGACAATACGTATGTACTTTGTTATCATATTAAAATATATATAATTAGTTTGTGATATTTTAATTAAAAATGCAGACACTCTAATATATAATGTAACAAACAACCATGCAGATTAGAGATACCAAATGATTTAGATCCAAATGAAATGACTTCGAAAATTTTTGGAAGAATTAGATAATTCCGATGTTGAATTAAGCACAACTCAACAAAGGCACAACGTACTGTGGCATATTGAACGTTTGAAAAGATTAACAGTATCAAGTTTTGGAACTATTTGCAAAATAAGAGATCAATAACCAATCGAAAAACAGTACAGAATATTTTGTACTTCAAATTTACTGGCAGTAAAGCAACAAGGTGGGGTGAAATGCTCGAAAATGATGCGCTAAAAGAAATTATCTTTTAAATATAGAGAGTGTGAATTATTCGTTTATAAATATTTTAAATATTTCGGAGCATCGCCCGATGCAGTTATAACAGATAGGGATGGAATCGTAGAAATTAAGTGTCCTCACAGTGCAAGACATCTTACTCCACAAGAAGCAATAAGAAAAAAATTATTAAATTTTGCACTATTTCAGATAACGATGAAATCACATTCAAATTTATACCCATAATTATTATTATCAAGTCCAAGGGCAATTAGAAATAACAAATCTTTTTGTATTTTTGTTATTTGAACACCACATGGATTAGCATTTGAAAGAATAGAGCGCGATTCTGATTACCTAATTTATGTAAATAATTAATACATACATTAAAATTTTGGACGACAGTTTTATTATGTAGTGCATTTCATAATCGCAATGATAATGTAGGTTTTTCTAAATAATACCCGGCATACAAGTCAATTTTGCAGATTAGAAGAAATTTGATGGTTTTTGTTCTCAGAAAATGTTAAACCAGTTAAAAAATTTTCACGAGAATGCTGGTACAAAAGCATACATATAAATTATAAACTTTATTATCAAAATTAGCAAAATTTTATTTTTTTATAACGTAGGAATGGTTGTCCTCTACACGTAAAAAAAATCCCCACCCCTACCTCATCCGCATCGTGTTTGGTCATCGCCCCTGCACGAACTATGCAACTCGCGTACTCGGGCACGGTTTTGCAAATCGCAACTTGCTTACTGTTCAGTGAGCAGTGGATTAAGCGGACAAACGTTGTGCAGTTCAGTTTTTATGTTTGTGCAATATGGAGAACAGCTAAGTTTGCTTTGGCTGAAGCACTCCAGCAGCGTTGTCCCTGTGAAGTCACCTGTCCTCCCCATACAACGTTTGTGCTTGATGGAGGTCATCTTTTGTATTCCGTGATGGGTTGGAAGCGTGACACAACGTACTCGGATGTTTTCGAAAATTACGTCAAATATGTACTAAAGCATTATGGCAAGACCTGCACAGTCGTTTTTGATGGATATCGGGGCACCGTAAGCACTACAACGGCAGAGCAGCAACAAAGAACAAATATCAAGTCTTTGGTCTCTCTTGAAGTTTGAGGAAACCTACCAGTAACAACAACATCCACTGATTTTCTGGCAAATTATCTTAATAAAGCTAGTTTCATCGATGGGTTAATCCCAGATATTCGTGCGGTTGGAATTACGGTTCTTTAAAGAGAAGGTGATGCCAACGTTCTTGTTGATACAACAGCTTTGTCTATATCTTCAGAACAAAAACCTGTGGGAATTGTGGCAGCGAACACCGTAATTCTTGCGATTGCCATTGCACGTGCATTGAGCGAACATTTGCTATACATGTTGATGCCTGGAGAACCGACTACGCCATCCAGGGTACATAATATTGCTAAGCTGCAGAACAGACTAGGCCAGCCATTGGTAAACGTTCTACTGTTTACTCATGTAATGACTGACTGTGATACGACCAGCTCAATGTTTGACAGAGGAAAGAAATTCAGTCTGCTTGTTTTAAAACAGAATGAAAATCTACGATCAAGAGTGGGCATTTTCAACTACCCGACAGCAACACACGACCAAATAGCCTCAGCGGCCGAAGCAGTCATTATATAGAATTGTACAAGACAAGGAAGCAGAAAAGGCTAAACTTCAACAACCTGAACAGCTATCGGTATTTCTGCTACTGTAAAGCCATCGGAAAACAAACAACTAACGGTGCACGACAGCATGCCTTCAGGGTTTTCCATCAGGTAATGACTATTTCACAAAAGCTTGCAAAACAATACCCAATTAACACTAATACCAATTTTTGTTTTTGCGGAGATTCAGCAGTGGATGGGGAATAATCTACTACCAATCAAGTAGGACCGGCGTCAAAATAGCAATTGGGGTCTACAACCTGTAGAGATGATGGCTTTTCCTGCACCCGAAAATTTGAGCACATGGTTAGCACAGGATGTTGTGCTTGCCTATGTGCAAACACTGTGTGGGTGTAGATTGTGCTAATATCAAGCAATGGTAAAATGATTCAGAAGTTGAAGATGATCTTGACGAAAGTTTTGCGTAATTCAATAATTAATATATTTATTTTGTTTTTTAAATAACAAAAGAATCGGTATTTTATTTTATTTACAAATCAACTTAACTTCAAATTTCTTTTTCCTATCATCTATCCATTTCCTTCTCCCAACAGTTCCCTCATCCATTGTATCCCCTCTCCCTTCTCCCCTAGCAGCGTCTTCCATTCTGTTTCCTCACGTCTCAGCTCTGCGCACCCGTCTTTCATGTGTGTTATATCCTCCCATTCCTCTCCACACAGCCTGCACATTCTCTCCTCCTCACCCCTCCAATACTTGTTTCCATACTCTTCATTACCGGCTCTAAATCTTGCTATAATTTTTTTTTCTTTTAGGCTTCTACCGTCTGTAATGTACTTCGGCACTTCTTCTGTTGTAATTTGTCTATACTTCTCGTTATATTTACCTTCTTTTATTCTTACTCTTCTTTCTTGTATTTGTACGTCCTTATCCCTTGCTATTATCTCCTCCTCCATAAGCCTTCCTTCTTGTCTTAACCTCTTGATCTCTTCTCTCGCATACCCGCATCGTTCATAATATTTTCTTCTTTCTTCTTCTCCATATCGCCTTTTCTGCCCATCCACTTCTTTCCAGCATTCAAAGAGTATCTCGTTATCTTTTCTGTTCACCATTTTTCTTCATACCTTAAAGCTCTCTTTCCTGTTTGTATCCTTATTTTTCTAGTTTTAGTTCTTCTTCGACTATATAACCCGGTGTCTCTTTCTCAAGTCCTAACGTCCACTTACCATATTTTTCCTGAATCTTCTCCAGTTCATCCCATTCCTTCCATCCCCAAATCTCCGCCCCATACAACATCACACTTCTTACTAGCCTCTCAAAAATCCATATTCTTTTTCTTACATCCTTTCCAAATGTTTTTCTCCTATCCCCCATACTTGCCCGACTATTTTATTTCCTTTCTGTCTCAACACTTTTATGTGATCCCCATCCTTATTGTCATATCTAATAGTGTACCCTAAATATCTATACTTATCTACTCTCTCTATCTCTTCCTCCCCCACCACCATTTATTTTCCTTTGGTCTTCCTTTTCTCTTCTTAAATTCTATTATTTTCGTTTTCTCAACATTTGCTTCTAATTTTTTTTCTCCAGGTAGCTTTTCAAAACTTTAATCACCCTCTCATCTCTTCTTCCTTTGACGCTAATGCGACAATATCGTCCGCATACGCCAGCACCCATACCTTTTTCTTCCAATTACAATTCCTCCTACCTGATTTTTCTTCATTTCTTCTTCTAAATCTCTAATATATATTGAAAATAGGCTAGGGCTTAATGGACATCCCTGCTTTAGCCCTCTTTCCGTCCAAAACTCTCTTCCCAATTTCATTCCCACTCTCGTTCTACATTTTGTCTCCTCATATATTTCCTCTATTGCGTCTTTCACATCCTTGTCTATCCCCACTTCTCCCATAATTTTCCATAATCGTTCCCTTTCCACGTTGTCGAACGCTGCCTTAATGTCCAAAAATATAGCAAATACCTTTCCTCTTTTCTTTTCTATTTCTTGATTAACTAGGTGTTTTAGTATGTAAATATTATCTATCGTCCCTCTTCCTTTTCGAAATCCGTTTTGCCAGTCTGGGATAATTTTCTTCTCGTCTAATTGTTTTTCTAATCTTGCTCTTATAATTTCAGCATATATCTTGTATCCCACATTCGTTAGGTTTATCCCTCTGTAATTTTTCACTTGTTTTGTATCCCTCCTTTGTATATTGGGCATATTATTGCCTCCTTCCATTTTCGGGTATTCCTTCTCCTTTCCATATTCTTTCGTATATCCTTCTTAGCTGTTCTCTCATTTTTTCTCCAGTGTATTTCCATTGTTCTCCTTGCGTTCCATCCGTCCCTTCTGCTTTCCCTATTTTCACTTTTTCTATTGCTCTCTCCATCTCCTCTTTTTCTATCCCGCCTTCTCTATGCCTTATTTTTGTCCTCTCCATCTCTTTGCTTGTTACTTTTCTTCCGTTCCTTTTAACATTTTCTTGCAGTATTCTTCCCATTCGTTTCCTTCTATTTTTATTTCCATCCTTTTTGTTTCCCCTTCTTTGGTTAATAAATTCCCATGCTTGTCCCTCATTTTTATTTGTTCTATCCTTTTCCCCATCTGTGTTTTATATTCTTTCTTTCTTCTTTCACATATTTCTTTGAAATTTGCTTTTACTTTTGTATTGTTCTATCTCTATCTTTCCTGTTTTCCAATTTCGTCTTCCTTTCCTCACTTCTCTTTTCCCCTTATCACACTCTTTGTTCCACCATTCTTTCTTGTTTCCTAATTCTTTTTTTGTTTTTCTGTACTTTCTCTTTTCCGTCGCCTCCTTCATTTTTATTAGTATTCTCTCAATATCTTCTTCCATCTCTCCTGATATTTCCATTTCTTCTTCCATTTTCTCTTTATATTTTTTTACTGTCTCTTCTGTCCATATTTTCTTTTCTCCCCATTCTTTATTTTTTTCATCTTGATTCTCTTCTTCCTCTTCCAACATGATCACTTCCAATGGTTGGTGGTCTGATTCCACTTCATCTCCAATTCTTAGCAATTCCACGTCCTCCTTACATTTTTCATTTAATAATACATAGTCGATTACAGACTGCCCCCTTTCACTTATGTATGTATATTCTCCTTTTCCACCCTCTTCCATATTTCCGTTCATAATTATCCAACCTCTTTCTTCACATAGCTCTAATAATCTTCTTCCTTGTCCATTTATTTTTTTGTCCATGGATCTCCTATTTTTAACTCTTCCATTTATCATTATTCCTCCTTCTTCCCCTATTCTGGCATTAAAATCTCCCCTATAATCAGCTTGCCTTCCTCTCTTTCTTTTATATACTTTTCAATGATCATTTTAGTTTCCTCCATCTCTCTTCCATAAATCGTCAGTATGTTATACTTCTCTCCATTTTCTGTTTTTACTCGCGTATTCATCATCCCTTTAATTTTCTCTACTTTTCCCTCCTCTTCTATTTCCCACTCCTTTTTACTCCTATAATTATTCCTCCTTTCGCTCTTCCCTTTTTTCCTTTCTTTCCGCATATTGAATTTCCCATACAAATTCATTTGGCATTTTGTCCTTCCAAACCTCCCAATCTTTTTCCTCCATCCAAGTTTCCACCATGCCCACCATTTTAAAATCCTTTATATATTTCCAAAATTCTCCCCCCTTATTTTTTATACCCGCAATGTTCCAAAAAGTATTTTATTTTTTTCTTTAATTTTTCCCATTTTTCTTAACCCCTCCTTTTCCCATTTCCTCTTCCCCCTATATCTTTGATTAGTTTTTGGTAACCATTTTCTTATCTGTCTCTCCTTCTCTATCCATCTTCTTTCTTCTCCTCCAACCCAAATTTTTTGTATGCAATTTTCACTATGTTTCCTTCTTTTTCCAATTTCTTTGCCTCCATCCTTATGATTGCTTGAATTTCCCTCTCTTTCTTTGTCAAATCTTCATCTATATATATTTTCGTGCCTTTCATTTTACCTTTATTCCTTAGAATTTCTATCTTGTCTTCAATATTTTCCATTTTAATTATCACTATACCTTTTCTTATTTCCGTAGCTTCCTCAATTTTCTTTTCGATTCCTAACGTCTCTTTTATCATATCTTCTATTTCTTTTTTATTTCTTTTCTTCCTCCTCTTATCTCCACTCCCTTAATCACCAAATTTTTCTTCTTGTCTTCCTTCTCTAGAAATTCTACTCTTCTCTCTAAACTTTCGCATTTTTCTTCCACAGTCTTACACTTTTGTTCCAGCCTTTCACTAATTTTTTCATTTCTTCTTTCATCTCTTTAATTTCCTCATTAGTTTTTACCTGATTTAATTTGATTTCTTTTATTTCCTTCAGCATTTCTTTCCATATGTTTCTTATTTCTTCATCATCTTCAGTTCTTCCCGTGCTTTTCTCAACTCTACTTTTTCCTCCCTCCTTTCGTCGGCTTTCTCAGGTGATCTTCCTACTTTTTACTTTTCCTAAAGACTTTGAACAGCTCTTCTTCCGTTCTTCTTTTTTGTTTCCGACAATGATCCTTCCGATTCTGACATTTTTCGTAATTCCGCTTGTACACACGAATTATTAATTCCTATTTCTAACGATCCCCAGTTTTAACTATTGTATTGCTTTATTCCAATACTTTTTTAAAACACCCCCTATATAACCAGCCGCGGGGTTGGTAGGGATGACATATTTTTGTACGTGTAAAGAACACATATCGCTACATTTTAGAGTTATTAAAGTTTGCTCAACAATTTGATTACGATTGTTCCATCTCTTTCCGTTTACGAGTTATTACTGTACCGTTTGAAACTACGACTGTCACAATTAAGACCTGTCCCTTTCAAGGCTCTTTCTACCTCAAGGGCATATATGATTGATTTCTTTATAAAAAGGTAACTTTTTAACGTAGATGTCACTCAAAAACGATATCCTACAATGCCGTATGGTAAGGTGGTCGCATATATTAAATTCAACCCTTCTTTCACCTCTGAGCGCCTATATATTAGGCAATTTCTACTTTGGTGCCAATATTCGACTGATATCGTTTAATTTCATCTATTTTTGGTTTTATCAAGTCAAAATTATGCGAAGCCACATATTTCAACCATTTTTTTTTTAAATATAATTAATCCCCATTTTTAAGATACGTTATAAAATTCTCCCTCTAAAAAACCACGATGCGGTAGGGATGGGGACTTTTTTTTACGTGTAGAAAACACAAAAATATTATTTGATGTTGGAGCAGGTGATGTTTTTATCAAAAACATTTTTTAGAAAGTATATACGCACCTTAGCCTTCCCGATTTTTTGACGTTATTGCACACAAAAGAGAACTGTTGGGAATAAAATTTATTAATTTAAAAAAAGCGCAAGGGCGCAAGTCTCTTTAATGTTAAGGAGGGTAGTCTTAAAAGAAGCAACGGCAGTTGCGACAAAACTCTAGGGTATTGCATCTTAAACTGTAACTGGGGCGATCCTTCAAGTCTATCACAACATATTGGTTCGATCGAACTGGATCCAAATAAGAATCAGCAAATAAACAAAAAACGGCTCCATCAACAAATGCACCTTTTCTAACTCTTAAGCATGTCGTACTTGCGTTAATTTTATCAGTTTACCTCTTTTAATTTTAATATTTAGCTGTAACAATATCAAATATTTTTTTATAGACCGATTTTACTATTGTGTTGGAGTGGATCAAGCAACTCCAAATACCTGGAATACATTTGAAATAGAAAATTCGACAAAAAATTGCTTATGGAGACATGTAAATAGCGGCTCCAAATCCACAAAAGTATCTCAAGGAGGGTAAGTCCCAATGAACTCATTATCTGTAGTTTTTGGATGGCATGGACCGGATTAGTTGACGCAACTAATGAATTCATGGACAAATTTGAATTTTAATTTGACAGAATTTTGGAAATTCGGCAGTCTGTCAATTTTGCTGTTAACCTGCATTTGAAATTGTTTACAATATGTTCCAATTTTTCACAATTACAACGCGTTTGTGCGTTCATGTTACATTAGAAGAATAAAAAGATCCATTGAAAAATACTAAGCATTACAAATACAAGGAAAGGTCGATTTATTAAGTTTGGACCCCTATTTAATCGATCAAGGTTTAATACGTGTTGGGGGTACATTGTCTAATTCTATTTATCCGTATGAGAAAAAATTCTTGCTGCTTTTGCCAAAATCACCTTTTATCTAAATTAATTGTCCACAATTACTTCTCTTATCAATTCGAGAAAGATTTTTGGATTATTTTTTAAAAAAATCTAACATAAAAAATAATAAGCTGTTATCGTTTCTTAATTGTTGCTTATATGACTGTCGTCTAATTAGATTAAGTAATCGCAAAGTCAGACGTTTTAATGAAACTAAGACCTACGTTTGTATTTTTCTTTATTTATCGACTAAAGCCATTTATCTAAAACTATTAACTACAGTTGCGTTCATTACCTGTCAGTTGTGTTAGTTTGTGTCAAGGCATTGTTGTCTTAGACGGCAATGTTCAAGAAGAGGTAAAATCACCAATAATTATTCTGACAATAGTAAAACATTTGTAGGAGCTCAGGCCATATTAAATAAATCTTTAAAAAACAAAAAAATAAGATAATTAATCAATTAAATCGAAACGCTATTACGTGGTATTTTGCACCCAGTCAGTTCACCTCTTATGGGGGATTGTGGGAAGCGGAGTCAAATCTTTTAAACACCATTCAAAACAATGCATTGGGTTCTTGTTATTAACTTTTAAAGAATAGTGTATTCTATTAACCCAAGTTAAGACATGTTTAAATTCTCGCCTTATTCCCCAATATCCAATGATCCGAACGATCTGAGACCTTTAACTTTCTAATCGGTCATATTGCATAATTTAGTAATAATCAACATACAACGGACACAAACCTAATTACTTCAGCAAATTCAAGCTTTGCCAAGAGTAGAGTTGGTAAAATCTTTCTTGACGACCACTAGAGGAACAAAGTATTTTTAATAATAGAACAAAAAGCTCTCGCCCTTAAAATAGAATGTTTATTCTTGTATATTATTTACAGTTGCCTCTTATGGGTTTTGTATGTATTTTAATTTTATGATTTTCTGAACTGCCAGTGTCAACGTGTTAGAGATTTTAAGGCAAATATTAATGTAAATTTTATAAAATTAATGAAAAATCGAGTCAATGAGATATGATCGTGGATCGATTAGAATAAAAATTTTATCTAGTCGTGGTTCCTCACGTTTGCTAACGAGAGCACCCGAGAAAATAGTTCTCGGAACCCAACAAATTATCTCCCGGTGAGTTGGTGATTTTGAAAGAAGATAACCTTCCTTCACTGTTCTGGAAAATGGGAAGAATAGTAGAAGTGGATCCAGGAGCTGATGGTGTCGTTAAGAATAGTGACGTTGAAAACAAGTAATGGAAATTATAAATGACCAGCGTACACTACGAGTAAACTAGTATGTTTCTTTAGTCGCACTCAAATCAAACATTATGGTTTTATTTATTGAGAGTTAAATTTATAGAAGCCATCCTCCACGCAACAAAGTTTTTAATTTTTGCCGTTTGAACATGGAAGATCTGAGCTACCACACACCAGCACAACTAAAATTAACGTCAGCACAAGTCAAATGAGCAAAATAAAGGTAGAACTGGCCGATAAAAGTATGACTTAAAGCATGTTGAGAATAAACAAGGAAATCAAGTACGATTTAAAGCATTTCTTGGAAATGTAGTCTCCGTTGTTAGACACAATACTTATTGCGCTCAAATGATGCCGAGGATCAAATAATAAAAAACATGCGCACTTTTAAAAGTTGTAGGTGTAAGTGTTTTCACTATATAAAATTATTGTTGAATATTCCAATACGTTTTGTTGTGCGTAACGGTGGCACCTAAAACTTTTTTTGTTTATTACTTATATCAAATAGAAGTACTTTTATGTTTTTGTTTTGTTTTCATGTTTCATATTTTATAATATAGTTTATTAGTTTGTTTCCATCCTATCAACATCTTTATAAAAAACAGGACTCTCTATAACTTATTTTTTGTTTTGCTTCAGAAAAAAATTGCGACGTGGCAATTGTTTTCTCAACGGGGATAAATGTTTTCACAAATTTACCTTGAACTGTTAAAACGGTGTGCAATACAGCAGCGACAGATTTAAAAAGCTTACTAAAGGAAGTAAATTCTAAAACCGCACCTGCAACTTACAGTTATAGTGCAAATTTCAAAAATATTTATCAAGGTATATCAATGGGATATTGTAGGATATCTTTGTCAAAAAGGATATTTTGTGTACACTGTTTTGGCAATGATTTACCCCTCGCTATTAACTTTAATAAAATGCTTATGTAATTATCTCCGAAAGCATTAAAATGACAATTACGAAAATACACACATCAACATAATCTAAGGATGTCAATTTTTATTTGATTTGCTTCATTTTACTTATGTTAATATTGTATTTTCTTGCTAGGTTACTTATAAACAACATCGCTTAAGAGAAGTCAATCTTCACCTCAGACGTCCCCTTAGGGGTTGACTATTAACTAAGGGAAACTGAGGAGTGGGCTAGAGAACACTTAAACTGTACTCAAGAGCAATTGGCAACTATACTTTTTGGATGAGTCGCGATACGGATTAAGACCTGGTAATGCAACAAGTCTACACCATGACCAAAAAGTATATAATTACCGAGGTGACACTGTAGCGAGATTTAAACTGTTCTCGTTTTTCTAGATCAATTCTTGAATGTTGAACTATATATCCAGAATATTCTTGAACCTGTTGTTTAACCACTTGCAGAAGCGTTGAGCCGAAATTTAACCTTAATGAAGCACAAATTAAAGCTTTGCTATAGGCAGATCAATCTCAAAATGCTTCAGCGGCAAGAACTTCTTTTACAACAGTAGAATCTTCTCGTACAGCTTTCATATATTACCCCAATATATACGAAAGGATGTAAAGATGACTCGAAAAACTATCGTGGAATAGCTGTAATCAGTACCATCGGAAGGATATACTCAAAAATATTTAAAAATTGTGTAGAGAGAAAGAGATCAAAGACAGACAACCAGAAGAACAGGAAGGTTTTAGAACGAGACAATCCACAGTTGACAATATTTTTACAAATAAATAACATGAGGAAAGAGAGTCCAACCAAATAGAGAACTGCACATTGCATTAATTGATTTAGAGAAAGCCTACGATAGTGTACCAATTTCAAAGCTTTGGAAAGCCCTGAAGGAAGCAGAAATACCCCTCTTATTAATCAACGCTATTAAACACTTGTACCAAGAAAACACGGGACGGGTTAAGAACGGTAAATCATTTTCTGATCCGTTCAATACAACAAAAGGACTTAGACAACGGTGTAGTTTGTCACCCACATTGTTTTAAATTTATGTTTACAAAGTTTTAGTTAAATGGACAACTAAAGTACGATCAATGGAGCTGCAAATCGGAGATGATATTTTGCTGACGATCAAGTGGTTATAGCCAAAGACCTAGATGACTTGAACTACATGGTGGGAAAGTTACAAGAAGAATACAAAGCTGCTGGACTCACAATCAATATAAAAAAATCGGAATACATTGTAGTAGGGAATGATCATCAGGAAGACTTACTACTGGAAGGTTTCAAGATAAAGGGGGTAACCACATATAAATATCTGGGAATTACGTTAAACAAACAGGAAAACAGTAATGATGAAATAAAAGAAAGAATAAAGAAAGGAAGACAGATAATTAGTTCATTAAATTCCATTCTATGGGATAAAAACATCACTAAAGAAACAAAAAAAATGATCTACAAAAGTCTAGTCTAAAGCATAGTCATTTACGGAGCTGACGCTTGGGATATCACAAAGAAAAACAAAAACAAACTTATGACGACCAAAATGGACTACTTAAGACGAAACTGTAGAAAATCAAAACTCCTCCAGCGCAGGACCCACTCCTTATTAATTTCTTAATCTACAAGTTTATTATTTCAATATAAGATTAATTTTAAATTGTTGTTTGATTCCATTTTGTAGAGTTTTTAATTTCTAATTGATAAATTATTATTAAAATTATGTTAAAAATGATGCAAGTTAATTTTACGACTAGCTTACTTTACATTTAACTTTCAAGACAAAAATGGGAAAACAGATTCAAAAAATTATTTTTTTGAACAAATAAGATATATCCTTAGATTATGTTAATGTGTGTAGTAACAAATAACGTTTTAACTCTCTCTCTCTCTCTCTTTCTTTCATTTTTGAATTAAAATACAAACGGGCACCGTAAATATGCCACCACTACCCAAGTTTGCCACTAATCGTGAGTAAAACGTTTCAGTTTATTACCTGGTCTAGTATAAACGAGGAGCCAAAAAATACGCAAATTTTGAATCTTAAATTGTTTCAAAAAATGTTTTGTGCACGGTCTTCATAAACCAGAAACATTTTGAAATTTTGTACGCATTATTATTCTGGTGGTAAAATCCATTATTTGTATAACATAGCAATAGTTTTCAATTTTGGTTAAAACAAAAAAATTAATATTTACTCAAGTTGCCGTGCAGCTATTATTTGCGTGAGGAAAGCAAGTCATTATTTTTCAATTAGATAAATCCGACCAGATAAAATAAATTTCAAACATTTAACGTGCAGAGAAATTGCTGTCGTCGAATATACATACAACAAAAAATATTATTGTGCAAAATCGGAAAAATTAAATGAATAAAGATTACGTTCACTTTAGAGTTATATTCACTCGATGTTTTCCTTAATACCAAAAGATATAAAACAGTTTAAATCCGATTTGCAAATTCAAATTAATGTGCAACGTACTTTAGATCAATAATAAGAACAAATAAAATTAAAGCAGCATCCATTATCAGAGAAAATGTTATTGGATTATCTAGGAAAAATAATAGAAGGTAAACAATTCGAGACGAAATCATCTAATAGTTATTGGTTATAATAAGAAAACTTTGATAATATAAGAACTACTTTACGATTGCAAGTTCTAAGATATCTAAATATTATGCAAAACTGTTAAAAAGCATAAAACTTATTTCTTAAACTAATATTTACATTTTTTGTAATTTTGTGTACTTCGTGTATAATCGAAGTGAAGTTATTATTAAAATTATTTCATAGTTACGTAACTTACTGAAACGGAAGATGTAATTCCATTATTTTAAAGAAATATATAAGGTACGTGTTTATAAAGGAATGAATAATAATTTATTCAAAAATCCCAAGTGCGCGTCATAAAAACACGAACAACAGTTTTAATATTAAATTATACATAAACGAATACAGGACGCTCTTTTTTGTACTATTTCCAATTAATTCATATATCAGCGGTGAATTAATTACGAAGACTTAAATTAAAATTATTCAAATTTTGCATTTAGATGAAAAAAATTCGGAAAGTAACGTGCAAAATTAACAAACGTGATGTATAAAGTTACTGAAATAAATCAATAAATCATTCTGTTAAAATTCGCTAGTAAAACCATTTCACTTTCACGCTCAAAAAAACTATTTTATGTTCAAGTTTTTAAACTACTTAGTTTTGAATTTATTTGTACCAAAATTGTTTCACTGGCTGCAAATTTTCAACGTTTATTGGAGTCTTTAAAATACATCTAAAGTTTTAAATGAGGACACGCAAACTTAACTAGAAATAAAGTTTATCCAATCACTAATCATGAAAATATAAAAATTGCAATTTATTTAAGGTTTTGAAGTTATTTACAAATTAAATTTTGATTTCAGTTTACTCAATTTGTTGTATCAATATTTGTTTTGATGTTCTAAGCAAGTAATTTGGAAAGCAAAGTAATTTTACAATTCTGTAATTTCTTGTGGAAAAGACTATATAAGCGTACAAAAAAATTTGGTGCAAATTTTATACTACCACGAAAAAGTCATCAATTTACGCAAGAACAGCAAGTTTAATATACGAAATTTACCAGATCTAGCAGAAACGCCAACTGGCAGTTTGCCTGGATATCATCAAAACCTGCATCTAAGCAACTAAATTATATCTCGAAAACACCGGTACATACGAGTTGGCAAACTTAGAGATAATTTTCTTGCCACCCCATACGCTAAAGGATTAATAAGGCAATGTTGGTTTGAAATTCGACCATTTTCCATTTACATTATATGCAAAAGTGAAATAAAATCGATATTAAAAAGGGTTTATAGTATAGGAAAGTTTTAACAATAACGAAGCGATTGCATCGGTTACATTTAAAAAAAATATTCCAACAGCTTGGTTTCATTATACGTTTGTATGTTACTTTAAAATTAATCAATAAAAATTAATCTCTTTTACGATAAACTTATTTAATCGCATATTGATAAATGAGTTTTTAATATTTCATTACCTTCCAGGCACTCCACTTTTTATCTTGAAATTTATTAATTAACTGGGGTAGCTTGTTTGTACTGTAAAACATTAAAAAAAACACCTAGCTGAACTAAAATAAACAACTTTTTAATACACCCTCTGAGAAACATAATTTTAATCATTGGTCCGGGTGAACTTTATACGTATTTTCAAACATTTCAGCTGGCATTTTACTAGCAACACTACACTTAACAGAAATGTCAGAAAGCTTTTCATTGTCATTTTATATAGTTTTAGGGACGCAGCAAATTGATTAATGATGATAGAAAATGAAAAACGTCTTTCAATTTTATGTATTTAATAAATTAATGTATACGAGCGTGCTTTAATATATCATTTTTGTCAACATTAATACAATGCAGGGTGCTGATTTTATTTTAGAAAAATGAATAACTAAAATTGCACTTAAACAAGTATAGGTACGTATGTTGCAAGGTGTTAAAGATGTATTATTTCGTTAAATGTATAACAAAATTCTGCATTCTGACAGTCATGAATTTATAAATGGTTCGTTTTTATATCGTTTCAAAAACTGTGTATGTTTTTTGTATTTAAAAGCGGAAATATCTCCTTTACCTTTTTCAACTCAAGGAAGCAGTATTAACAATGTTTTTAAAAAAATATAGTTATTTGTGTAACTAGTGGAAAAAGTGCATATTTGTTGCTGGATGTATGAATGCTTTTTGCACATATTGCACACAAAATTTTTTCTACGATCGAAAAAATACAAAAAAATAAAATAAAAAAACTAATTTTTACACTAGTGCAAAAAATAATTTACTTTTTCCACACTAATGCAAAAAAGTTAAACTTTTGACATAGTAATTGCTGCAAAAAAGTAGTAACTTTTTGCACGATTGTAGAAAATAGTTATTTGTGTAACTAGTGCAACAAATATGCTTTTTGCATATGTTGCACACAACATTTTTTCTACGATCGAAAAAATAAAAATAAAATAAAACTGCTTTTTACAGTAGTGCAATAAATAATTTTTTTCCCGATTGACCGGTTAAAAATAAGTTAAATAATAATGTTAATTGACGCGTTATTAGCGATGACTTTTACTGGTTTAAAATTAGTAAATAGTTACAAAAAGAAAGACAAAATTCAAAATTGTAACATTCATAATTAAATCAAAACAGAATATAACACAAAACATAACAAAAATGCAAGTAGATGAAATTCTACATATAATACATATTAATAATTATTGTGAATATTTATAGTAATTTGCAAACAATTTTCTAACATTATTCCAGTGTCTTGATAATCTGTTGTGCCTTTTGTAATCATAGTATAATTATTTTTATTTATTTGTGAACTAGTGCTACAACCGACAATATTTTGTTCTTTGGGATCGGAAAAAAGTCTTTCACTAACATTTGTTTTTGCAGCTATAGAGTCTTCAATATAACCATCGGTTATTGTTGATGATCTCCAACTACCATGTCTTTTTAACGTGGTTATATCTGCCCCAGAGTCCACCAATAATGTTGCAGAACATCTGCGAAAACAATGCCCAGTAAATTCTTGTGGGTTTAGTAATTTTAAAATTTTGCAATTTCTTCCAAATTTAAGGATACCCAGCGGTTGCTTGTTTGCCTTACCATTATTGTATTTAAAAAAATTTAGGTAGCTAGCCTGATGGTCTACAATCTTCATATTTTCTGTAGAAGTTTAAATTTACCACTACAATAAATGACCGTAATTTTTTTGTCTTCGTGTCAGGAGGAGTTATAAATAATTTTTCCCCTATATCTTCAATTTAAGCTTTTTTCAATTGGGTATAACTCTTCACTTCTACAAGCTCCCGCTATGCCAAAAATTAAAGCAACCTAAAATAAAAAAAATCGTTTATTTAATACTAAATTAAAATTTATATCATTTCTAAATTCTTACCTTTGTAGATAGGTATACCCGTTCATTAGAAGTTTATGGACTTCCCGTTGAAATATGTGTTTAAAATTTGGATTAGAGGATTGGGAAGCAAACGACAAGTTCTTTCAATAATCTTGTAACATTCTCCATGAATAAAAAATAAATTTAGTATGTCTTCATTCGAATATTCTTGGTGGATTTCCATATCGTGTATAATGTGTCATGTCGACGTTTACAAGTTTGATAAATAAGACACATTGTTTTAATTTCCACAGGCCACTAGTCAAAAATTATTTAATAAAATAGAAAAATATTGTGTGTCAAATGTAAATACATCGATAGCAGGAAAATGGTACCAGATAGGTATAGGAAACCCTTATAAAGATTGAAAGACCACTTAATTCTCCACCACATAGAACAACAAGATTCAGGGGGTTCCATTTAAAAAAATTAACTTTTGGGCAATTGAAGTTAGTCAGAGTTAACCAAACATTTTGAACACCCTGTAAATAATGAGATGTCAAATTTTACATCATTTAAAAACTTAACGGTCCTCCTAAGTATAACCCAAATTTTATTACTATAACTTTCTTTTTCAATCATTGACAAGCGTTTGAAAACAATACTACAAAACCAATGTTTCTCAAAAAAATGAGAATATCTCAAAAACTATTGAATTTTCATATAGGTTGTGCTACATAAAAGTAACTCAGATTTTAGCGTAGAACCCAAATATACAAAAAAAAGTATATAATTCTATTTAAAATAAGAAAGTTAGTAGCCACTTCCGGTGTAGCCGGAGGTGCTAGAAGAGCTTAAATATTTTAATTAAATAGAACTTTTTGAGAAATCCTCTATTTTAAATTTTTAAACAAATATTTTAACGGGAAGTCCATAAACTTCTAATGAACGGGTTAGCTGAATCACTCTGTACATTATCTGGAGCTTCCAACAAAAATATCTAAATTTGTGATTTCTGCAGTACTCGGAATTTTTGACACGATAACCATCTGATTGACGCTTTAAAAAGGCTCGCAGTTTTTAATATTTTGATATATCTATAATATTGTTAATATGCAATGTAGTCTTCAACATATAATATGTAGACCATAAAGTTGAAGATTTCAATTTCTTGGCTAATTCTGCAAAGTACGCCAGTAAAACGTTTTCTGAAAATGATCCAATTTTCTTGTTAATCCGATAATCCATTCATTTTTTCTATAACATATTTTATACAATTTTCTGGATTTTTGTCGGCAACAAATTATATTCTGATATTTTGCCAATTCTTCAATTTCGAGAAGTGTTAAGATTTCTTCATCACTTTCTATTATTTTAGAAAATATCTCTAAACCCAGATTAATCTCTTCTCCAAAAACTTAATCTTACGATATGCAGATAAAAAATTGCGATTTTCAACTAAACAATTCAGAAAAAGTACATAACAACCCAGACTTTACTTAGCAACGACAATGGTAATGTGATTTAAGCAAGCACATGAAATCTACTAACCTCTACCTCATTGACAATTAATTGATAAAAAAATTGAAGCAAATTGAATGTAACAGTGATATCTTATTTTTCGGTAGATATTATTATGTATACAATTTAAGGTCCAATCTATAATAATAATTAGAATATACGATTTAATTATTACGTACAACATACAATTAAAAAAAATTATAAACATTGTGAGTTGTATTCGTTATAAAAAGTTTTTATTTTAATTTGAATTTTTTAATCACACTGTACAAACAATCGGAGAAAATTATATGTTTCACACGTCAGAGAATTAGATTTACTGCCCCACCTAGCATTTCATTGCCGAGGTGAAGCCAAGTTACTTCTCTGCCTAGTTAAACAAATAACTATACTTTTTCCACTAATCCAAAAAATGATTTACTTTTTGCTCTGATAAATTGCTTTTTGCACTAATGCAAAAAAGTGAAACTTTTGGCACAGTAATTGCTGCAAGAACTAGTCACTTTTTCGCGATCGTAGAAAAAAATATTTTGTATAACGAAATTATGGGACAGATAATCAAAATCGGAAAATTTTTATTTCAAAGGTACTTTCAACTAGGTTTGTTAATTACGTAGGGGAACTTGGCGCAAGATGAAGTCATGGGGTTAGAAAGAACAAACAATCATTTATAAAAACCACAACCTTTTGTAGTTATAAAGCGTTATATTTGTTTGGTTAGCTTCATAGATTGATGACAGTAAGTAGCTTTAAAGCAACATTCATATGATAAAAAATATTGTTTATCGGTTATACTTGCATTTCTGTAGATAAATATTTGAAACAGTGCTTTATTTTGAGAAAAAAATTATGTAATTTAAAACTATGCTTATGGGGTTCTTGACATGTGGCATGATATGGTCTGCCCCACATTGCTATTAGCCAACTTGTCTAATTTTTAATATTTACTACTTTATATGTAGGTACATACATTTAAAAAACCGTACGTGAAAGATGTAGTCAAATAAAGATGAAGAATCTTGCTAAAACCATCTGCTCTGATAAAATGGGTTTCCTAAAATGCTTCAAAACTATTCAATGTGCCTTAAATGACTTTAGAACTAAAAGTGAAATAATGTCGACAAATTTTTTGTGAGACAATTTTGAGGTAACTTAAGGTCCAAAAGTGACAAATTGTAACTCAGATGAAGAAGAGCAGTTGGTGCCATATCTTAAAAAAATGGAAGTGAAAATAAAGTGACTAAAATTAAGAAAGCAACAATGTTTGGAAAGCAACAAAAGTTTCCAGAAATTTGTCAACTTTACCTAGGTTTCCAAGAAACATGTAGTGTTTGTTTTGTTTGATCATACTCATACCAAGATGCATGTTTCATGAAATTTCTCAGTGTATATTATGAGGCAAAGGAAAAACTTGATTACGAAGTCTTAGTGGTATGTGTACATTTCCACGATTTCCTAGTATTACAAGATCAACACCGAAACCAAAATCACATCAGTGTCATACTACAACAACTTCTGTCTCCGAAAAACATTATTTCAATTTCCAACTAATCAAATTCAAGTAAATAAAAAACTCGGTAAAACATTTTTGTTCTCACCAGCATACTAAACAAAAATGAAAAAAAAAAAAACAAAGCCGATGAGAAGGAAGAAAGAATATGAAATATAGTGAAACGTGTGAAGAAAAACTTAAGTTTTTCTAACCAGCAAATTAAAACAAGGTATCTTCACCAGATTCTTCTGTAGATGATGATGGTAACGGAGTTTGTTTATATTGTAATTACTTATACTCTGAATCTTCCATTTAAGAAATGCATGTTTGGTTTCTAACTCAAAAACAAATTAAATATTCGAGTAAACCATTGAATTGCATATAAAAAAATACACAAACAATGTTTTGGTTAAAATAAAAAATATTCACAAACAAAAAGTTATGGAAGCTTATAGAAAACGGCATAAAACACACTGGATCTCCCAAACGAGTCCAGATATCGAAGTGCTGTTTGAACCATTGAATTTGTCTAAAAAATCGGGCAAAAGGTCCCAATCATGGTTTTTCCCTTTCAATTCGCAAAATACCTGAAACCCCAATTACATCGAAAATAGGACACCCTGAACTACATAATACGTAAACCACTTCTCCGTATAATAAATATGATAATAAAAGTTCGTACGTTACCCTAAACAGCATATTCGCAGTAGCGAAAATGTGACACTACGCAGCATGGTTTAGGAGTTACCTACTGCCATGGAAAATGCAGTAAAAGATTTACTATTTCTTGTTGGCACTTGATTCTAAGAAACTCGTCTTAAAGCGCATAATGAAATAAGGTAAGAAAGAATTTTGTAATTTTAGATTTTTAGCTCTATTATTCTTGTTTAGAACTTCGTATAGATTTGCACACGGTGAGACGTATAATAGCTTGCTTGTCGAACTACAGACAAAGCGTTCCAAAGTGACGATCTCTTAATCCTAAGTCTTAATTTCCATTTTACATTATTTTTAGCTACGTTTCATTTAGTTATCGTTGCGCTAGAGAGGTGATTGTCCATCACTTTTCTGCAGAAATTAAAGCTAGTGGGAATATTGGTGGAGTCAGCAAAATCGTGCAAATGGACGAATCAAGATTTCGAAAAAGCGTAAGTTCAACAGTGGTCGTCTCATTGAAGGACACTGAGAGCTTGGTATGGTATGCGATGATTGTGACGGGCTCTACTATTCACACAGACGGCGTGCTTATCTAAGCTTCCTGCACTTGGTTTTGTTTATGTTGCTGTAAACCATTCACAAAACTTTGTTGGTAAGTTTGCCTTTTTTAATCTAATTATTAATGTTTTTTTATATACGGTTATCGGTGTTCACACTCAGCGCATTGAATCATTCTGGCGATCTACTAAAAGCTATTTCCATGGAAAACATGATCCAGAAGAAAAGTTTGCTATTCATCTTTGTGACTATCTATGGAGACGCTGGAATAAAAATATTGGTCGTGATCTTTCGAAGCTCTCCTTTAAGCTATTCGCACTGAATATGATGATTTTCGTCAACAATTATTACATTTTTCATTGTTCACAGTATTGTGCTTAGTAAAGTTTGATATTTTATCATGTTTTTTGTATTATTTTATTTAATGTTACGTTAGGTTAGGTTGGTTATGTTAGGTTTGGTTAGGTTATGTTATGTTAGATTAGAGGAGGTTCATTAATAGCTTTTGAGAATTCTTTTAAAATCCTTAGCATACACATAGACAAAAGCCTAAATTACATCAAACATATTGAATACATATCAAAAAAGGTCAAAAACAAGCAATAGAAATCCTCAGACTGAAGGCAAATACATACGGACCGAAAAGTAGTAGAAGGAGGGTTCTTGCACCAATACTCTTCGCCATCACATACGGTGCCGAAGTCTGGTGGCAGGCAACAAAATATGGGCAAGGTTAAGTCGATGTTAAACAAAATAGGACGTTCTGTTTCAATTGGGGTAGCTTCTGTTTACAGGACGGTCTCGGGCGAAGATACAGGAGTAATTGCGGGGGTTATACCGGTAGATATACTAATAAAAGTAAGAGAAAATAATAAGCCACCAGGATGGCATAGACAAATGGCAACAAAGATGGAATAACAGGACGTTTTGGACAAAAACACTTATTCCAGACACAAGATCTTGGCTCTCAAGAAAACACGGCAAAATAAATTACCATCTCACGCAATTTCTATCTAAACACGGGGAAGTGAGAACCTTTCTATACAAAGTAGGCAAAAGGGACAAGACGGATTGTCTAGACTGTGGACTTCCCGACGGTGAGAAACATGTCATTCTTTTATTCCCAAGGTGGTATGGAGAACGGCGTCTATTGATCTCTGCTCTAAAACTGATATAGACCCAAGTTGTATTTTAAAAATCATGATAGGAAATAAAGGAAATTGGTGATGTAGAAAGCTTTGTAAGGAAATTAATATCGGCAAGGATCAAAGAAAACAATGACTAGAGAATCGATCCTACGAACTTTTTTCATTCCCAAAAAAAAACTACAACTACATTATTTATAAATATTTAAACATATATTTGTACACTGACTTTTATTTATATTCAGATTTAATTATACATTTTATAATACGAATATGTTATTTTGGCATAAATTGTGTTTGTATTATTGTTTTTATATTTTAATTCACATTAGACATATATACGCCTATTTTAACACTAGAATATTTAAAAAATTTACGTGATCCCCGACAATTTTTGTATTTAAAACTTTTTTCTAAACCCTGCGGTTTTCGAGTTAAGGTAGTCGGGCATCTTACGTGGACCACCTTGTACATAACGTACAGTTATATCCGAATTCTGTAACTTCCATTTTATTCAAATGTTTGCGAGCGTTTATAGCGAATTATTAATTTCTACACATCAAGTTTTTACGCAACTTGAACAATGTCAATAGTTGTATGATAATATTTAGGACCAAATTAATAACAAAAAATTCTATAATTCGATGATAGACAAGACTAGCATCAAAATTAAATTAATTTCAGGATAAAGCTGTGTATGAAATGTACACCCATTAGACAAACTACTCATATTATTTATATTGTGTGTTTTTTACTATCAGCTAAAGTTAATTTTTCATTCTTCAGGTGCAAGTAGTTAATGTCACCCATAAAAAAATCACAAATTTATTTCGAAAACAACTAACAGCAAGTTTATAGATTAATTTATACTTAGAACATAAAACTTTTAATACGCTTTTTCGACAATAATTTATAGGCGATTATTTTGGATAATACCAAAAGTGTGAAACAAAACAAAAATTAAACTGGATGAAAACTGTTTATGTTCTTGAAATCCTATTTTAAACTGTTGAAATGTCTTGATCATTTTTATAACGACGCTTAAGAGTTAATAAGATTAGTTGAATTTTATATTCCTCCAAGGTTTGTGTTTGTGTAGATCATTTTTTATACTCGATTATAGCTTAATGCAACAAAAACGATCCAAAGTTTAATTAACATTGTATTAAACTCGTGCGCTAAAAAAACATCTGTTGACGTTCTATTTTTCGACCTTTTAAACATAAATTATTTGCTTATATGATCACAAAGTATCTCGTTGAAATTCTCTTCAATGCTCTGTCGAGAAACATGACTTTAAAAGTTTAAAACATGGTAAGACGTAAGAATAAAGTAAAATCACAAGCAAACTGCCCAAATAGCTTGTTTTTCCAATTTTAAATATTGTTCTGAACATTAATCTAATTTCAACATTTTAAATAAATGTGTAATTTTCTTATTATCTAATGTAATAGATTTATAATAATAACCATTTAATAACTGGACCATCAATAAAAACTGCGATAACGGTAAACAATAAGCAACCATTAATAAGATTAGCACAGAGAAATCAATAACTGCATGGGACTCCATGTGCATAATATAATTTCTTATACGACCAATTAGTGTTGCGACACATCTGTGTTTAGCTGTTTATAAAAAATTACTCTAACATGGTTGCTGTAAAAATGGGACCAAATGCAATGTTTAGAAAGAAATTCAAAGTAAGAATATTGATTAATTAGAGAGTCATTATTTATTATTTGTTACTGTTTTTTAGTACGAGAACCATTTTTCGCATCTGTGATATTACAAAGGTTGGAACCAATTGACATAATAATTTTTATAATACATCACAATATTGTATAATAATTATTTACCTAACGAGTTCAGGGAGATAAATTTTCCGCATTAGCACTTTGTTTGCCGCACGACTGTAGAAAGTGCGGCATTAGTGCGAATGAGGGAAATTTCTTCTCTAAAAAGTTAGGTATATTATTTTTTGTAACGAGTAACGGTAGTAGTAATTCATAAATAAATACATTCACAGCTGCTTAGTTTTTTTGTTTACAAGAAATTTGAGTTGGTAGAACTGTCTCGCCGATTGCTTGACAATTTCCTTTGCGTTGTCAACTAGTACCAACCTAACAAAAATTTCTCTATTCCCTCGGAAACTAAAAAACACCGCGGTGCGGGAAATGGAACTTCCCGTGCATCGAGAATAACCGGGAAATCAGTAATCTTCGACTATGAGTACAAACAATTCTTTGTTCTACTTTAATACCGTTACATTCTTGTCATTTTCCCATACTGCCTTTAACTGAATCAATCATATAAGTTTCATTACCTTCCATAGAAATTATGGCAACAATGATTTTACCATTATTCAGGCTTAACTTCTAGGGTTAGTTTAACGTGACTAATGAAGATGATTTTACTACAAATAGCTACCCAAAAGCATTGTCTATTTAAAATAACCCCAAGGGGGTAAATATCACGAAATTTTTTAGAATATGCCGTCAAATTTTTGAACTCTGGCTAGTGGCCAAGTGGTATAGTTCCTCTACCACAAACATTAGCTATTTGGGAGACTCAGCTTCATGTAAGTTCTTCAGGGGTTTTCTTAGGGCATTATAAGTTGATGAATAACAATAATACACGTAATACCGTGGCGGAATCACATCAATTAGACAAGAACTCCTATTGTCACAAACACCATACGCGTTTCGACAATTATTGATTTGAGTTTTAAATTTCCGTACAATATTTAAATTTAACAACAGTCTAAATAACAATATAAATGGTAAAATAGCAAGCGCAAAACAGTCGCAACGTCGTGCTATGGCAGCCTGTCCGAAAATAATGTAGATGCATTACAAGTGGGTATCTCAAAAAGTTTTTGCGTGAAATTTTTATAAAGTAGTAAGAGAGGCGAAAGTCATATTTTGTTTATCGTTTATTCTTACTTCCGGAAAGGGGGTTACTTTGTCATTTTCAAGAGAATGATGTACATTTTTATGAAATTTAATCTACGAAAGAGACTAGGTTTGTACAAAAAAAAAATTGATTTGTATTCTTACTGTTTTTCTGAATATTAATTTAATATTACAGCAAGCTGAGCACTATCTTCAATATTGTCCTACAGGGATAGAAGAGCAAATCCAACGCTTTGTTGTAGATAACTTTTAGGATGTTTTTTAACTCAAAGTCGTTACATGCAACGTAGGTGGTCGGAACTAAAAACTTTGCTTTTTACAGCAGATAATGTTAAAAAGACTGTTAACGAGATCGTTATTTTGCGTAGATGATAGTAGGTGCGATTTATTAATTTATTATCGTGAGTTTGGTTACAGCTAAACTTTTTTCCCATCCGTTTTCTTGGGCTTAAAGCCCTTTACGAGAGGTAAATTGTTGTTACCATTCAACAACACATAAACGACTATAATGAGGGTCGTGACAATGCTAGTTAATGTCTAAATGCAAGCGTAGTTTTAACAGCAGTATCATTGACTCATTCTATTTGGTGCCACGGTCAAAATACTATTTCGTCATGTCATTATCAAGTTAGGTCTGTCAATTTGCGTAAAATCTGATCCAGTCTTAATTTAATTGGCCTTGAAACGTCAATAACGTAGAAGGACAGCAACTAATCTTGTTTCCAAACCTCTCAGAAAGTGCGAACATTCCAGGTAGCGATTTCAACTTGGTAATCAAGTCAACCGTTAGTTTTGGTTTAAGTTTGTGTTTTAGGGCTGCATTTACCAGTAGCACTCCCATCTTATCTACAACACAAATTTAGGAAGTTATTGTAGATTCCTTGATCTATCGGCAAGAGGAATCCTTATCTTTATCTTGGCTTGAGACATAAGATGGTTACCCACAAATAAAATAATTTGGGTCAGTGCGTTCATATTTTTGTAGATAATTAGTCAAACATTAGGATCAACATCAACGTACACATGTCGTTACAATTAACTGTTGTCATTTTTCTTAGTTTATACTATTCATACGTGTCAATGTTTTACACGAGATGTCGTAAGACACACATTTTACTTATGTTCATTGCTCCACGAGAGTTTAAAAGACCAACCGCCGTCTTGTACAGTTGTATACCGCACTTAAGTATACACCTATGATGAGCTCATAATAAGAACGAAATGCTGCATTAGGTGTTCTTTCGTTGCGTGTTATGCTTCTGTACAAGTTTTACTTGGCTTTATCGACACACGTGTGTTTCAAGCATTAAAGCTATCGCATAGATAGCGCTATGCACTTTAAACGCACACATGTCGTTACAATTAACTGTTGGCATTTTTCTTAGTTTATACTATTTATACGTGTCAATGTTTTACACGAGATGTCGTAAGACACACATTTTACTTATCAACCCTAACGTATGCTCCATAAGTTTTGGAACACATTTTACGCATCAAGATTTTGAGCTTCAATTAACTAAAAATGGCTATGGACTTTTACTAGACGTCAATTATCAAGCTTTGAATAACAATTACAATAATTCTTTAAATTTTTTTTAGATAATGTGTCAAATCGTTTTTATTTTTGGCATGTTATTCGAATACAGCATATTGATACTTTAGCTGCAAATTTGACTTTTTGTTTGACTGACATTGATGAGATTTTTGCAATGCTATCAGTATAAAAACAATGTTTTCCTTTAATTTTGAAGTTTCTTAAACTCGTTCTTCGAATTCACCCTTTTCAATATGCGACAGCCTATTGGGATTCTGACTAATTGATTGACTGATTCGTCTATTTTTCTAGTACAATACACAGGACTTTTACTTTTTGGAAGGTGTAATAATTGAATAGTCTTCTTACTACTTTTGGATGTTCTAATTGTTTTGTTTTTAGTTTTCCCAGAACAATATCTGAGCCTTTTTGATCCTATTTAAAACGTCAACAAGAAAATAGTACATGGAGTTTTAATTTTTCTATCTTACAAAAAACTATTTATCTGAGAAGAAAGCTCCAGACGTTTTGGTAAAACTAAAATTAACTTAAAATTAATTAGAATATTATATTCAGTCCAAATTATTCTTTAACTTTAATCCAATTTAATCTAAATGGATTAACCATACACATGTTCAATAATCGTTTCAAAATTCTAAAGAATTACGTACCTTCGCTAACCCTAACCCAAATGCTGTCAAAGTTAAATTACGTTTATTTACTTTATTTTACTTTAAGTATATGAAGACCTCGTTATTGAAATCATTCCTATTTAAAGTTAGGTTTATTTAATAGCGTGTTGACTGAAGTGGAATTGGAAAAAAAGATTTGAAAAAGAGTTTGAGTTTGATGTAATGTTAATTTTATACAAAAATAAAGAACATTCTACTACAATTACAATACAATACGAAAATCATATTTTACTCTGGTTTCTTCTCCACCTCTCTCAATAAAATGCGAATTATGCGACTGTTTCCAAAACGAAAATGTTTTCATTTTATTTGTGTTTAGTAAGTTATAATATAATTTAATAAAACCAAAAAATTTGTTAGTATCATTACGATGTGGGGTTCTCCGAAACGCTTGTTTATTATACAATGAAGAAGCGTATCACTTTATAAATTCTGAAAGTTAGAGGTTTGTTCTTAGAAAAACCGTGGATATTTTGGCTGCGGGTTTTTAGATCGTAAATTTATATATACAAGGAGACTTAAAAATAACCGACTAACTACTAAGTAACTGCATGGTGTGTTTATTTACCTATTAAAAAATGTAAAAAAATAAAATATATACGTACAATCATTACGTTTAACAAAAAAATTAAACCTATAATTAACAACTCGCACATTAATTATAACGCTTAAGCTATTCAATAAACACTGATTTAAAAAAGAGTCTATTCTGTTTTGCAAAAAGTAGACATCAACTTTAATAGACGTATTATTTTAAAGACAATTATATTAATAAAATTTAAAAGTTAGAATATTGAATTCAATTCTGTGCTTTATCAGTTGCATTGTTCTCAAACACCTCAGAGCTTTCATTACTTTAGATTAAGAAACAGTTGCAATTATTAATGATCTGATATGCACCAATATTCTATATTGATTGATACAATGTAGTACTTTAAAATAAAAAAGAAGGGTAAAACCTGTTAGGATACAATTGCCGTTACATGAGCATCAACAAAATGCAAAGTTTGCGTTTATTACATAACGAACCTGGACTACATTTCGGTTATACCACAGTTTTAATTAAAAAAAAACCATTAGCAACGGTTCGTACAGTAAAATACTTAGTCATATTTTAAGTGTAGGCAATTGCTTCTAAACGAAATTGGAACCGAATAATTATTTACGACAAAAGTTTTACTTCCGACTAAAATGCTCAAAAACGATACCCTCAGTGTAACTTTTAACCAATACTGTGGTATTTCGTGTTTTATAATAACGTCACGTACGTACTTCAAGAGGAAATTAATAGATATTGTGCAGGACATACTTATATTTGCAGTAAACGAAATTCGTATTTTTGCTTAAGGGATAATTTTTATGTTTTCACTAATAAACGTGAATTACTTTTGTTATTTTATTGTTTTGCCTGAAGTAATATACATATATAGGGTGTCCGGAAATTATGAGCAAAAAACTCGACGGGTGATTCTAATGAAAAATTAATGCCACAAGTTCCTATAACATTTTTCTGAAAAAATGCAAAATAACGGAGTTACACGGCTTCAAAACTTGATTTAAAAAATTAAGCTTTTCTAATTAAATTTTTTCTCGTGTACCGATTCTCTTCAAATTTGGCACACTTACCAATAATTCGTTTGTATTTTTGTTCTTAATTTGACGTAAATTCCCCAAAGCTAAAGGGCTTAAACTGCCCTTGAGCTTTGGATAATGATCCAAACTTTTTTTGTTCGATTTTTTTTCTAAATTTTGTTGACACACAAAAAAAGAGCATCAAAAAATCTTTAAATAAAAAACGTCATCTTCTTACATCACGATAAAATGAGCTGTTTTCGAGAAAAACGATTTTCAAAAGTTGCTTGTACTGAATGAATACCAACTCACTTCAGCTCATTTTCAACATTAACAAAGCATGCTTTGGAAACAACTGCGGGAGTTGCTTTGTAAACAATTAATTTTGACAGATAATAAGTTGTTGCATGTTTCTTATTGAATTGTTTTATTTTATTTTATTAAAAAGCTTGATTTTTCAAATTGCTTTGAGGCCGTGTAACTCCGTTATTTTGGATTTTTCAGATAAATGTTATAGGAACTTGTGGCATTAATTTTTTAAGTAGAATCACCCCTCAAGTTTTTTGCTCATAATTTCCGGACAACCTGTATATATATGAAATTATTATTATAAAATTATTTTGTAACATATTCTTGAAATAAAGATTTTTTTAAGATGTGCAGTTCAGTAAAGAAAAATTAGTACACGGAAATTTTCTAACTATATTAAAGTGACGTATTTTCTTTCTACTATGCCTACCTTACTCGGTCTGTTGGTTTTAATAATAATAATAATATTGTTTATTACAAAAAAAATGGATAATACTAGATACAATTGTCAAAAATAACTAAACAATCAAATAATGAAAGAGTTTGGAAATGTGATGTAATCAGATGGCACACAATTTTTTGCCTCTGTTTTTCATTACCACCGCGTGTATACGATAATATACGGACTTCCAGAAAAAATGCAATACCTAGAAGTTGTTGAACGATTTTATTGAAATTTTCAGGAAAGGTCTATTTTTATGATACAAAGTAATGATTAAAATTTAAAAACATAAGAACAAAAACGTAAAAAAGTTTTTTCAATAATAAGTTGCTTCGCAGTTGCACTCATTTAGACGGCTTGGCATGCTATCAATCAAGTGATCTACAGCTACTTGTGGTATCCCAAGCTTCTTGAATCCGTAGCTGGAGATCGTGTAAGTTATCTGGAGGGTGTGATAAATTACCAAATCGCCTACCGATCATATCCCATACATGTTCAACGGGCGACAAATCAGGTGAGCGAGCAGGCCATGGGAGAACGGCAATATTAGCTTCATCCAAAACCGTGTTGTAGCTCTTGTCGTAGTATGAGGGGCTCTGCAGTATCGTGCTAAAATGGAATTTTGCAGCCCCCTGAAGATATGGAAGCCCAACGACTTGTAGCACACTAGCAATGTAACCCGCGTTTAGGTTAACGTTAATAAAGACTAAGGGTGATCTGCTACCATAACATATTGCACCCCATATCATAACTCCTTCAGTGAAGGATGTGTTAAGTTCCATAAAAAATGTTGGATTTTTACGTTCTCCACAGATCCGTCTGACCCAACTACGACCATCGTGGGCCCACAAATAAAATCGGGTCTCGCCAACACAATTTGATGCCATTCCTGCGTTTTTGTTGTTCCATTTAAGTCTGCGTAGATGGTGAAGTAGTGTAAGAGAAAGACGATATGAACGCAACCCATAAGATCTTATCCGGCGATAAGATTGACATTCTGAATCTTACACCTCTCATCCAATCATTTGCAATTGATCGAGTTAAAAATCTGTCTCTTGTAGCCAAAACTCTTAAACAAAGTTCTTCGCGATCTGTAGACCTCCGAGGACGTCTAGATCCCGGGCGACAATGTTGAACTCCTTCCTCGGACCATTTGGACCAACATCTCAATACCGATGAAACATTTCATTTCTATTAAAAATCACTTAGTTAGACAAAATGTTACAGTTGACGTACTCTCGGCATTGTTATTAAGTTTAGAATGAAATTGTGAACAAACAACAACAATTTGCAAACTTGTCAGTTACTAAATGGTCTACTACTTCAAATTTATTGTTACTATATGCTATGAAAAAACAGAAAAAAAAACACAAAACTACTAGCTGATTTTTTAAATTTTAATCATCACTTTGTTTCATGAAAATAGACGTTTCCTGAAAATTTCAATAAAATCGTTCAACAAGTTCTAGGTGTTGCAATCTTTCTGTAAGTCAGATAGTATCAATTTTTTTCAACTTAATCAACATTTAATCATTACAAAATATAAAAAATCCTTACAAAATTAGATTAACAAAAAAAATTTTTAAAGTTACCTAAATAAAGCCCCTTAAAGTGTACATATAAACATTTAGTCCCGATATTTTTCTGGAAATGATATAATAAATAAAAAAAAATCTAAACATGTGGTTAGAAAAACAAGCTCTCAATGACATTTCTACATAATCTTCTTCCGCCTTATTCTCTGCATGGGTGTTTTAAACTCTGACTTTAATCTAGAAAATAATTCAACAAATGAATAAAATTTGGAATTTAGGATCAATTGAGTTGTAATTTGTCTCTTAACATTTCACGTAAGGTAATACTTTTCACTCCATAAAAAATTGACCTTTGTGTAACAATATTTTAATAACTATCATTTTTAAATTAATGAACATATTTGTTCAGTGTCAAGAGGGACCTTTTGCTTACCGAATATTATTCTTTTAACAGTAAACTCTATTCAAAAGATTGTCTAAGTTAGAAAAAAGTATTTTTATTTATAAGTTATTGCTAACTAAAAGTCTAAAGCTTTCAATAAAAATTTTTTTGTTATTTTGATAATTTAAGTTATAGCTTATTTAAAAGACTAAACTATTCTTAGAAACGTAACATACATTATAATAGATTTTTTGAAAAACCAAAATGAAGTTAGTGTTTTTAGGCAGAAATTATAACTTCAGTTCCGTCGTGAAATATATATTTAAAAAAAATTTTTTAAAAAATAGTATTTTATTACAGAGATATACTCAATCTTAAGCAAAAATACACCAGTTACATCCAAAAAATGCTACTGAATACAAACAAATAAGGTTTTTTTTATTGATTAAATCAATCTAGAAAGTAAATCTTAGATCACAAAAGTTTGGTTTTATACCCCATCAAAATGTTATCACATTTAAAGAATTATCTACCAGACATTGCCGAAATTTGATTACAAGTGACAGATATGAGTTCAGTTGTGCGTTGTTGTTTTTTTAGTGGTACAATAGTGGTAGGTACTTGAATTGAACGATCTATGTTCTTCTCTTGTAATTTCAGTCAGTGCTGTGATTTTATAACGATCAGAAGATAAAAATAAAAAACATGTAACAAGTTGAATAGATAAATTCTCCAAAATAATAGTTTTAATAAATATAGTACCAAGGATTCATCAATGTGGAGATATGAAAATAAATCACTACCCCGGTTCCAATATGCCGATGTTTTAGTTGGCCTATCCATGCTTTATTAACTTTAAGACACCTTGATAAAGCTTCGATAAGACAACCAAAACGTCGGCATATTTGGAACCGGAGTAGTGGTCTATTTTATAACTCCACATTAAGGAATCCTTGGCAGTGAAACTTATAATTTATGTTATAAATATTCCTAATTGAAAGATTGTTTGCTAAACCATGTAATGGGAAAAGTGAAACAAACCAAGAAAAAGAGATCACATCCGATCCGTTGCAATTTGTGGCAGAAGAAATCGCAAAATTTAAAAAGAGATAAAATCCGATCCGTTATAAATCAAAACAATCAATATTTCAATTAAAAGAAAGTGCAGCTTCAAAACAAATATTATTACATACAAAATTTCTATAAATAATATTACGAATGTGAAAGTGTCCGATATGTAGAAATCATGTTTAACAATCCGTTACAGTTGCAGAATATTCATTATTCAAAAATACTTATTTAAGAATAGTTATCAAAAGTATTATTAATGTTTCTAGCTAAATTTAAATATTTAGGAAAATAATAGTATTGCTTTCGTATCATTTTGCAATTTGCACATTTTTATTATGATACAACAGAATAAAGTTGAAATAAATAAGGAAACACCTATCAAATTTTTTATTGTTTGATGTATTTTTTTGATATGTTGGAATAAAGACCAAGAATTTTTATGGTTACATTACGTTCGTATCAATAGAAAATTTAATTACTTTACCTCTTTGTTAGCTTCTTGCTTATTTTTTAGAACATTTGGGTGGGATTAAGGAACAAACTCCGTTTTATTTTATTATTTTTACTTTTCGATATCTGGAACAGTTTTCGAAATATTTGATTTATAATTCAAAAATTTTAAAAAATTTTTAGTTGTGAATCATACGTATTTTTCGATGAAAATCACTAGCATTTTACAATATCTCAACCAGTTTTCGAGATATTCAAACCAAACTTACAGTTTTTGGTTGTAAGTTTGGTTATGAGCCGGTACATTAGCGGCTTTAGGGTTTTTTTTATCTCTAGGATTTAATTTTTGGAAAGCGATGCTTCTTCTCAACTGGATATCAAACCTTTATTCTATTACTAGAACACTTTTCTACTGTTAGTTTTAGGTATGCGCTTTCGCTAAAAATTTCGATAGCAATGCATCTCGCGGAAAAAGTTTTCAAGCCCAATTGGACTGAAACCTTAAGTACCTGCTGCATCTATTATATGACAATTAAATAAACCTAATGTTCCAAGTTTACAATTTTTTGCACATTAGAAAATAAAATTAGAAAGTACAGTAGACTCTCTTCATTAATTATTTTTTGTTTGTTTAGGGGACTTTAAAATTTGAAATTAAACTTTTCATTATATAACTAAAACTTTTATTAGAATAGATACAAGACTTAAACAAAAAATAACTACAATTACTACACTAAATAAAAGAAAAATGCAACACTCTATAGTCAGTACAGATACTACAAACAAATTTATAGCTGATATATCATGGCATTGAAAATAATGTTAAAGAATCCCCCCTGTCACATTTTTTCTTAACATCAGGCTACAAAATATTTTTTAAACTATTTCCCGGATTCTAGATTAAAGTAAAAAATAAAAATGTTTTATTTAAATACACATTAACAAAAATTAAAATATTTTGCAACATCTGGCAATCATGTGTTTGAAAACGATGTAACGTATGGACACAAAAATATTGTAAAAAACATCAAACTCTTGTATTCAAATCAAATTTAAAACATTATTACTAATTTTAATTTAATGTTACTAAATCTAATATACTTTATCAACTTCTATTATGTTGGGAACTTGAACAGAGCTAAAAATATATTTTTATTTCTTCAGTACTTATTAAATTGTCAAATACAGGAACCGAAGCCCACAATAACCGCCAATGGTATTAAACTTTTCTCAAGCACAACTACAACTGTTAATGGAAGAGCAAAGTAGAGAAGCTTTGTACTTTTAAATCCCAAAAGGAAATAGAATACTTATTGGTGAAAGTGCTAGTTGTATAAAGCTTTTGAATACATCTACCACAAGAAGAATTTTATTTAAACTTTACACGTGTAGTATTTGTGTTATGTGTCCTCATTGTAAAAAGAAAGTTATAATAATGAAAGGTTTTTGTGTGGATATAATTAAAGTTGCGTTAGAAAAATCAAAATTCCGTTACCTTCTAATATCTTACGTCATTATATCACTCACATTTACTATAACATTAATCTTAAAACCTAATTTCAGATAAGCCAACCCTTTATTATAGAGATTATTTTTTCTGCACTAAATTATGTAATAGTAGTTTGAGTTTTATTTAAAACTTAGTCATAAATCTAATTTAAATGAGTACTTATGAGTGCACAATTTATTAGCACCAACTACAAAACACGAAAACATATTTTTTTAATAATAAGCTTTACTTTTTATTTTTATACTACTAACAATACGTTACATATTGAAAAGACACCCCTGTCATGTTTGTTAAGCAACAAACTTTTTGTTATGTATGACATTGTTGCGTTATCTGTTGTAAAACAGGATTTAAGGTTTGAAAATAAAAATAAATATATCAGGAAACAAAACGAAGTAAGAAGCTGAAGTAATTATTTTAAAGCTTTGTAGCATTACACTTGAAGTAAAAATATATAGATTATGGGATTACTACATAAAGATTATAGTGAGATTGAAATTTCTTTAGTTTTACTCCATTACAAAATGAGTTCTTTAAAATGTTTCAAGTAATTGTTGTTATAAAGTACATTTATTGTACATGTATGTAGGTACAATAAAACATCACCTCTAAAAAACACCTATATAGGAAAAAAATTCATTTTTCTACTCATAGTCTATAAGATTACTGATTTCTGGTTATCGATGCACGGAAGTTGCATTTCCGTACCTCGGTGTTAAATTATCGTCCTGCTGTCGCGCAATATCATCAACACTATAAAAGATCCCCTTTATTACAAAGAACGCAATTTAAAAATGTAAGTAATACTAAATACAAAACGTTGGATTTTCTTACATCATTGCAATTTTTCAGTTTGTCGATCCTCCGAGGGTGAATGATAGCAAACGATCTCCGAATACTGTCTTGGTACAAATACAAATGAATAATTTTTTGGAATTTGTTATGTAAGAAAAGTTATTAATCCGGAAAGGTACGTACTTAATTAACTAAGAATAATAAGAGTAATCAATGTCTTTCAGGTGAAGATGAAAAATAGCAATTATCAAATATGCAGCAGTTTCTGTGGTAGTGGAAGGTTTGTTGTTTGGGACTTCTATGTCAACAAATTTGTAGAATTTATCTGAGGAGTTTATCAAGGTTTCATTAATTACCAATAAACAAACTTTATCAAATTATGATGAGGTCAACTAGTTGATGTATTTATTAATCGTCGTTTGTTTTATAAACGTTCTGAAGGAAACCTTACGTAAATTTGATTTACTTGATGTAAAAATTTGGTTTATTATAAAGAGCAAAAAACCTGTAAATATACCTAACTGTTTAGCAAAGCATAACCCTTAAAGCAAAAAATAAGTCGCGAGTTCGATCCCTTGAATTCGTTTTTAACTAAAATTAAATAAATTTTTGCCAAAAAAAATTCAATTTTTCAAAAAATAGTTCAAATAAAATTAATAGATAATAAAATTTCTAACAAATCGGTAATTTCACTGTAATTAAGCATCGGATTAAAAAAATTGTTTAAACAAAAGTTGTTTATACTAGGAACGGCCTATATTTGAAAAAATAAGTATAAGCAATATTTTTAAAAATGTTTTAAATATATGGAATCTGCTTTAGGTTAAGTATCCCTTTGGCTAGTTAAATTATATTCAAAATTTAATCAAATCTCTGGTATTATTAGAAACATCAGTTTGATTAAAATGGAATTAATATTTTTTAGGTATTGTGTTTACATGCGGCTTTAAAACCTCTGTTTACTTCATTATAACACCAAATTCTTAAATTGCTTTAATTATTTGGTAATAATTAATTTTCACTAACAGTATTGGTTTTTTTGAAATAGGTTGTGGTTCTGTATTCTTAAACATTATTTTAATAATATTGATAATCGCTACAAAAAAAATTTTAAACGTCTATGTCGTTGTTTAAATTCGAATTTAGAATTGATAAATTAAAAAAAAAAAACGTTTCCTAGGAACGAGCTGTGATTGACGGCCTTGTTTGTGACGTTAATATAATAGTGCACTTTTACAATAGTTAACGGCTTAATAAATTGGAATTTACTACAAACCTAAAAATTGACTAGTTCAACATGTAACAAAAACTGATGAAACGGAATGAGTGTTGTTACAAAAAAGTTTACTTGATCACGCAACAAACAGGAAAAGGTAAGTTTGTAGATGTTATTCAACAGTAAAAAATCACAAAGCAGTTCGTCTGGTTGAGATCCTTTGTGAAATGTATAAACGCGTAGATAGTGAAATACTTTTTATTTAATAGATTCTATGTTAATAACGCTAATTATAAGTTGTTTCCCAGAATAAGGTCCTTCTTATTAAGATATTGGCAAGGTTGGAGCAAGTGAAACTGAGTTTGACTGGAAATGCCAGTTTTTATCAAAACGTTCTAAACATTAGGTGATTAGTCAGTTGCTATTATTGATTTGCTAAGCTTGTTCTTTTTTATTTATTTGTTTATTAATGACGTTAATTGTTAACTATAATCACCCTTTAATGACCTGATCCAAAGAGAATCTCAAAACTAGAGACTAACTAATCACGAAAATTTTTAGAATGTCTTGATAAAGAGTGGCGTTTCTAATCGAAACGTCGAGGATAAAGGACACGGCGTTTCACTGACTCCAATCTCGTTAATCTCCTAATAAGAAGGCGATTGACTATTACGTATTACTGAAAACCTTTCCTACTCGTCATTTTATAGTTATTATTTGATACGTAGCTTTACCCAACACCTCCCTCCGTAGGAGATTTTAAAAAATCATTAAAATAAAGAATTAAGTCATTTTGATAACAGGAAACAGGAAAATAATGTTTATGGAGTAAGTAAAAAAGTGGTTTTGGGTTACAAAAAAACATTCGGGGCCTCCTCAATGTGGACCAAATATGAATGTTAAGATCGACATTAAATTTGCAAAACTTGAGGTATTTTACAATATGGCAAGTGAATCGTTTTTTTGAAGATCGAGTCAAAAAAGTTTAAAAAATTGAAAGTTTTTGAAAGAGAGCATATTCAACAGTTTTTAGCAAAAGCACCTAATACAAAATATTTGATGATGAAGGTAGGTCGAATTTGTTATTTGAGAATGAAATTTAATTTTTGACATTACAGGTAGCACTAATTTTTAGTGTGTCAAGTAGGTGTCGATGTTGTGAATTATTGAACATGTCAATCGATAACGTAGAAGATAATGAATCCTATGTGTTGGTATTTGTACCTGATACAAAAATATAAGGTTCTCGTAACTTTACGATTATGAAAGAAGAATTTTTAGATAATGTGCTAAAAATTTGTAGAAAATATACCTTTCTGCGACCTAAGAATATATCTCACAAGAGACTGTTTTTCTGCAAGAAATGCACAGTACAACCAGTGGGAATAAATACCCTATCCAAAATACCATCAATATCATTTTGAAATTACCAGGATCAGACTCGTACACAGGACACAGTGTGAGACGCACGTCAGCGACTTTATTGTCTGATGCTGGAGGCGACTTTGGTATGGTCTAACGTCATAGTTGATGGAAATCGACAACCGTGGTACAAGGCTATGTTGAAGAGTCAATTTCGAGCAAAATGGATATTGCTAAGAATTTACTGTGTGAATAATTTGGGAACAAAAACCAATGTTATTGTGAATACTTAGAAAAAAAATTGAATGAATGTGGAAACAATATTGAAGTGACAAAAAAAAAGCAAATAAAGTTTTATCTTTTAATATAAATCTAATTTTAATTTTATGTAGGTGCAATGTATTTTTTGATGTTCAATAAACCAACTATTCAATTTTCTGTACACTGTTAAATTATATAAAAACAAAAAAAAACAAAAGCATTTATAGACCCTATAATTCAATCAACAAAATCATTTTTATGAGGTCATAATAAAGAGGTGTGGCATAAACTTTTTATTTATTAAAACGTTTGTAAAGTCTGTATACGTTAAGAGTATGATGACGTCAAACTTAGTAATTTATTACAGCCAATATGACATTGAAATTTTCTGTTGCCACAATTTAAATTAAAGTTAGTTTAGTTATGTTAACTTGACAAACCTTTACAATGTTGCAATATACTCAGAAGTGCTAGAAGAGCAAAGTTCTATGGACAACATGACAATCTTATAACAAACTGGTGCGTGACATCATTCTATTGCTATAGTGAACAAACTTTACTATCAAAATTATTAATGGTTATAGTTGGGGGTTAGTCAAAATTTTTCGTTGATCAATTTTAAGAAGAATTTGGTGTTGTTTAAATATAATCAAATTATTGTGACGTCATAAGAAGTCGGATTTGTTTTGAGAAATATTGCCGAGTCATAGATATTAGGTTAAAACAACGCATAACAAAAAAATAATGCTAGTTTTGTTATGTGACTTGTATACGATCTTTATATTTATGACTTTTTTTCTTTGTCCAAGTCGTAATAGTACATTATGTAACAAGAGACTAAAGTGTGTTGTTAATCCTTAGAGCAAAGTTAATTATCGCCTGAGGGATTAACCCACTTTAGTCGTGTGTTTTATACATTGTTTTTTGCACTCCAGTTCTTGCTATCTACTATTAAGAACTTTGAAACAAATTAAATTGATATAAAAATTAATTGCAGTTAAAGAAAATTTTTGACAGTTGCTTAATAAAATCACACTTTTTAAAGTGTTAATACAAATCATGCTAGAAATCAGTTAATAAAAATAAATTTTATAAAAGTCAAGTTAAGTGCGTTTAAGTTGTGCAGATCCAATGATTTACTCCGTATATTACTATAGAATCGTAATATATATTTTACTTTAAATCCCTTTGAATCTATTATAATTCCCATGAGATTTAAAATGGTACTTTCATCTTTGAAAGAATAAATTTCAGTTAAATGCTTAAGTTCTTGTAGTGAAAATAGTATATTATGCAATGAGCATAATGCTTACTATTAAGACACCAGCAACAATTACGTTACTCGTGTCTTAATAGTCATTCCATGCAATTGCATACACTATTTAATAATTTAATTAATTACATGTTTATTAAACTTATTTTTATTGATATGAGGGTAGAAAAGTATAGTGAGCAACATGTTCCAAGATTAAATAAACAAATCTACTTCACGAATTTTATTTACAATGCCATGTTATAGTTAAAAATCGATAACCATAGTGTTATTATTACATTTTTTTAAAGATAAGAAACATCTCAATATTCACATTGAAAAATACCATCAAGAAGAACTCATACACAGCTCTTCATAGAAATATTCACATACTAAGAAAAATCCTAAAAGATGCCCGTTATTCATCAGCTGAAGAATTGTCATCAATTATTTTAATTGCGTTAATTCAAACTCGATCAGAAATTTGATATTGCTAATTTCTGTTTGCTATCCTTATCTACAATTAAATCTTGTTCAGGAACTTTAATAAAAAGGGTTGAAGCCGAAGTGAGTGACTTTGATATTAAAGCAGTAGTAAGAATTTTATGCTCTGAAGACAAACACTCTTTAAAATCGAAACATCCTTCACCATCTTGACCTTTTTTATTCCCGGAGTCTTCTTCAAATAATTCACATTGTATTACAAATGTTATTAAAGATATCAACTCTTTTTCTTTGGTTCAGTTGCAGGCATCGATGGAATAAAACCAGAATTTCTACAAAATATGATTTCATTCGCTGCTGGAGAGGCTGGCATTCGAGCAATTTCTGCAGTCAAAGATCTCTGCAACTTGATTCTTGCCGGTAAAATTAACGAAGAGATTTCATCTATTGTTTTTATAATAAATGGAGAAGTAAGACCTATTGCCGTAGAATGTGCTTCACAAAGACTCAGCTTGCATTGCTTGTTTTAAACATAATTTCAAAATTAATGCCTATTTAGCTCCTCATCAACTCAAAGTAGCAACTAAAAGAGGTGCCGAAATTCCAGATAATAGTGATAAAATTGTTCTCAAAATCGATTTTGCAAATGCCTTTAATTGAATCTAAAGAGATAAGATGCTTTTAGAAATCCAACAAAATTTTCCACAATTGTATCCGTTTTTTTATCAAGGTTATCCATTCCTTTTTTTCCTTTTTTTTTAGTGTTAAAATTGTATTATGTGAAGTAAGTGTACAACAGGACAGCCCTTGCGGTCCATTTTCATTTTGCGCCTCTTGATTAACAAATTATCATCAGAACTGAATTTAAATGATGCATCACTTGCCGATGATCCAGAAATTGTCCTTACCGATTTTCAAAAAGTGATACATTTAGCTGCTGAAATTGTTATAAATCTTAGACCTAAACAAATCTGAAATTTTCTTTTACTCAAAATCTAATAACTTGTTAATTATTCGTCAATTTGAAAAAAAAATGTCCATAGCTTCGACGAGGCTTAGAAATTATTATTAATATTAGTCTAAACAATACCCAGTGGTTTCAAACATATCTCCCCATTTCCAACAGTGGTTTAGGTAAGAATTTTTGATTTGGGTTCTAACGTTTCTTAGCTCTGTCTACGGTGCCGAGAGTTTTGGTTCTTTCTTACTCCCTAGAATGGACGTTAACACTCCAGTTTATCTACTGAACGAAGCTTTAGAAGCCTTGCTATCGGTTAATCCCCTTCTTTCACGTAGTGTACCAACTCAAAAAAGTAATTAACGTAAATAGAATCATCGAAAACCAAATTATCCTTACCAAAGAAACAGACTTAGCTCAATTTATTACCCTCCAAGAATCAGAATCAAGAATCTAGATAATCCAGATTTCCAAACATGTATTGGATTTTGTCTTGGATGCAATCTTTTTGAAACACATCTTTGTAGTTCTGTCTGTCACACTCGTGTAAATGAAATAGGAATTCATAGACTTAGCTGCAATACAAACAGGGAAAGAATTCCTAGACATGATGAGCTTAATTCTATTATTCAACGGGCATTATCATCTGCACATTTTCCAGCCAGTCTTAAAACCAACAACATTTCACGTGACGATGGCGCAACTTTAACTACGTAGTCTAAAAGCCAACTCCTTAAATGGGACGTGACTGGCGTAGATACTTTTGTATTGAATGCTAGAGCAGCTGACAAAATAGCTTGCAAAAAGAAGCACGCCAAATGTAAAGCTTTAAGGACTCATAATTATATTTTTAAAGCGATTGAAGTCGAAGCTTTTGGACCTTGGTGTCAAAAGGCCATAGAATGTATTACTTCATAGGCAATAAACTAATCTCTGTAAAAGCTAAGAATCTTCTTCACCAGAGACTTTCTTTGGCAATTCAGCGTGGAAACTCAGCCAGCGTTTGTGATACTCTTTCTGACTGTTTCAAATAGTAAACCTAGCGATTGATTTCAAGATTGATTTGAAACGACTTAAAAATTTTACGATGAAGCCATAATACAACAAAATAACTCACGACATATGACATATAATCTAAATATCTTTTTGTGTGATATCTTCAAAATATGATTCAGACGATATAGAAATGGGTTTGAATTAGGTATTGTCAATCAACGTTTGGTAGACTAATTTTTGTTTATGTAGACTAGGAAATTGTTTATCCATAAATTTAACAAAGTAAATTGTATCTAACCCAACGGCACTTTTATTTTAAATTCATAAAACATGCTTGGTTTTAGCTACACATTATGAAGATGCAAGACTAACATTGATTTACTTTGCAACTGAATAAAAAAATCAGCTCATCGAACATTCATAAATAATGCTTCCACCGTTCATTAAAATTTAGTCAAATTTTTTACACACAATTAATTTAAGTAAATAGTCTTAATTTGTGAACTTAGTTAATTTTACAATATGCAACAAAATTTTGCAATAAGGCACGTTCGTAAAAAAATATGCGCCGATAATCCTACGTTTGTTAATATAGGCTTCAAACATTCCGATTTTACGTAGATACTGAGTCTTTTTAATAACAATGTGAGGGTTGTCGATGCCCCAATGTATCGTATTTTGTGAAATTAAATTTCCATAGAGGTGAAAGTATGCTTCGTCCGTAAAAACGGTTTTTGCAATCAATTTATTAAATCAACTTTATTTGTTCAATAGAACCATGGAATGTCATCGGACGCGTTATAAAAATTGAGTAAAATAAATACATATTAGAAGTTACAATTAAAATACACAGTCAAATACACACTAAAACCAATCAAAAATGATATTGCAAATAATCATCTGTGGTGTAAAATGCATTATCAGCTAGATATCACATATCGTCTTTTTGAAAGTTTTCATTTATCACAGGCTTTGATATTATGAGGGAGTTTATAGTAAATTACATATCCCATATAGTTAGGACTAAATTTGTATAATTGTAAATTATGTTTTTTACATTCTAAAACATATGGACCACAACGTGTATTGTATAAATGATATTTACTAGGCCAATTAGAAGTATTAAAAATATTTTTAATATGTAATAAAATTTCCAATGTGTATGTATGTATGTAAATGTTAATATTTTTATGTTTAATGAAAGTATTTTTTACACGACTCAGCCTCATTAATTTAACATTATACGATGCATCCTTTTCTCTAATATAAACACTCTATTAGCTATGTAGGCGTTGTCCCAAAAAAATGATTCCGTATTTAATAATTGAAACTAAACTAAAAAATAAAATAATTAAACTAGTTTACTTGTTCAATTGTACTTTTATTAATGATTAGGTACAGGCTAGACGAGTAATTTGTAGCTAAAAGCTTCTGTTGCATTAATTTAATTTTTTTTTAGATTTATTGATAAACTGTTGTTGTTAACATATGAACACAATTTATTTAAATTAATTTTAGCAAGAAGAAGAACTTATTTTTCAATCTTTTCACTAATAAATAACGTAATGTTATTTGCATAACAAGGAATATGACATAACACTACATTTTCTGTATTACTTAAATACAACAGAAATAAAAGTGATCCTAAGTTACTGTACTGAGGAACACCTGTTTAAGCCGTTAGTTTTTTTACTTATGTTTATTAAAATACACAAGTTGCTTTTGGTTTTGTAAATATGATTTAATCAGATTTTGAATTTTACCACGTAGTCCAAGAACCTCTACTTTTTTAATTAATATGTTATGATCTACGCAACCAGAAGTTTTTAACAAATCAACAAAAATTCTAAAACGCGATTGCCTTCATCCATTTTATCGTATATTACTTTAATTAAATTAAAAAGACCAGTAGATGTTGAATTTTTCTTTATAGTCATGTTGATCTGGATTCAAAAAAAAAACAAAATCGGTCTATAATTAGTTAGCTGTTTAGCATCAGCACTACTACTTTAGCTACTTTTAATATGACTGAAAAAGTTTTCTTGTGTTAATAGTAGACTGAAAAGCCGCAAAAATGTTTAAAAAATTTTTTTGACTTAAACCACATGCGGTTTTTTCAGAATAATTGAGTAGGTCCTTGGCCATCTGAAATCGATAATTACAACATTTTTTAATAGGGACAACATTTTTTATTGCAAAATTTGTCAAAAATCTGTCTAAAGATTTTTTATTACTTTTTCACACATTTATCGAGATATCTCCGGAACCAGTATAGATATTAATTTATTTTTTTTACACAATTAAGAAAATGTGAGCAAATGTAACTGCAGCATTGACATTTTTGTGATACAATTAGTTTTTTTTGTAAAACTTGATTAAATTTTAATGCAGACATGTACTACTGCAGAACTATTTTCACTAAGCGAGTAACTTTTTTGTTTTAAAAAATTTGGCTATACACTCTGCGGACGAAACAAAGCCAAAACTGCAAAAAAGTTTTTAAAACTAAAATCATTATTCTAAGTGTAATAGTTTTTGAGTTATAGCGAGTTGAAGTTGAAGGTTTTCTCGCTGACTGCAGGTCGCGGCCGTCGCGTCGTCCTGGTTGAGCGACAATTCGTACAAGCTGCTGGTAACTATTATTATTGTTATTCATTATACTTCTAAATAGAAGTAACTTACAATTGTGAAAGTATAATATTATTGTTTAATAATCTTCGTTATCTGAAGCAGTTTCTTGGATTGCGCTGTTACAGCAGTTTGCACATTTGCAGTCACTGCAGCATTTTAATCCTTGCGACATACAGGTACACCTATTGTTGTTGCATGTTCTGTCGGAACATCGTATCAATAAGGTTTGTCGGATTTCATTTGGCACTGGATCTTGAGAAGAAAAAATAGCTTTTCAAGAATTTACTTCTGATGTCCAGCCGTATAGAGCCGGATCTTCCATCGGCATGTTTGGAATGTGGCTATTGTACCAAATTTTTAATTGATACACACACCTAAAACAACAATAGATAGGTACGTTTAGGTATTTTTTGTGTTATATTATAAATTACCGAGAGACTCAAAAAATAATTATTACCTTTTCAAGTGTTGCTTAAATGCTTGATCAGTAGGAGGCAACTCAGAAGCTGGACGATTTGATTCAGCAGTCAGATACCATCTTAATTGATTCAAGGAAACAATATTTTTGTTTTGTTTCTATACAAATAAACTGTATATTTAGTACTAACTTCAATTGCCTTATGTTGTGATAAAAAGTGAAGATTTCCTAGATCTTGTAAAAATCAATATTTTTGTATAACACATCAAACGCTTTTTTTTTGCCTATTTTATACATCGCATTTGTTGTGTCGCAGCCAGTCAAGCAATAAATCACCAGTAGCATTTTACACATTTCTGCTTCTAAATTTTTGACAATATTGTTGATAAACAAAAAATGTGAATTTATGCCAAGTCCTAATTGAATGAATATATTGCTTAGGCATTGTGTTACCTGCTTTAAGCTTTGCTAGAACGTGGAGTATCAATCTCGTGTCAGCTTCTTCCTGACTGCTTTTTAGACTTTCCACCTTTTTGGCCCTTGAATTTTAGTCACTTCAAAACAAAGTTCAGGACGTTGAAAGCCTCCAGCTATAATCAACGTTTCAGAGTCCTTTAGCAAAAGACAATTTGGTACTTCTGTCAAGAAATAATGATCGTTTATTCGCCGAAGGCCTTAAAAATTCGCGATATTTCGGTACTTTTCTAGAACCAGCCACATTAAATTTACTATTTGAATCACCACGTCTTTGGCGTTCTCCATTTTTTAACGAATTTTCTAAATACGTGTCAAACGCTATTGTAATTCTTTTTAAGCCATGTTTTCTTCCCTCTCTTAAGATTTTAGTAGCAAAGACTCTTCCCAAATCGTTGAAAGTGACAAAACTAGAAGGTTGTAATTCTTGTAGTGCCACCATTCGATCAACAATAAAAGAGTCTACGGACGGGCAGCTGGTTAAAATATTAGTAAATGACTCAAATTTTTTCGCAAGGTCAGATTTTGTAGTTTTTCTCATTGAACCGTCCTCGTGAAACAGCGACGCTGGAACCACTGTTAGTTCATATGAGAGTATATTTTCCAGATTCATTTTTTTAAATCGAGCTTCACAAATAACTCTGCGAGCATACATTCCTTTCCAATAATTTTCTTTTTTGATAAAACTCTTTTTTTTGTCTATGGCGTTGTTAAAAGTATAAGTTTTGCTTCGTTTCACAGGAGTCCAAAAGCTTTGTTGCAAACTGGTTGATAAAGTTTTGACATGTTTCTGTACAGTTTGAAAAAAATTACTAAGACTTTTATCAGTTTCTTTGTCCGCATATTTTTCTGGCTTGGTACATTTTGTAAATCAAATTACACCAATCGTTTTCCAAAGTACTTATCATTCGAGAAATATCTTTCTCATTTTTTAGTCCCATTTTACCTCCTTCTTTGCTTAGTGTTTTAGTTTCCTCAATAATTACATCTGACAATTTAAACAAGTTTTACAGAAAAATACTAGTCAATAAAATAAACGTTGAGGTGCCGATACGCGCGGGTGGAAGTTCGAAGGGTAGGAAGACAAAATAATTGAATCACTTATTTGAGTAACTCGACAAATCCACATATATATATACAAAACACTATGTTTGTGGAATTTGCAAGATTTCTGAAATAAGTGCTTCATCAATTAAATGCACGTGCAAAAAGAGTATGTCCGGAGGCGAGAAAACTTTCAACTTCAACTCGCTATAACTCAATAACTATTACACTTAGGATAATGATTTTTGTTTTAAAAACTTTTGTGCAGTTTTGGCTTTGTTTCGTCCGCAAATAGTATAACAAAATTTTTTAAAACAATAAAGTTTTTTGCTTAGTGAAAATAGTTCTGCAGTACATGTCTGCATTAAAATTTAATCTAGTTTTACAAAAAAACTAACTGTGCCTCAAAAATGTCAATGACGTAGTTACATTCGCTCACATTTTCTTAATTGTTTAAAAAAAACAAATTAATATCTATATTGGTTCCGGAGATATTGCGATATGTGTGTCAAAAAGTAATAAAAAATCTTTAGACAGATTTTTGTCAATTTGCAATAAAAAATGTTGTCCTTATTAAAAAATGTTGTAATTATCGATTTCAGATGGCCAGGGACCTAATCTATCATTCTGAAAAAACCGCATGTGGTTGTAAGTTAAAAAATAAAAAATCGAGAAGGAGACGTCTTTTTGCTGGTTTTTCAGTCCACTATAAGTATTGAGTTATTTGGTAACATAATGATGTAATGATTGTCAAAGCTTTGACGGTTCACTATCAATTTCACTAAAATGTTTACTATTTAATGACGAAATTACTCTAATTAAAATATAATTGCGTTAGTTTGTTGTATATTTAATTTTTGGAGTCTTCAAAAAGTAATCATTAAATGCATCAGGATCGATCATGAACTTCCTCATCGTTGATTCACATTATTTGATTTAAACTATAATGCTTTTGATGAACTTTTGATGTAATATTATCGGAATTTCTTAATTTGTTGTCAAGATATTTTCTTTTCGCCAACTTTAAAACATTTTGTCAATTTGTTTGTATCTTTTATAGTAGCATAAAGACACCTAGCCTAGTCTTAATTGCTTAAAATATTTTTTAGGCGCACATCTTAAAAAGAGACAATTTACGTCCTCATTTGCGGCCGCAAAGTAGCACTTTTTGTACTCATCTGTCAAAAAAGTAAAACGGCCGCTCCATTGAATCATGATACCCATGCCTCATTGCAATAAAGTATAATTATTGATGTCACATAGTTTTTAATTTCTGTAAACAATAATATCTTTAAGATTTGCGTATTTTGTATTCGTTGTTTTAGATAAATAACTGCAAAAGTGCATATTATTCCCATTCTGTATCTATTGTATCAACAAAAAATAGAATATAATTTGAAAAAAAAACTGAACAAAATTTTTGACAATGTCAAATTGTTTCATTCTTTTAGCATTCGTACGTTATTTTTAGAGTAAGCCCTAAAAAACGTTGTGTGTACCGCGGCTGTAAAGGTTTTTTCGGACTTTTCTGATATGATCAGAGCGGCCGAAAAAATCTACTTTACAGCTTTGATACACAAATAACTATTTTAGGCGCTCATCTTAAAAAAGACAATTTACGTCTTCATTTGCGGCCGTAAAGTAGCACTTTTTTGTACTCATCTGTCAAAAAAAAGTAAAACGGCTGCTTCGTTGAATCACGGTACCTATGCTTCATAGCAATAAAGTATAATTATTGATGTCACATACTTTTTCATTTCTGTAAACAATAATATCCGTAAGATTTGATTATTTTGTATTCGTTGTCTTAGATTAATAACTACAAAAATGCATATTATTCCTATTCTGTATCTATTATATCAACAAAAAAACAAAAAAACAAAAAATTTGAAAAAAAACTGAATAAAAATTCTGGACAATGTCAAATTGTTTCATTCTTTTAGCATTCATACGTTATTTTTGAGTGAGCGCCTAAAAAACGATGTGTGTACCGCGGCTGTAAAGGTTTTTTCGGCCTGTTCTGATATGATGACCTCGGCTGACGCCTCGGCCATCAACAATCAGAGCGGCCGCAAAAAAATTACTTTTCAGCCTTTTACACAAATAACTATTTCTTTCTTTACGTCAAAATTTCCCAGTTTCCCAAAAATGGTGTATAACTCAAGTTACAGTATGCCTAAATTATTCAAAAAAAATACCACCGCAGTATGTTCTTGTTTCAATCCATCAATACAAGCAGCGACATTGTACTGCCAAGCGCCATCGATTTTTCCACAAATCAAACCTGCTACTCTTGCGTAAAGACCATTATAAGATATGAAACAACGAAATTTAAAACAAATTGAAAAGTTTATAATTTTCTTGCAATTTAAAAAAACTTTTCCTATCGGAACTGACTACAGGCCAGTCAACAAGCTCTAAATAAAACTGACTTGGTTAAAAAAATTAAGAATTTTTAAAATTTGAAGCGTCAAACTCAAATTCTAACCTTAGTTTATATCATCTGACTACATTGTTAAAAAAATTACAAAATTCCATGACCTTCGTAGCCCAGTTTTTGTTTGAACACACGTTATTTCCATTTTTGAAATAATTCTCTTAAAAATTATTAAATTGATGTAATCAATAACAATGCCATGTATAAAAACTTTCGTTTTTAGAAACAATAACGAACATAAAAACTTTTAAATTAAATAAAATACAACTAAAAAGCACGCAACCCAAATTTTAATGTAGAATTAATTAAATCCAGAAAATTCAGTATTTTTGGTAGTGATTGTTTATAATACCATTCTTGCTAAATATTCCCAAATTAAGTAATATTTTTGATAAGAATATTGTTTTAAACCAAACTGAATACATTTAGATTGATGAAACAAAAATGAATTACTTTTTTGGCAATTTAAATATCTTTTGTTTGCATAATTTGTTCTCGGTGTGGTGTAACCAATACTGGGGCAACTAACAGTTGGTAAAAGACTTGATTAATAGATTTGGATTATCCTCTAGAGAAAGATAAATTAATAATGACCTGGAGACAATCTAATCCCAGTTAGTAAACTAACTCATTTTTAATGTATCCAAAATAAGTTGTTATTTTGTCATAATAATTGAACTAAATCAGACTAGACATTATTAAGAGTAATATACATTATTATATAGTAGAACAATAAAATACTTTGTCATAAATAAGATAAATTTCGGTCATATCGATTAATAATAAACAAGAACTTTCTAATAAAATGTGAGACATTCAGATTGTGTTTCCAATAACTTTTTGTGAGGTCACGAAATTGTGTTGCTTTACGATAAATTATGTAGGTTTGCCAAAATGTTCAAGTTTAGTTAACTATATTGAATATAAAATTTATTTAGTGGTTCTAAAGGTTATTCAAATGTAAAAGAATGTAATTAAAACTGCAACGCTTATTTCAAATTAAAATTAACCAAAATGGTTTATCACATTGTTCGTTTAATGAAATACATTCAGAATTAATATATACTGTGTTACCTCGAGAAAGTAATTGAATAAATTGTAATAACTACTAAAGATTTAGTGAGAAACTTTGAATAAACCCATGTATAAAATTAGAATTGGTAATAATTACTTATATAAGGACACTTAGGGTAACTGAAATTGTTAATTTACTAAGAGTAAAACATGTACGATGTACTAACGTAACATGTAGTTACAAGGTAGATTACGTGACCAAACTTAGTAATGCTTGAGAATTCAGTTTTATACTTTTGAAGAATAACAGATCATTGGGTTTTATTGTTTACTTTATATTGCATTACTTAATTTAACGTTTTCAAGCCGTAATTCTGTTTGCAAGGAGTTAAACCAAAACTTTTGTAAACCAAAATAAAAAATATATTGGCTAAACTAAAATATATAAATCCGCTACTTTTGTTTTGTATTCTATCAAGCGTGCATGAATAATTTTTTACTGACAATTTAGTAACAAATTCTTCAATATTACAGTTTTGGCCATAAAATAAATATTTCACGTGTTTTTATTATTTTTTTTAAAAGAACAATTCCTGGAAAAGATAATCGCGGTTATATCCAAAAAGGTGCATAATAAATTAAAGGCTTGAAAATGAAAAGCATCAATTTGTAAAAGCAAGTAAAATGTAAATGAGACGGTGTTTGTAACGATAAAAAGTTGCTTTAATCTTCATTTCCTTATCAGAACATTTTATATATTTACCCTGGAATAAGAACTGATACAGAAAAGTAATTTTAAAACATGATTTACTTTAATGGATCTCGTAAAATAAGTCTCAATTAATAGAGGTACCTATGTAATAGAATTATGAACTGACAAAAATATAAATGTTTTCCGTGATTTACGTTTTTTATTAAATTATGTTAAAAGATGTTAATTAACTACTTTTAAATTTAAAAATTGTTTCTAGTGGTTTTACAAGTTTGATTGGTAACTTTGATCATTTCCTAATTGTATAGTATCTTCACTTTATCAGAGCAATTGACAAGAGCCCGCAGAAAAAAAAATATTGCAATAAAACATTACCTCACGCTATTAGGCAACAGCAACATATTGTAACATTTTTAAATTATCGCGTTAGAAATTACTCTGCTTTGCGCATGCGAAAGGCATGGATTAGAAAATGTCGCTTATCACTTGTACGCTGGGTTTTACAAATCAGAACGCGGATTTGTTCGCATATAAAAATAAATTAAGGTTTACACTTAAATTTATTGTAATTAGTACGTTAATGAATGCAACAACCTCATATAGAGGTAAATAGTTCAGTTCGAGTGAAAATATAATTAAAAAAAAAATTATTTTTGGTTTTATTGCTAGGGTTACATTTTTGGGGCAAAATAAGGCAGTTTTGAACTTGTTAATTATATCTAAATCTGAAATTCCAAACATCGGAAACAGCTTCCAGAAGATAGCAGTGGTATACAGACAGAGGAAGAATATAAGATCAAGGCGATGGTGTGTTAGACCCATTAATTTAAATGGAGAACGAAAAGGCTAATTTAGGAGGGTAATGTTGGTGTTAAAGCTACATGATGAGGAATGGTTTTTCACATATACAAGGATGAACCCATCCTTATTCGATGAGTTACTAACATTAGTTGCCCCTCACTTAAAGAAAAATAGAATTCGAAAAGCAATTTCACCTACCCAACGTCTTCTGATCACTTTAAGGTAAGAGAAGCACTTTTATCACATTTTTATTAAGTCCATATAACCAACACGTTATTTTCTAGGTTTTTGGCAACTGGAGATAGTTACTTTACTATAGCACAGAGTTATCACATTGGAAAATCAACAGTATGTGTCATATTGCAGGAAGTAACTAGTATTTTATGGCATGTGCTTAAAGCAGTGGTTATGCCGAATCCTACAGAGGAGTATTATAAGAAAGTTGCTGAAGATTTCTTGCACTATTGGAATCTTCTACATTGCATTGGCTGCATTGATGAAAAGCATGTACGCATAATGGCACCAGCATAAGTGGCTCCCTATATTATAATTATAAAAATTATTTTGGTATTATTTTATTGGGAGTTTGTGATGCACAATATAACTTTTCCTATGTTGATATTGGATGTTATGGATCTGTCAGTGATGGTGGTGTTTTTGCCAATTCCACATTTGAAAATCGATTGTTTCAGAAATCATTACCATTTTCTGCAGAAGAGAGATTACCAGGCAGTAATAATAATATGATATATTTTTTTGCTGGTAATGCTGCATTACCGTTACATGTGCACTTGATGCGACCATATACTGGGAAACATTTAAACATCATAAAAGCGGTGTTTAATTATAGTTTATCTAGAGGAAGGCGCGTTATAAAAAATACGTTTGCGGTTTTAGCAGCGCGATGGAGAATTTACCATCAAGCAATATGTGCTTCACTTAAACACATAGAAAATATAATAAAATCAACAATAGTGTTACATAATTATATAAGAGCGTCATTAGTAACAAGAGAATGTTACTGTCCGAGTAACTATATTGATAATAACGATGTTCTTGGAAAATGGAGACAAGATGTAGAAAGATGTACATTGGACCCAAGCTTCCGACTAGGCAGCAATAATGCATCTAATTTGGCTATAAGCAAAAGCAACACCTTAGCCAACTATTTTTGTCTACTGCAGGATTCAAACATGGACAAATAGAATATGTAAAAAGAAAATGAAAATAGATAAATGCACATATTTAGTATCCTTATTTATTGAACATTATAAATTAACATGATTTCTTGTTTTATTTTATTCCTTTTACTTCGATCTTAAATTTGGCTGAGTTCGACACTTACGAGATTGCCAAAGGGTGATTCTGCTACAGCAGGTTTAGCACTAATGGAATTTATTGTTTCCAATATTTTTGTTTCAACATCTTTACGCTTTTTGAGAGTTGCAATTTTGTTCCGTTTAGCCACTGGCATTAAACTTTCTAAAAAAGAGCATTAAAATTTTTACTAAATGATGTTAGTATTACCTTTAGGGGATTGGCTTCTAACACTACTGCAAGGAGTGTTTGATACTTCTGCATAACTACGACTTACTTCATTATCAGACAGAAATTCTAAAAAAAATAAATTATTGTACACTCATGAAATTTAAAACTTGGACACCACAATTTCTGTAAACAAAAGTTTGCACATTGTGAAGCGGGCTTAAGGGTATCATTTACAATTCTAAAAGCAGGTAGTCTCAGCAGGGGTTATCTTATAGAAGGACTGTAGAATGAATCATTACACTAAGCACGTTTTAGAAAATAGGTAATTTACGTTGCTTACTTAATTTTTTTCTTTAAAGAATATATTTGAAGGTATCGCTAATTAAACACCATAGCTCGATTAATTATCGAATCAAAATTTTGTTTAGGAAATGTTTACAAAATAAAATTAGAAATAATTTTGATTTAAAAAACGTCTACAAGCAATAACTTTTAAATTAAATCAAAAACTAAACATGGTTATTTGGGTTGACTGATTATTACTTATTTTTAAATAAATCTAACCTACTAATTATTGTAAGTTATTAAAAAAATCATTAAACTCTCTATTCATAATATTTAGTCCTTACAAAATGTATATTTTATGACGTTTCATTTTTTCTGTAGTTAATATAAAAAGTGAAAATAAAAACTAAGGCAATTCTTATTGTCAACGTATATATTTAGTTTTTTGACAAGAATTTATTACATAATTATAATTAAGATACCAAGTTATAGTTTAAAATTAAATGAAAAGTTTTTTTTTAATAAAGGTATTACTATATAAATAAATATAAGAAATCAATAATGGGTGTGACCTCCATTATTATTGATACATTCTTGGAGGCGTCTGCTCATTGACGCTATCAAGGTATCAATATAATTAATATTAATCGTTTCCCATGCGGTATCAATGGCTGCAATTAGTGCATTACGGTTTACTGGTATAAAATTTGGCCCTTGTTGTCTTCGGATAACAGCAAGTATTCGAGCCCAAACATTTTCGATAATGTTAAAATCTGGGCTTTTGCTGGCCAGGGTAACAGCTCCAAGTTATTTTCTCGTATCCAATTGCGCACAACCCGCGAAGTATGAATAGGGGCGTTGTCCTTTAACAACAAAAATACATTATGAAAATGTTAATTCAACAGATCCCGAACTATTTTTTGGAGAAAGTATAGTGAAATAAGAATACTTACTTGTTGGAAAATATAATCTTCGTCTGGATAAAACACTTCGACTGAAGGTTTCATAATAGTTTCCAAAATATCTAAATACGCAGCAGAATCAAGACGTCCATCGATAGCCCAACAAACTCCTGGACCCCGCGCGCTAACCCAACCCCACACATTCACAGAAAAATAACCACTTCGTTTTTTAGGACATATGTGATTATTTTCGTAACGAGTTCCTTCCATTCTAAAAACTTTTAGTGGTCCATCGTTGCGGCTATTGAACGTTTTTTCGTCGCTAAAAATCACTCGATTCCAAAATTCCAAAGGTTCGTTCACATATCGCCTTGCAAATTCCAGACGACGTCTCATATTTTCGTCACTGAGAACTTCTTTGCAGCAGCATTATACTTCTTTATTCCCATCTCCTTTAATCTTTTTGTGCAGTTATACGGCATCCGGGAAAATGTGTATCTGCTATAGCCCTGGAGTATGTAGCAAATGGTTGTTCTGTTACGTAATGAAACAACTCGAGATCTTGAGCACGTGCAGATACTTTAGGTCTACCACTTCCGATGGCTCTTTCCAAAGTGTGTTCAAGATTCCATTTTACTCGGTAATGCCCTACGGTGCTTTTGGTATATCTAACATACGTGAAATTTCACGCACGCTACGGCCCGCCGCTAATTCCTAAACAATCCGTGCTTTCAAATCAGCACCGAGATGAGGTGGCATTTTCACAACACTTGAAATTTTAAACTAAAATGGAATTTACATTTCTTACTTTATTTATTGGTTCACACTACCCTTCTCAAACAGTAGGTAATTGTTTATTTATTACATACTTCTAATTACCAATGTAACAACCTTTAGAACAATATGACTCAAAGGAAGTAAATTAAACAAGCAAGGATATTCTATTGTTATTGAAACTTATTTATAAAGTAAAAACCATTTCCTTATAATGGTAATAGACAGGATTTTCTTTTAAGTATTAAGATTACAATAGAGGACTTATAAACTTTCAATAACAATAGAATATGCTTGTTTGTTTAATTTACTTCCTTTGAGTCATCTTGCTCTAAGGGTTGTTACATTGGTCATTTTGTAAACATTTCCTAAACAAAATTTTGATTCGATAATTAATCGAGCTATGGTGTTTAATTAGCGAAACCTTCAAATATATTCTCTAAAGAAAAAATTAAGTAAGCAACGTAAATTACCTATTTTCTAAAACGTACTTCGTGTAATGATTCATTCTACAGTCCTTCTATAAGATAACCCTTGCTGAAACTACCTGCTGTTAGAATTGTAAATGATACCCTTAAGCCCGCTTCACAATGTGCAAACTTTTGTTTACAGAAATTGTGGTGTCCAAGTTTTAAATTTCATTAGTGTACTACACGATTCCTTGAAATAATACGAACCTTCTGAGTGTTCTGCATCACCTACCTCCTGTTCAACAATAACTTTATCACCAAATGTTTCATAAATAGATGAAACCTCATTATTACGAGTACTGAATATTGCGCCTACAAAAAGATTACCTAAACACCCAAATGTGATTATGAAACCTACTTTCTTTGCTGTATAAACTTATCAAGAAAGTTTAAATCGATATACCAAAGCCATGGTGTTTCACTAGGGCAACTACCACTTATTTGATATTTCTTTCTTTCCCTAGTGTATTTATCTTTGAGTGACTTCCATGTTTTTTTGCATATTTCACCTGCAATGTTAATGTTTACTCTATTGCAATTAAATTTTGGTTATAGAATTTATTTGTGGTATTTAAAGTTTCTGCAATTTCCATGCGTTCTCTTTTCTAACTACATCTTTGTAGTATTTATGCCCTTTGTTATATAAATATCCTTTTAATCTGACGAGAATAATTAGAACTTCAATATCCACTCCTTCATTCATTTTAAATATAACACTGGTTAAACTTTATTAAAATAGAAAATCGAATAAACAACTACTACAAAAATCATAGGTTAAATAACCAATTTGAAAAACATTATTTTTAAGTACCAACCTATTAAATAAACTTTAACAAAATAAATTCATTAGATTTTAACGTAACACGGTACGTTCGTAACACGTAACAAATTCCAACAGTTCCAATCTTATGAGTTACGGATACACTAAGTACGCTTTATGTTTGCGTTCATTGTGAACAAAGACTTACCATTTAACATTTATTTTATTTACGCTAAATTCTACGTTATTGTGAATGAACATTTGGGTTTCTCTATGATTATTTTCTTATTAAAATTCGTTTTACTTATGAATGAATTTGTATTATCCGTAATTGTTGTGATCTCAACCTTACAACGAATTGTTTTCATTTTTTTATGGTCGAGTGGCGCCCGTTTTGAAATCGGTAAGTAAGTTTGGAGTGTCACAAACCCTAGATACCGAAAGAGCTGTCGGAGCATTAATTACAAATCACCAATTAAAAAAGAACACAAAAGATGATAAATAAAGGTAATTATAGTATCACAATAAATTCATTTTAGTTGACTGAAAATTCTGAATGTATATTCAACTTTCACAATATTCGATCACATCAAAAATTTTAAATATTAAAATTTGTTAAAAATATAGTATGTTTAGTAAGATTAAGTTTAAACATACATCAAAAGTGAGATATTGCGGCAATGCCACCATTCATGTCCAAGCTTAACACTTTCAAAGGTAATAATTATGTAAAATTCAGATGGAATCAAGTATATCATTCAAAAACGTAATGTCGGACTTTAAAGCAACCAGTGTACAAATACACTTATTTAAAAAAATCTACCAATAAATCAAATAGGTGTGAATTAAGATACGACTCATATTTTTGTTAGATTAGTTGGACAAACGAACTTTTAATACCACTTCTTCCCTACCCTTGATCAAGACGTAAAGTAATACTGATTAGATGTTATAAATGTCAATGTTTGTGTCAACGTTGCATCTACAAGCTAAAAGTCAAATTTTTTGAGCCAAAAATATATAATTGTACCTACATTAATATTTTTTAACAAACGAGTGTATTAATAAGGGGATTAACAAGCGAGATATTGTAACGCGTGAGTGAAGCGAGCGCGTTAATTTTGAGATAGTTAATCGCCCTTTAATTCACGAGTTAGTTACACAACTTTTTCGTCAACAATACTTTGTAATTTTAATAAAATTATATTTTAATAATTCTAGAGAAGGTATGCTATTGTGAATTTACCTTTGAAAAGCACGTTTTGTGAACTCACCACAATTTGTGAAATAAATAACATAACCTAACTTCGTCGTTTGTACTTTTTTTGTAAGCTTTGTTTTTGGTAATTCTTTACATTTTCGTCTGTTGTATGTATATTTCCCAACAGTATTTTAATAATAAGTCACTAAGTTGGTAGAGAACTGAAATACTAGATTCCAAATATTGGGTCGAAATACAATAGTTTTCATTTCAGCAAATTTATTTTAAGAAGGATTGGTGCTTAATCAAAATCTACAAAAACTACACTAGAAGTGGTTGACACTGTTTGATAAATTATGGACGAAACCCAAGCTCATCTCTACGTTGGCCGTAACAAGTTGAACTTTATATAATGACTTGTCACATCATACCGAAAAAGATATTCATTTATATCCTTACCGTGGAAGCGGTATTACTTTCCTTTGATTTGCTCTTACAACCCTACTTGAAGAATTTAACTTTTGAACAATGGGTAAATAATATTGAAGAACTGAGAAAATAGTGTGTTACATTGATGAGCTGAACATCCTTAAATGTTATTAAACGTTATCATACGAATATTGCGTACAGTGTAAAAAAGTCTGAACAAATTCAGCATTTAATATAACTGTAGATTAATGTCGATGTTATTATTAAAATTTTCTTTGCGACAAATTACGACAGATGTTTTTATTTAGTTTTCAAGTTAAACTTCATTAAAAGATATTGGCTATGGCAACTTGATTTACTGATATGTATGTGTAGTTGCCTGTACCAAAATCGTTTGTCATTAACGATCAATTTTGTTTGCATTAATGTAAACCCTAAACGCACCGTCGACGGAAATATATAGTATATTAAAGAACTAGTTTCAGAAGACGCATTTTATAAGGCGAGTACGAGTCGCTAAAATGCCTTCTTAAACAAATTCTTTATACTAGTTTTTCTATTTTGGGCTTTTCAGATTGATTTTAAAATAAAATTTTGCGAGTTTTTAAATTTAGGGAATTTTGAAGTGCAATTGGTAAGGTGGCAATATTTTCATTAAACTTTGGTTTAAATGCTAGTTTAAGTTTAATTAGTACATTTATCATATGTTTCATTAAAAAAATGGGTGGAAATAAAGATAAGTAGATAAATAAATCTACTGAACAAAAATTATGATTTAAATTAATGCACACCGAACGTAATGACAGCTTGGACGTTATCAGTGTTACCACCGTTCGGAATAAAAATTGTTCTATTTCTATAAAAGAACTCAAATTTCTATAAAAGAACTCATGCTTTTATAGCTCTGTAAGCGACCCAAAATAGAAAAAAATATAAAAAGTCTATTGTGGAGACAGTTTTTGAAAAGAAAGTAACAAGAAAATACAAACTGCTTCTTCAATACTATGATATAGTCATCTTTTTTTATATCAAGTTTATTTTGAACAAAACAGCTGTCGAGTGATTTTTGGTATTTGTTTACATTTGTGCAACCTCTTGCAAATTTACAGCAGGCGATTCGTGATTGTTTTTTAAGCCAACTTTTAATTTACATCAATGATTAAAGAATCAAGTTTTGTAAACTGCCTACGTACCTATGCGTCGACAAATTTTGCATAGAAAACAATGTTTGTATTAGGTGCGCAACTAAGTTCCCGTTGTTTTTCAAGATATCCCTCCAATAGTAAGTGCTGGTTGATTGTGACATAACCAAGATGTTATGAACCAAGGTTTTAAACAAAATTAAAGAACCACCAAATCAACTTGAAATAACTTCTCTAACTTACAAGTAATTTAATAGACTTTTAACATGTCATACATTGACGTTTATTAAACATGATTAAAATAGTGTGCGATGAAACATTTGACGTTCTCTGCTATGAAACGAAAAGTCAACAATAAGCCCAATTTGTTGACAACTTTTTTTTTAGTTGTCTAATTTACAAAGCGTGTTTTTCTTACCAAAACTAGAGACCGTGTTTACCTTCAGTTAATTAACTATGCTTAGACGTCATTGTAACCAGAAGAAGTGTCTCAAATGATTATTCTTCTTAGTGAAGGCTATTCACAAAGAGAAGTGGCTAGAATTCTCAATACCAACAAATCTGTGGTACAGAGAGTCAAAATATGAGTCAAAAGAACTGGCAGCTTCAGAAGAAGACATAGACAAGATGTTAAAACAAAAACAACACGCAGAGAAGATCGCTTTATCAAACTTCAGAGTTTAAGAAAAAGGTTTGTAACATCTCGTGAGTTAAAAAATGATCTTCGATTAGCCACTGGAACAAAATTTCTATCAAAACAGACTGAAAAAATTAATTTGTCTGCTAGAAATCCTATAACTTAATTTTCACAATTACGGATAAGACAAGTTTGGTGGGGGATCTGTAATGGTTTTGATACGAAATGGATCGCTAACAGCAAAAAAATATAGAGATAACATTATTGTAACCCATGTACAACCATTTGCCAAAAATTTCGGCGATAGATTTATTTTTCTGCAAGACAATGCCAAACCTCATACCACTAACATTGCCACAGCTGCCTTGAGAGATGAAAATATTTAATCTTTGGACTAATCTGCTAAAAACCTTGATATTAATCCTATCACGCATGTTTGGGATCAATTAGGTAAGGAAATTAAAAACTTCCCAAAACCACCAGTAACACTTGATGAGGTGCACACATGCTTGTTCAAGAATGGAAACAGATCCCTCAAGAACGAGTAAGAAACTTAATTGCAAACATGCCAAGAAGATTAGAAGCTTGAATTGCTACAAGAAGAGGGCATACACGCTATTATTAATGCCACTTTTGTGTACTTTTCACAAATTATGGTATAAGTTCATAAAAAACATATACTGGTGTTTTAGTTAAATTTTTAGGATTTTTCTTCATGTTTACGTTTATTAATTTTTATGGCTTTTAAATCATCTAAGCTATTAGAAAACACTTAAATTTATATATTTATTTGTTTAAATAAATTTCATTTTTTTGTTCTAAATTTATTTGTAGTTTTACTAGGGGTCCCTTAATTTTTTCCAGAAGTGTATGGTGAACAAACCGTTTTGATTTATTTTGTTTTTGAGTCATATACTTTAGCTTGTACTAAAATGTTTGATTTTGTGTCAAATAATCGCAATTTGTGGAAATTAATGTTTCTCTTCTTTTATTCAAAGAAACGGCGGCTGAAGCACATTAAAAACTCCAAAAAGTTTACGTAGTTGCTGTATACAACGTGCTGTGATTGGTTCCGTTGCTTCAAAAACGTCGATTTTGATGTAGACGGCTGTACGCGTGAAGGAAGGCCAAAAACCTTTGAAGAGCCATTGCTCGATGAGGATTCAAACTAAACCATCACTATGGAAAGATATCGAACTCAATGGATGCGATTAAACCGACCACAAATTTTATATACGTATTTTGTCGTTGAAACTAAGTATTTAACTTTAATTCACCCGGTGTTTGCACCTGTGGAATCCGAAGGTATACAATTTTTTCCTAGTGCGCAACGCGCAAGGATTCGTAAATGTCGATTCAAAAACTGGATTCTATTTCACGTTAAAATGTAATGCATTTACCGTTTGTGTGTTCAAATTATCTTTATATAACGGCTCAAAAGTAATTTTGGGTCTTTTCGTTTTTTACATCTTTCTTTTTATCTTACCCAAATTATCTTACTACCTTTGTTGTTTGCCAATGTGCATTGTCGTTTGCTGTTCTTTCTCGTTACTGCGTGATGCATTAATCCACGTATCTCCCATGCAAGTTTTTGAAGATACCAAAATTGATAAATAATCAAAGAACCGTTTAACTTATCTATATTTTCTTGAAATCAAAAACCCTGGAATTTTGAATAAATGCTGATACGCAATATAGTAATTAATATAAATAATATCGTAATTGCTTAAGTATCCAATTTTCCTTTATTTTTGCGTTTTAAAGTAAACGTGAATACACATTAGAATTTAATCGACTATTCAATGTTTAAATATTTAGTTAATCTCATATTAAGTTTATTGATCACATATTTATTGGTTTAAAATTTATTTTACGATTCCTATATATGAACCCTTTCTTTCAATATTATTGTGTAATAAATTTTGTTTAAAATAAGAAAAATGCCAACAGTTAATTGTATTTTGTTTCTTAATTTGAGTGTGTGTGTTTTGAAATATTCTTTTTATCGTTTGGCAACTTTTACATTCTGGCCTAAGAAATTAAAATATAATGGCATCCCATTAATAACATTTAACCTTCTGTTTTGCATCTGATTTCGGTAAGACTTATTATATAAACCCTTACCTTAGAAATGAACAACTAGAACGTTATAATATGAGCAGAGACACAAACAAGTGGTAACATGATAACGCTCGGTCTTGCGTTGCCAAACCCAAACCTACTTAGAAACGTTCAAATGGAAAGTTTTATCTCACTTGCCATATTCCTCAGATATTGCGCCGTCCGATTATTACTTGTTGCGTTTGGTGGAATATGATCCAGTTAATCAGCAGTTCCGCTCATATGAAGACATCTCAAAATGGTTTGATTCGTGGATAGCATCAAAAAACGAACACTTCTACCGCGACGGTATTCAACTATGCCAGAAAGGCGGGAAAAAATTGTCGTTATCCATGGGCAATATTTTGAATGCTTTATTTGGAAACATTTTTTTACAATAAAATTGCATTTTCATCAAAAAAACAGCAAGAACTTAGTTGCCCACCTAATATGAAAAACATATTTTGAGTAATTCTTTGTCATATTTTTATTGCTTATTTGCAAAAATTTTAAAGAATGTAAATTAATGTAATCGGCAAGATTTTTTATAAATAATATTGTATGTATACACAATTTGTAAATCAAATATTAAACAACTTCTTACTCATACTCTAATACATTAATGAAATATTGTTTAATAAGGGACTAAGGTGCTTTTTAATCTTGAGGCTCAGGCGAATTATTGCCCGATTTTTAATGCAAACCATGGTAGAACATCAGTTAATAAAAAATAAATTTTATAAAACGTCAAATTAAACACGATATTGCTAAACAGGATGTTTATTTGACTTTAAATCCCTTAACCAACAGAAAAACACCAAAAACTGCACCAAAAACTTGACTCGGACACGTGTTCAACAGCTAAGCTGTTATCATCAGCGATACCGATACCGATAAAATAGTTTTACAATCCCTTGAGATTGTAAAACTATTTTAATTGTCTTGCAATTTGAACTTTGAAAGGAGAAACTGAAGTTGAGATTTTAGTCCTAAGAGTGCATAAAAATTATGATTTTTGAAACTATACTTATGAATGCAGTTACGTTCGTCATGACCGATTTTCGTTCAAAATCTTAGCAACTAAATGCTAGAAAGTTACGAGCTTGTATCTGAACGATTTTCAATGAAGATATATAAAGATAAATATTAAGAATTTCATAAATGCTGACCTTTAGCAGAGACTTGCGTATGTTTGTATATTAGTTCTATCTTTATGTATTAGTTATACATTAATTCACAATATAAAAGAATCTTTAATATTTTCTGAATGTTCTACATTAGAACGGTTACATTTGCATCTGAACATGCGGGTAAAATATATTAACTATTATTGAATGAGAGCTAATTTAAATAGGTCAACAACCCGAAAACCAAAATAGAATTTTTTTTTGTACCCAAGTACATTTTGGTGTAAGTTGTTCAGTTCTATGCCTCGATAAAAAATCTAAATTTTTGACTTTAAGGTCGACGCTAATTGCCGTCTTGGGTTAAAAGTACAATAATTTGTCAACGGTTGTTTCTGTTTGTTCATTATAAGAAATCAATTGTAGGTAGTGATTACATAATTACGATCATTTTATAAATCCATATAACCTCGAGGTAGAAAGATTACCTGTTTTTTTAGGACAGACACAGTAAACAGTTACAAAAATCGATTTTTCAATCGTCATTATTATTAACTTAAAACCGATCTCAAATTGTCAGTTGTAAATTACACAAGAGATTTGTACAATTGCAAACAAATACCGAGAATTACTTAGCATTACTTTTAATTTGGCCGTGCTACTATAGCACCAATTATTTGTAGTTTTTTGAAATTGTGGTATACTGCGACCATATATTATTAATTTTTTATCTCTAGCTTTTGTTCTTTAGGGTATGTGAAAACTTAACATATCAAAGATTTCCGTCTTTATGCTTTATGATGAGAGTAACTAAAAATATACAGGGTTTTCAAACTTAAGTCGGCATTATTGCTAACTTTGTTATTATTAGAGCTACAATGTCGGTTAAATAGGCAAACTAGTAGCATTTGTTTCTCTCATGGTGAAAACAGAATAAAAATCGAACATCGCGTTTGCGAGTTAAGTCAAATTGTTCCATTTTTTGAAATAAGACAATACAATATTCACAATCGAACAAGAAATGTTCCATTATTTTTTATCCTAAAGTCAAACATGACAGAAATAAAGTCAGAAATAACAAAACTATTGATGATTTTTCAAATTGGTTAAGGTGGATGTGTTAGTTATAACTTTGCCTTACCATAAAGTAGAAAGTAGGAAGAATATTAGACCCGCGGGTGGTCGAGTAGTAATGCCAAGAACGTAGTCAAATTTACTAGTCGGAAAACCGTTGGTCGAGGTGGTTTGAATCTTGTTCACGGCAGATACTTAAAAAGAATTATTTTGTGATGGGGATAGATGAACATACAAAATTTACGGTGGTTATATTCAGCAAAAGTAGTAAATAAAATTTAAAAAAACAGGAATATCCATAAAGCAAAAGGATATGGTTTATTTTAATTTATTCTGTGAACATTAAAAGAAAAATTGAAATTAGATCCTCAAAAACGTCACCGTCTTGGTCCAAACATTTTTGAGCCCGCTTGTAAACGCTTTTAGTAGCTGTAAACTGTTTACCAGTGAAACTTTAATTTGACATTTTAACCTTTAAGTGGTAACGCGGTATCTCTCAGGCACAGACGCATTTTCAGTTTACAATATTTCTGTCATTTTTGTAAATATGTAATTTTCCTTTCAGATAATCTTTTATTACACTGTTGAGAAACGAAAGTTATAAATTCATAAGTTTTAGTGCTCATCGGAATTAGTATGTAGCCTCTAAAGTGTATTGGGTTGTTTTCTGTGTCTCGGAAACACCGGGTTACTGTAAATGTCACGTATATTTTTTCAATTATAAACAGAAATATTACATTTCAATAAACACCAAAACATACATGGACGCCAGCACTTTCATAAATAACGTACATTATTACCTTACAGTTATGCTTACGCAGTATATAACAATGTGTAATTCTTTTTAAGAGTGAATATTTAGTTGTCTAAAATATCTTGCCGTGTGCGTATGCTAATAAATATTCTAACGTCGACTGTTGTATATAATTTCAATAAAAAAACATAGTTAGGGCAGGTACAAGCAGAGATTATTATGAGTTTCATCGACCCCTTAGTGAACAAGAATTATTACAGGCAGCAGAAGATTCTGTTCGTGAGATTGAAGAGTTTCGGAACATGCCGTGTTCAGATACGGATTTAGAGGAACATGAAAGTTTCAGTGAACATAATACTGATACTGAAGAAAAAAGTGAAACTAGCATTACGGATCATGAAGAGGAGGAGGCCGTTCAAGAACAAGGAAATTATTATTTTGGCAGAGATAAAATTTCTAAATGGGAAAAAAAATCGCTTTCAGCATCCAGGACCACACAACACAATATTGTAATACATTTACCTAGCAATATTGGAGTTGCGTGAAGTGTTGTGAATTATTTAGAAGCTTTTTTATTATTTTTTGACAATGAAATTACCAGTTTGTTAGTGGAAAATACAAATATCTACATAATTACAAAATTAGTGGCAACTACGTTAAAAATCTCAATGTCGGGAAACAACAGATATAGAAATGAGAGCTTTTCTAGGTTTGTTGATAATGTCGGGAGTGTTACGTGGTTCTTATTTAAACTGTCAAGATTTATTTGCCCAAAAGACATAGGACATCATTTCTTTAGTTCAGTTATGACATATAAACGTTTTCTATTTCTTTTGGCATCTTTACCTTTTGATGATATACGTACACGGAGTGAAAGACTCAAAACAGACAAATTAGCACCAATTAGGTCTTTATTTGAGAAAATAGTGCAAAAGTGCTCAAAATTTTTCCGGCCCAGTGAATATGTAACCATAAACGAATTACTTATCGGTTTCCGAGGGAAATGCAGTTTTCGCCAACACTTACCCAATAAACCTAGTAAATATGGATTAAAAATATTTGCCATGGTTGACGCCAGAAGTTTGTATTGCTCAAATGTGGAGATTTACGCGGGTAAACAACCAGATGGGCCATATGCAGTTTCCAACACGGCAGAAGATATTGTCTGTAGGCTAATAGAACCGGTAAATCAAACGGGGAGGAACGTGACCGTTGATAATTGGTACACAAGTATCGCACTGGCCTTACGTTAACTTCGTCAGCATCGACTAACACTTGTAGGAACAATTAGAAAAAAACAAAAAGGAAATTCCTGCTGATTTTCAAACAAATAAAAATCGACTACAATATTCAACATTGTTTGGATTTATCAAAGAAATGACATTAATGTCATATGTACTAAAGAAATCTAAAGCCGTTATATTACTTTCAACTTTTCACAATGATGATAAAATAGATCCCAGCACGTATGAGCATCAAAAGCCAGATATTTTGACTTTTTACAATCTCACAAAAGGTGGTGTTGATGTAAACGATAAACTCTGTGCCACTTATAATGTTGGCACAAGAACTAGAAAATGGCCTGTAGTTATATTCTTTCACCTACTAAATATTGCTGCAATAAATGCCAAGGTTATATGTAAAGCAAATTCGGGAAACCCAGTAAACAGAAGCAAATTTTTGAAGGAACTGGCTTACGAAATGGTCAAACCATGGCAAGTAATAAGAGTAGAAGATACACATATTCCGAAAGCAATTACGAAACGATTCAGAGAAGAACTAAACTTGCCAGATAAACCAGTCCCCGAGCAGCCAGGTGGTCAACGCAGAAGATGCTATTATTGCCCTTGGGCTAAAAATAGGTCAATTAAACAAATATGTATGAAATGACGGAGAAATGCATGTGGGGAACATATTAGAAACATTTGTGTTGAGTGTTTGCAAGACAATGACTAAAATTATTAATTTTAGGTACCATGCACTTTAAGGAACAAATAAGAAATATTTTTAGTTTTCAATATTGTTTTATAAATAATAAAGCACTTTTTATTTTAAAAAAATCTATATTCTTGACATATAATATTGCATCATTCGTTTAATTATATTTTAAAAGCACAAATATTTTGGACTCCGTGTGTACGAGACACCGCGTTACCATAAAGAGTAAGTCGAGTGACGCTACCACTTAAAGGTTAATCCGGATGACATTTATACAACAAACGATTGTAGTTTATAAAATCACAGCCACTTTAAACTTATTTGAAGTCATTTTTGACTTTAAGATAAAAAATAATAGGACACTTTTCATTCAGTATTCAATTTCCTATCGATTAAGAATATTGTATACAGGGTATCTCATTTGAAAAAATAGAACACTTTGACATAACTCGCAAACGCAATGTTCAATTTTTATTCTATTTTCATCATAGTTATGAGAGAAACAAATGACAAACAAGAGTTTACTAAAGCAAATAACTCGAATTTGCTTAGTATATGTTTCTTGATTTTGGGAGAGTTTCGACCATGAAGCAAAGACTTTTGTTCAGTTTTTGAGAGCTAATGGATGAAATCGAAATTTTCCAGGGTCGGCAGTATCTAAAAATGTATAACAGTTAAAGAACTGTGTAATGGTAAATGTAGCTTACCATCAAATACAAAAGTGTGTAATGAGTTGTTAGACGAAGACAAAAAAAGAAGACTTAACAACTGCCAACCAATCATATAAAAATCACAATATTTCTCACCAAACAAAAAATTTATATACGTACTGAAATATAAACAAATGTCCTGGAACAAATTTTTGCAAAAATGTGTGTTAACTGAATTCCATAAGAATAATATTGGAAAAAAGTCAGGAACCAACATAAAATCAATTTTTGTTACGAGTCAAAATATGGCAGTCGGTTTTGAACTAGTAATTAAACTTTGATTGTATTAATAGGTGGGAAATTTCAAACACATCAGTTATGAAACGCGACCTAAAAATTAAGAAAATTGGTTTAATGCTTTTGAAAAACTATCCCATATGACTGAGGTTTATCTAATGGATTGTTTCAAAACAGTACTGTAGAATTAATAATATTAATAAGTGTTGCGACATTTATTGTTGACGACTCGTGTTAATGTAACACGTACAAAAATGTATTTACATTAAGGCAACTTATATAATAACTAAATTTTTTCATCAGCAGTTGAGCAACAAGTGTTTACGTCTTGTTTACTCAAAAGTGACGTCACAAGCGGCGCCGTGATACTGAACATGGTGTCACCAACGAAAATACTTGCATTATTATTTTCTGATGTACAAAATAACGCGTCGATCATTGTATGAGTAAGACGTAAACATATGTAAAACAAAGAGGGATGACTTACTATATGCGTTATGAATAAAGTTACTCAATTGCCTTCAATTTTATTTAAATAAACGTTCTGTCAAATGTCGTCGCTGCCGTTATTGCTTCATTCTAAATTTTTGGTTATTAATATTGTTGTTACTTGTTACTTTTTAAAGATAGTATTTCAACTGGCAACCTTGTCAGTAACTGGTAACTGGTTCAGTAACTTTTTAATTTTAACCAGTAAATAAATAGTAAATGAGTGAAATGTGTGTCTAATGACATCTCGTGTAAGAGTTTAAAAGACTAACCGCTTCCTTGCACAGTTGTATACCGCACTTAAGTATACACCTCTCATAATAGCTTATAATAACAGCAAAGTGAGCATCGGGTGTTTTTTCGTGCGTGTATCCTACTGTACAGAAATTCTTGGCTTTATTGACACGAGTGTTTATTGCATTCTAAGTTATCGCTTAGATAACAATTTGCATTTAAAACATTCAATCGTCGTTACAGTTATCTGTTGACATTGCTCACTAAATAGTAAATGTTCAAATTGAAGATTTTAATATTGATTCATATGCATATACTTCTTTCCTGTCAAGAAGTTTAACAAGCGTTTTAGCGTGAATTTTAAACTAAGAAATTATAATGACATTATCTGTCTGCTATACCTTTATTTTCTGCAGAAATATGATATTCGTTATAAATAATTTATATTTCTAAACAGTATGAAACAGTTTTTAAAAATAAAAATTCTCTCCGTACGTTTAAAATTGATGTATCTGCAAACACCCTAATTCATTGACGTTGAAGTGTTGAGTTTGGATCCCGAATCTGCAGTTCTTGTGCGTTATGTAGAAACTTAGGCAAAGACGTGCGTGACGCTCACTCGGGTTTGCAAACAGGCACACATTCCCGAAAAAACTGTTTCCGCACATTTTACGTAAATAACTATTCTTCTACTTGTTTCAAGCTACTTATTTTTAGACATCTAAACCTATTGAATAGAAGAACTTACAAGAGGAAAATCATATTGGAACAATTAGAAGCCTTTTGCTATTATATTGAATGAGAATGAGGAATGTGACTGATTGGCAAAGTAATATTCGAAGATGGTATGATAAATATGGACAATAGTTGCAACTAAGAAATTATATAAGTTCTTATTTAAAAAAACAAATACTGCTGAGCTGTATAAAAACTTCTTAGTTATCCTAATAGAGCAGTTCTTTCAGACTTGCAACAGGCCGTGACTAGAAGCATTACTGCAGAAATTGAATTGCAATTGCCAATTTTAGAAGACCGGAGAGCACATGATACTTTAACATTGCAACAAAAAATAAGCGCATTTTTAACGTAATTTATTGGATTCCTGCCAACCGCATAGTAACTACTGATAATTGCAGAATTACGAACGGCACCTACATACGCGTCTTTTGCCCGTTTTGAAGCTTATCAGTGTAAAGTAACTCAAACGCAAGTCAACAAAAATCACTGAGAATAACTACAAAATTTTAACACATTGTGCGGCTACTTCATAAGCAAGTGATTTTTATTATTTTATTTTATTTTTTTAGAAAAAATAGTATTCCCAAGAGGCACCTAAATTCGCCACTACAATTCTTCAAGTAGTTTGAAACTGTAAATAGTCAACGTTTGGTAACGCTACGTATTTTTGCAAAGAAAAGGTAAATTTTTTTATTATTTAATAAACTACTAAGAAAATTGTAAATATTAGTTCTCTAAAATTATTTTTAACTGTATAGTAGTATGTTCAGCAATACTGAAAAATTTATTACTAAGTTACTTTATTTGTTGTATACTTATTTATTACGATAAAATGTAGTTATTGTTTTTAAATTAGGTATTAAAAACGCAACTGTGGAGTTGTGAAAACTGATCAAACTAAGTAGTAAAATAGTAACTATTTATAGGCATAGATACCTTTGCAGTCATGAAATAAGTAGTATTATCGGAATTATCACTAAAAATATGTTACTTGGGTTTACTATTTGAGAAGAATTCCTATTTTTTCTGGTTTAAGAGATAGATTACTCGCACTCGCTCGTGAACAAATTTTTGTATTTTGTTTATAATATTGCGCCGAAAAAGACACGGAAAAATTAGCAACTAAATTTTTGATTTCTTGTATGAGGAAAATATAATAAAACACACACAAAAACAATCGAAATGGATACAAAATAGTTATATTCATTAGTATTATTGTAATCATAATAAAAATAGGTTTATTTTGTAAAAAACAAAGCAAAAGGTGGGTGATTTCTTTTTAACTAAGAATAGCCTTAGTTATCACAAAATAAATATTGAGTAAAATGTGATTAAAATAAAAAATGACAATAAAACATCCTGCCGATTAAATAGCAACGATGAAACGTCCCGCCGGTTAAACAGCCCGCCGATAAAATGGCTGCAATAAAACGGCGGCGATAAAAATACCATCCCCTAACTTCACATGTCTTGTACTCACTGTATGAATAAGGTGACTCTATACCCCTGTAAGTAATAAACTAAAAATTAAAGTAATTGGTCAGAGATAGGAAGACGATGATCCTACAAAGCTGTAGAATAGTAGAGTAATTGGTCAGATTCAGCTGAGTTGTTCAGTTAACAGTTAATTGATTTAACGAGTAGAAGCTGTAGGAAGGTTCATTTGTATATTAAAACTATAAATATACGCTCAGTTGATAATTTGAAGGAAATTCTCAGTCGAATAACAAGCTGCTTCCTTTCAAGACAATATTTAATACATCAACAACATTAACGAAAAGCTTTCCAGGGACAACAAGAAGGAAAAACATTACCATCAAATCTCAAACAACCCCAAAAAGAAACCGAAAACACAGGAATTTTTCATTTTAAGGAAATTTCTCTAGTTTCCAAACTTGTTGAACAGAATGCTAAAATAAAAAAGAATATCAACCGCTTTCCATGACGCTTTGAAACTATCACGGAATCTCAAACCTTAACCCATTGTAATGACCAGAATGATTTTTCAAAGGGCTCTTTTCCATATCTCTGAAATTTATAACAATTATTATCCGAAGCGACTTTAATCATTAAATTGATGAACACCACCCATTAACGGTAGAACATCAAAAGATAAACCACAACAATTTATGTATATTAACGAGATAGAAAATATCTTAATTAATCTCCAACTTATTTCATTAGCACAGGAAAAGAAAGTGCTGACAATGAGGAAGTACAATTTCGACAGCCATGTAGCACGACTACTCAACGGCATATAAATAAAGGTATCTACATTGCACACATCAAGAAATTTAGCTCAAATCGAAATCAATTAAAGTCAATCGTACAAAATCAAGTGCATGGGTAACACAGAGCATTCTTGTAAATAAGATACACATTAACTTATAAAATATTAGGATAATCAATACTCGTAAACTGTCTCAAGGTACATTTTCCATTTTGGGTTTCTCGCTCCTGTAAGTTTCCACCATACAACCAAACCTTTTACGACAAAGAAGAGTTACGCAGCATTAGAAATAATTTGGCACTAGGGTCTAACATGATCCAATGTATTTTAGAAGGACCCCAATGGTTATACATCAACATAATAATTAATCTTAATTTTCTTTTCTACAAAGTATTACAGTGATCCATTAAAAATGAAATCGCTATATTCATAGCCAACATCCAGTATTTCACTAATAAAAATAACCAAAGTATAAACAGAGACAACTCTAACAACAACCTTATTTGAATTAAAATTCAATTAGGTATTTTAGTTTTCCCAATCTTATGGGACCTTCTGGTAGGAGTGTAGTAGTGGATGATTCAAGTAAGACTCCATATACTTTAAAAAGCGCCGACGTTCCGGTCAGGAACAGGAAGTTACACGTTTGTTAGTTAAAGTCCAAGTTTGTCTTTTTATTTATTATCACTTAAGAATTTTAATTATTGACACTAAATGATTTTGTTTACGGTGTGAACTAGATTAGAATAAAGATGGTTGATAAAAAATTTTAAATTTTTGACTTAATACTTTATAGCCTCGAAAAAAGGTCAGATAATTCCTGACCGAAACGTTGGCTTTTTTAAAGTACATAGAGTCTTAATTGATCCATCCACTTCTACACTTCAACCAGAAGGCCCCATAAGATTGAAAAAACTAAAATACCTAACAACCTTAAGTTGTAATACGCCGATGACTAAGTAATTCTTTCTGACACCAAAGTGAACTTGACTAGAAATATACACATCCTTGAACAATACTGCAAAAACAACTTTCATGCGGTTAACTGCGGTTACCTACTGTTCTGTAGATTTCTTGGCTATCCGAAAACTGACTATACACCAGTAAGACAAACTTAACAAGTCTTCTAACCTTAGATGAGTGAATAGTTTTTTCAAGAATGCTTCTGCCACCGATGCAAAGTAAATAAGTAATTATGTACACTCCTCACACTCCGATCATTTGTTCCAGATGAATAATGAAATAATTTTGTTTTGTTTTGTTTCTTACTTTTATATTGTGAACAATTTCTATAATAGTTTTGAAACATTTTTATATTGTCTTGCTTTTACTCAAATTAGTACAAGTTTTGTTTCTGACTATTTTAATCACAAATTAATAAACAGTTAAATCAAAGCTATTCTACAATTTATGATTACATTATATCTACCGCGATAACCTTAATCACGTTAGACTTTTAGAAGATAAAAATAATTTGTTTTAAATTTAATTAGGTTGATTACTTTACAAACACATTAAGTTTGAGTCGCGATGAACATCTTCAGTACGACATTAATTTTTTTATTTGTGACAAATGCAAATTCTTTTGGTAAGAATAAAACTGGTATAAATACATAGTAGTATATAGAAACGTTAATGACAATTTAGATTCGTCAAAAGTTTTACACGAAGAAATTACAAAATATGTTGGAAATGGCAAAACCGCGAAGCTGAAGAATCTCATTGAGCATTTATTTGATACACTCAAAGAAGATCATACTAATAATAATGCTTACTGCGTGTCTTGCCGAGTTGTAGCCAATATTGCTATTGCTATGAGAAAATCGGGAGCCGACAATAACACTGTAGGTGATTTCATCAAGAACATGTGCACGTTATTTTCATTTTCTGGAACGAAAACTTGTGAGGGCTTAATCGATATTTCTTTGGTAAAAGTGTTTACTAATTAAGTAACAGCAAATCAACTACTTATGAAAATTCTTTGCAGAACAGTTGGTTGTACATTATAGATAACAAAAATGTAACTGGTGAACGCATATGTTCAATTCGTTTGCAGGACCGAAATTGTCAAGACCCTATGTATGTACCATGGCATATTAATGTACCAGAAGGAAAATCGAAAATGTTACTCAAGGTAAGTTTTGTTTGATGACAATAAAATTTATTTTGGTAAGTATTCTCCAAAAATTAAATTCTTAAATAAAATGGTCAATTAGGACCCCTTCTTTGTGAAGGTAGGAAAGACAAACAACCCAAAAGGTTGTGATTGTCCGATCTTTGTGAAGGCTTTTTCAAGATTGTAATTTATTAAAAAACAACAGACAATTAGAAAAATACATGAATAATTAATTAACTATGAATTAACTACTAGATGGTTAAACAGATGAGTTGGACCTCAATTTAATGAACAAATATAACCATCAAAATTGATGATTACGTCAATTTAAAAATTTAAAAATATTTAAAAGCTTGTAAATATATATAAAACTTGTAAAACACAAACACGATTTATTAACAACGAACGACATTAATACATGTATATCAGCTATCGCCAATGATAAAGACCACTTTTGCATACCTGCGTAAATTAGATAAATATTTATGTAAGATTTAACTTTGAAAATTAGTTAGTAGGTTAATTGGTGGTGGGTTAGTTAATTAATTAGTTAGCGTAGTTTGTATGTTAGGTTTAAGTAGGTATAAGTTTTAATTAGGTTTTGTTTTAATTTAATATTAATGTTATTTTGTGAATAAACTAGATTCATGTCAGTTGATAGGTTTTATTCTGCTAATAATATTACTATACCGTTTTCTTAATGTTGTTCATGTATTAATTAATTATTCATGTACTTTTCTAATTGTGTGTTGTGTTTCTTAATAAATTACAACCTTGAAAAAGCCCTCACAATGAAGGGCAATCACAACCTTTTGAGTTGTTTGTCCTTCCTACCTCCACAAAGAAGGGGTCCTAATAGACCATTTTTATTTAAGAAAATTTATTTTCTTTACTTCAGGATAATGCTGTAGGCAAAGTTCAAAAAATATTACAATTGACCGATATACACTACGATCCTTTATACAAACCTGGAAGTAACGCAAACTGTGGCGAAAGTGTTTGTTGCGAAACTGTTAATGGTGTAGCAACAAGTGCAGATGATGCTGCTGGATATTGGGGTGATTACCAGGTCTGTGACATGCCGTGGCATTCGATACAAAACGTTATGGAGGAAATCAGAAACAAACACGTAGGTGTTTTCAATTTTCAAACAGTTGGAAAAGTAATAGTTTTTACAGCCCGACATAGATCGAGTGTACTTTACAGGCGACATAGTTGGTCATCAAACTTGGGCGACAAGCGTAGAAGAAAATTCGAAAACAATTAGAAAATTTTTGCAAAAGATGAAAAAAACATTCGGAAAGACACTAGTGTATCCTATTCTTGGCAATCACGAACCACATCCCGTAGATTTGTTTCCCCCCCTTGATGTAGAAAAGGATATCTCGATGCAATGGTTATATGAAGTGATTGCGGAGGAATGGACGCAATGGTTACCAAACGAAACAAAAAATACCATACGAAAAGGGGGGTATTACAATGTGCTCGTGAAACCAGGTTTTCGTATTATAGCAATTAACAGCAACGTTTGTTTCTCTAATAACGCGTAAGTGAGGAGATTATATTCTGTATAACTTTAAACCAGTTTTTATTTGGTTAGATGGCTTGTCTTTGATGATCGAGATCCTCTGGGACAATTGCAGTGGTTGGCCGACACGTTGTTTGAGGCGGAGAAGAACGATGAAATCGTACATATTTTGTCACACGTTCCTCCGGGCAATGATGAGTGTATGAGTCAATGGAGTCACGAATTCAAAAGAATAATTGAAAGGTCGTTTGTTGCCGCAAGTGGTGAAATTGTTGTATACATTTTTTACAGATTTCACGGGATAATATTGGGACAATTTAACGGTCACACCCACTTAGACGAACTCAAAGTATTCTACGATCCTAATGATCATGATCAAGTAATTAATGTAGCTTTTAACGGAGGAAGTGTGACAACATTCGTCGGGTATAATCCTAATTACAAAGTTTATTACGTGGGAGAACAAAATGTTATATATTCTGACAAAAGGAGCATTTTATATTTGTAACGTTTTTGGTTTCAGCAAATGGTAGACTATGAACTTTGGACTTATGATTTATTGCAAGCAAATAACAATACGAGCCCAACTTGGTACAAACTTTATTCTTTTAAAAAAGATTTCGAAGTTGAAGATTTAAATCTGAACAGTTTTCATAATTTATTAAAGAGAATGTCCGTTGACTACAGTTTATTGGAAAAATACCAAAAGTAGCCGTAACTACTAATACTTTCTGAATTCAACTACTTCTAATTATTTTCAGATTTCGTGTGCGAAATAGTAGCAAAATAATGCAACAGCCGTACGAAAAAGAATTTTTAAACAATCTTCTTTGCGATATAACTTCAGTCGAATACAAGTTTCCAAAACAATGTAAAAAATTTAACATTTGAGTATATAAAATCGTACAAAGCAAACAAAAATATGATTATTTCAATATGTTAAACTGTTATTAATCAAATTACCATACCATTACCCACGTCCTTAAAGTTGGCAGACCAGTTGAGGCAGATCAATAACTTTGTACATTAGAAATTAAGTTCTCATTAATTGATAATTAAGTACCTTAATTACTATTTAATTGCTACAGTAGTTCTGGAGATATTCAATGATCTGCTACCTTAAAAAAAAGTTATCAGACCAAGTATCTAAAAATAGTTTTAGAGTTTGATTAAAATGTCTAAATTAGTCAAAAAACTAACTGCTATTTAAGTGCTTCATGTTTTCTATCTTAGAAGCTCTCAAAAAAATGTGTTTTTCTAAATAACTCATTGACCTGCTATCTGTTCAAGTTCGATTTTAATTATCCAAGGTAATTTCTAACATTTGGTCTGCCAAAGATAGCAGATCAATGGGTTATTTAGAAAAAAAAAGTTTTTTGAGTGCTTCTAAAATAGTGAACATGAAGCATTTAAATAGTACTTAATTTTTTTACCAATTTAGGCATTTTGATCAATCTCTAAAACTATTTTTAGATACTTAGTCTGCTAACTTTTTTTAAGGTAGCAGATCATTGAATATCTCCAGAACTACTGTAGCAATTCAATCGTAATTAAGGTACTTAATTAGCAATTAATGAGCACTTAATTTCTAATGTAAAAATTATTGATCTGCTTTACTTGGCCTGCTAACTTTAAAGACGATCATTAACAGTTACGATTATGCATCACTTATGCACCAGAATTTTCATACATTGTGTAATTATAGAAAAAAGTTATAATAGATAAACATGACTATAGGTCCTCCAAAAGATCCAATTATTTAAGTATTCATTTATTTTCTACCAATATTATTACATCAACATATAATCTAACTAAATAGGTAACTAATGTTCTCTCTGTCAACTAACCTAACGTTTAATTCAAAATAATTTTAAAATTATTAAAAGCAGTAAAGTAGACTAATTCATCAATTGATGAAGGTTTGTTCTTCACTAATTCGACAACAATGTTTCCATTCAAACAATGTTGTTAACAAATTATCTTGTTTTTTATAACTGAGATTACCAAACAATTCTACTGTAAGAAACCTTGAGTAAAGAACTTAAAATAACTCCAACAAATTGAACTAGGATTAATAAAAAATGTACAAAAACAAAAAAAAATAAAAACTATTTGCCAATAAGGGTAACGTTTTGATTACTTGTTTTCTTCAAAAATTTAATTCAATTAGTAAGTAGTTTCTTTTTCTATTTAATGATCTTGCTGAGGTGGAGGTTAAAAATGATACTGGCTTTTATAGGAGTAGTGCCGACGTTTTGCTCTTAACAAATGGGGACCTTATCAAGGCGAACTATCTTTTAGACCGTTGTATCAACGAAAATAACAAGTAGCGATTTTGAGTTGAGATACAGTCTGGACAAAATTGTTATTAAAATATTAATTAAACACTTCAACAACATATAAAGCATTAAAATAATTAATTTGTAAAAATCTTCAAATGATTGTTTATTTTGATGAATCTAAGTACATGGCAACATTGACCATGAGGTGGCGACACCGATTATCATTTGTTTATTCAGTTCAAATATTACATGTTGTTAAAGTGTTTAATTATTATCTTAATAACAATCTTGTCTATAATGTATCTCATGTCAAACTAAGTATTTGTTATTTTTGTTGACACAGCAGCCTAGAAGATAGTTCGCTTTGATGAAGCCCCCATTTGATAAGAGAAAAACGTCGGCACTACTTCTATAAAAGACAGTTTTATTTTTACCTTTACCTCATCAGGAAGGTCCTAAAATATAAAAAATAACTTTTCAATTAAAACCACCAACTGAAGCAATCGAACCCATCTTAATTAATTCCTTAAATTAATGTATTTCATAATTTAAAATTAAGCATTCAGTAATTTTAAAATGTTCACCTAAAGTTAATCAATACTAAATTTGTTTGGCATCAATTAACATTGTATTAAACTGTTTTCATATTAATTTCAAGACCATGTATTTATAGAATCATTTAATAATTTGCACCCTCTCAAGCGTCAACAAAGATGAACAACAAAACACCAATAATAGCAATTACGCATCCCTGAAATGGCGAGCCGCAACATAATGTCTTTTCTTATTGTTGAAGTTAAAAAAACCTAATAAAACTAAACAAAATGACAAATTATGCACACCATCCTTTATTTATTAATCGTTTCACACAAATAATTCCTTAGGTTATAGTGAAATTTAAATTAGTGATAGATATTAAAGGATGAATACAATACTGCAGGATTTCGTAGAGTAGAGGTACTATTAATAATTATGTAGATTAAGACCGTGCACTAAAATACCTCGGACACAATAAGAAACCCAAATATTTATAACTTGAATCTCGTCCCTTTAATTTAATACAGTGACTTCATACCTCTTAGAAAGTAATTTCATTTTATATCCTTTATAATTTGCAATGAGTTCATTCCACATAAGATGCAACGGTTTCAAAACCGAAACACCTTATTTTTTTAAATAAAAGGTTTTTTATTTAATTACGTACAACTTTTGTTTAAATAATTTTTTTGGTACAATTGTACAAAAAATGTTATAATGGAAACGCTTACATCTTGTTTACAACAGCCGCGAAAGCTTACATTCATACAATGGAAAAGCTGTTGTAAATTACATTATACATAATGCTATTATTACTAAGTAATTGATATCCTTCCGTATAGTATTAAACATTTTTACATGGACCCTGGACCCCTTTTGGAAGGTGCGAATGTTCCGAAAGATAACTCAGGTAGTTGCTTAAGGCGACGTTTCGCACCCTAAAATGAGTGTTTCTTCAAAGCCCGTAACCAGATTAAACGAATTTTACATATGAAGTTGGACGATTGACATTCTTTGTTTTGGACGAGTTTCACCATTGTCTTTACTTAATAAAAATAGCAATTGACACCGTATAAATATAAACGAAACTACGTATCCGTTGCAATCTACAGTTTGTTGCAAATTGTTTTTAAAATTAAAACTATTAACAAAGAAGAACAAAAAGAAAAAAATTAGTGATAGAATATTTTTAAGAAATATTGGCTATCATATCGAGTAATGATTTTTAGGGTAAGAAACCAAATTCTAATTTTTAGAAGCGATTACCGTGAAGAAAACTAATTTAATATTTCTAACTTATGGATTTAAAAATATTTGAATCGCGCCGAATGATGGACGGGCATATAAAATTCAATTCCTAACTGTAACCACTTTCTCATGGTTGGAAATTTAATAGCTATCCACTTTCTGATTTAGAGTTATCAAACAAAAAAATTGTAGGTAGGGCTAGAAAATTTGGAGTTTAAGTGTTGGCAATATTAATTTAACCCGTTACAATATCTAGGATTTATAATAATAACGTGTTACCAGCAGTTATTTAATAGGTTTGTTGTTTAACATTTCTATAAAGACGTTTTCTGTTTCCAAAAGTTTTTCATTTATAGCAAGACAAATTGAAGAAGAATTTATATGATAGCATTAATAACCTTTAATGTGGTAGTTAACATGTACTAAAAATCAAGACGGTTGTTGGCTTCAAATACATAGAAATTTAAGATTGCGTGCTCTGTACAGATTATGTCAAAAACAAAATGAAACAATAAAGTTATATTCTAGGTATACTTCACCATTAACTAAAAGGTGAACCACAATACCACAACAAAAGTCTCTATACAACAGTGTTTTTTTCTGTTTTTTCTTCACTGTCGATCATTCAAAGTTGCCGAACTGTTAATAACAAAAGAGAGTATATATACTTTTGCATAACAGTAATTAGCATACTGTCTCTTTGATAAGGTGTACAATGTGGAAGAGCCGTTACAAAATGAATTACTTAAACGATTTCTTATTCAACTAAAAAAATTTGCTGCTTTTAACATTTCCTAATTGCTTACACCGACAGTAATGTACTTAATACATGAACGTATTATTTATGATATTTCAAACAAACAAATATTTTTGACTAATTTACTCTAAGCAAAACAGCCTAAAAACCTTAGAAAATTTTATTTTTGGTTACCTTAGGAGCCATAACATGCACACAATATACAAAAAAATGTTTATAAAAACAACCTGTTGAAAAAGTGTCCCAATAAAATGCTATATCAAGAGCACTTTCATTAATAAAATGTAATATGATTGTAAAATGGGTGATACGGTTGGTATTTTTAAAGAATTTGTTTTAAGGATTATAAAAATAACTTTAACCTACAAATGCTGACTTTGGTACATTTTTGTACCCTCCAAAATAAAAGAAAAGAGTAGAATACTTAAATTAACAAAGTATATAAAGTGTGTCTACTTGTATTTGTAACAATATGAGAAAACTTTTTATTATTGTTTTAAAAAAGAAGTAATTTTTGATACAAAGTTCTGAATGGTTCAAAACTTGAAATGCAACCATCAAGTATTAATTTTTGCTATAGAGTAAAGTACAATCAGTTTTTACAATACAAAAGAGTGTTATAAAAAAAAGTTGTTTTAAATTAAAAATTTTTATATTTCAATATAAAATTCCATCCATTTGGCATAAAAATTCAGGTTTACTGATTATTTTCTAATCATTCCGTATTACTTGTTCTGGGTTGACATATTTAACGTACTCTAAGATGCACTGACAGGAAATATTTGGCACTGAATGTCAAAGTGAGACGGACAGTAATAAAATAGTTTGAGAAGAAAACAATAAAATGTTTACATAGAGAAGGTGGACATGTTAAAGCTTTAGTCGTTTGAATTAAAATTTAATTATCTTTGTTTCCGTATAGGTAAATATGCGATGTTTGTTTACTAAATATTCTTAATAATATTCTTATTAGAATTTAAATTGCAAAATTGTTCAAAAACATTAACAAATGGAATGGTTATCATATTTTTAACAGATAAAAGAAATAAATTCAGTATGGAAATTTATATCTGCAAATATTTATAATGTAAAACGTAAATAATCACCAAACCTAAATTTTCATGATAAATGGCTGTATATTTCATATTTGGATATAACTGTTAGTTCAAAATAATTTTTGATTATAATATAGTAAAAAATAATAGTCTTGAGCAAAATTCATATTTTTGACAAACTTCGTATAGGTCTTAATAAATTGATATCTGATGGCTGCATTTTAAGTTTTGCACCATGCAAAACTTTATCCAAAAATAACTTTATTTCAAAAAGTGTTTCATATGGTTTCAGTTTAGGAAACGCAAATGTACGAAAGAAAAATGTTGAAAGTGTTTATCGCCACGATCTATGGTATGTGTCAACTTAAAACTAATTTCAATCAACAAACCAGTTTAGTACGACACATACAGGGTGGGGCACTACCAACGATTTATTCTGTAGCATTAAAACGACTAATAATATTAGAAATCTTAACGCATACATATATTGAGATTATTTGACACCAGATTTTAAAAATATTTTGGATTTCACAGGGTGCTCCAAAAACGTATACCATATCAAAGTTCGGTTATTTTAAATATCATATCCTGTATTTTTTTCTATTTTTGAATTGTATGTTCCTTACCCTATGCCTACTTACTTCCGTTTCGGAGATAAATCGATTTTACCTAATTTGCAAACTCTCTAAAAAATACAGTAATCTTCAAGATAAGTAAGAACGAGCAACTTTCACTTACACCATCTTACTAAAAGCTTTTAAAATTCTTTTTATGATATTTATTATTACGTTATGATGTACAGGGTGTTTTTAATACTACCACATACCACTAACGACTTGAAACTCAAATAACTTGCTTATTTTAAATAAAACACCCTGCATTTCTGTAGCCTGTTAGATGCTGGAATTAATTACTTTTCAGTCGGTATTAGGGTTACTAACCCTGACTTTGATAGTTTTTGAGATATTTTAAAATTTACTAACTTAACAATTTGAGATTTAATGGAATTTACCTGTGAGATATCTTTTCATCCCTTTAAATATTAACCTTAAAAAATATTAGAAAATAAAGTATTTTTAAAACAAAATAACAGATGCTCATGACTTATCCCGGGTTCTAAGAGTCAGACAAATCACACCTACCGGTAACAAACAAAAACAACCATTTTTTGTTACAGGAAAGTTCGATCACACTGTAAACATTGACAATTTTGTTAAAAAATTCTCAAAATAATGGTTTTAGAAATTTTCGAAGTTTTAGTTAATAGGTTAAAGTTTGTGGATGTTTACAGTGTGATCGATTTTTGATGTACCAAATAACGGTTGCTGTTGCTGTGAGATATTCGTAAAATGAACATTATCTTGAAACCATTTTTAATGTATAGGCCAATTCAGTGTTAAATATTTATCTTAAAAATTTTTGTTTTTAGAAAAAAATAAACAGAAATGTGCTTATAACTAGTATCTCGAGCTCTAAGAACCAGTCGAAACATGCACACCGGTCACAATTTACCGATGTTTAAAAACAACCGTTATTTAGTACATCAAAAATCGATCACACTGTAAACATCGACAAACTTGAACCTGTTAACTAAGACTGCATTACAAATCGCTCTAATACTGGTACGATAATTTCTAAAACCATTATTTTTAGAATTTGTTTAACTAAGTTGCCAATGTTTACAGTGTGATTGATTTGGGTGGTTATAACAAATAATGGTTGTTATTGTTTGTAACCGGTGGGCGTAATTCGACTGACTCTTAGAGCCCAAGATAAGTCACAAGCACATTTATGTTATTTTGTTTAAAAAAAAATTTGTTTATGGTTAATATTTAAAATGGTTGCAAGATAATGTTCATTTTACGGATATCTTACAGGTAACATAGCTACCAGTAAATCGCAAATTCTTAAACTAGCAAATTTTAAAATATTTCACTTTTAAGAGTGTTATGGGGTAGTATCAAAAACACCCTGTACATCATAACATAAAAGTAAATATTGTAAAAAAGATGTAAAAAAACTCCTTATCAGGTGGTGTAAAACAAAGTTGCTTGTTCTTATTTATTTTGAAGTTATTGTATTTTTATGAGAGTCTGCAAATCAGGTAAAATCAAATTATCTCAAAAACTTACTTACTTGTACTTGTTTCTAGAGTACCCTGTACAATCCAAAATATTTTTAAAATGTTGTCTCAAATAATTTCGATATATGCATGCCTATAAGATTTTTTTCATTATTTGTCGTTTAATTAGTGCAGAATAATTCGTTGGTAGTGCCCCACCCTGTATAAAAGAATTGACAAAAATGTGTGAAAAGTTTGGCTGTAGAAAAAATTTGTTTTTGCATGAAACACCATTGTCAACTAATATGTTTAAAGAGAGCCTGCCGTGCGATAACAAAATAACAACAAAAATGCAAAGCTTCTAATAAAACCAAACGACATAACTTCTAGTTTCAAGGAGGCAAAGGTATTAATTGATTTTTGGTCATATTTAAAACAAATATAAATTTAAATTTAAACTTGTGATAAGATAGGTAGAAAGAATGCGAGTGTGTCATGAAAAACTCCAGAAGATTCAATTAAAAATTAGCCGAAACGCCATTCTACGAAGTAGTAATAATAGCGCAGATAATTAATAAAACTTGGGATCCAGTTTGGTGCACTTTGTCAAGTAAAAAGAAAAACAAAGTAGATTTTTGTGTGAGTGTATTAACAACTACAAGTGTAAAGAGCGTCATTTCCTTATAAACTAAGTGATCAACATTAGTTATTTGGGAAAATCGTAAAAAATTCAACCAATTAACAGAATGTGTTTAGAGACTAGAAAGCTATCAAAGAGTAGAATAGAAATTGAAACTAAATTAGAAGAAAGAATATTTCTAATCGACGAAACAAGTATGAAGTTAGGACAGCACATAAACAGAATTGAAATTAAGGTGACAAACATCAAAACTGAAACTGAATGTGAATTTAGGGGAACCGAAGAAAACTTAATGCATATGGATGAAAAAATTGAATATATGTCTTAGATTTAAGATTTAAGATTTATGTAGATATTTATTGGATTTAGTGATCATTGCTGTCATCCAGTTAACCATTTTTCTTCAAATGCCTCGATAAAGACCGGACTTTTCCATTCGAAACGTCGGTAAACAAAAAGACCTTTGGTTAATGATTGATGACTTATACTTTAAAGTTTCACTTTTAAAAGAAGGCTCAATAACTAATTGGGAAACTCACTATTAATATAAATCACTAGGACTCGACTGTCAAGAAGAAAAAATTGTTTAAATTAACGAATCAGAATCTATTTGGAACCATGAATCAAAGACAAAATAAATAACAAAAATATGAGTACGAATACTATATTCTGTAACAACAAATTTTCTTTCAATTGGGTAAAAAGACCAAACTTTAGTGATATGAAAATTAGATGCGAGTGAAAGGTTCCAAGAACTAACCAGGCAGGCAATTGCAGAAAACGATGAAAAAAATACAATTTTTAGTAGCACCGAACCAGGGTCCAGATCTTCGAAACCGCCAAAAAGTTAAAATTTAAGATTACATGTATTCAGCTATATGTGTAATTTGGTAAAACGGATTAAAAAGGTACCCACAAACACCCTGATGAGAAATTGCTTTGCATGCACGGCTAGAAGGACAGTTAATGATTGAATCAAAGAAACCCCAAAATGTAAAGTGTTAGAAAAGAAGGACGTTGCATCATTCACCGCGATGACAGTCAAGACTAACGCTATATTGTTGCACCAATGTGAACAAAATCTTTAGAGCTAGAAAGATCATACAGACCTTGAGGTGTGCCAGAATATTATTTAATTCTAAAGTGACAATATTAGCAGGTTGTGAGTAAATTTAATTTCAGAATTGTAAAATTCTACATTGGTCTACACGCTATCCTAATGCAACTAAGTGAAGATAAAAGTGAAAGAAAATTTGATAGTAACTAAAGTAGTTTCATAGTGATAGCACTCGTTGCTTTATTTGCTGATGATATTACTCTGCCCCAAATTAGAAAAAAATTGCAAGAAATACCCTAGTTCTTGATATATAGTATAGTAAACCGAAATCTATACAAGCACATTATACCAAGCATCTTCTACATGAATGTATGTATGAATATTATACGTTATTCGTCTAATGGAAAGTTCAGTTTTGTGGCTCCGTTATCAACTGTAAACAACCATTTAAAAACAGTGTTGTATTTTTACATATTTGAGACTGTAATTTTAAATTAAGAAATAAAAAGCATAATGCTAGAGTTGTATTTCAAGTCAATGTGTTAGATAACCAGTAGTATGTGCTTAATCCAGTTGAGTGCTTTTCTATATATATATATATATATATATATATATATATATATAGACTAAAAGATACTAATTTTAATTGTAATCACAACCATGCTATTAAAGAAAATTGTTTAATAAATACAATTGTAAATGTACCTTTGCAAGGATTAATTAACTTGCTTATTAATTCATGTGAATATTTAACTGCAGCGATCGAACTCTCGTTTAGAAACGTTAATCAATAAATTAACAAAGAGTCGTACTTACTTGTTGGATTTATTTGTATATCTGTTCAACTATTTAATTAACTAACTATACGGGTTATTCACGGTATACGACACGGAATATTACAGCCAAACTATTTAATACAATTGGGAAAATATATCTGGGATTAATAGAGACCTATAGGAGAAATATTTTAAAATTACTTTCGAAATATACAGATGTCCCAAACTACACAGAACGTATTAAAGTTGTGTTTATTCTTATGGAATGCTCTGTATATTAATACATTATCAGTTTCTACGTTCAAAATAAGAAAGGATTTTATAGCGGTTTGCCTTACTTAAACCTAAAAGTTTTTGAGATATTTTGTATTTGAGACTGAAGTCTATGAATTGATCATATCTTATGCAGAACTTGTAAAAATTCACTATCATATACAGGATGTGTTCAAAATAAGATTAATTAATGACATGTTTTGAACCGCAATAACTTGCTTATTTTAAATGAAACACCCTGTATTTTATATCAACAACAAATGTAAAATGTAATTACTTATCAAACAATACTATAGTGTCCTATAGCTAAATGTTCAGGTTGTCATGAAAAATGCAAATTTTTATAATGAAGACTAATTTATAACAATTTTAATATTTATCAAGTAAGCTATACAACTTTGACAAGTGAATATTATGTATTTGTAAGAAGGAAAAGATTTGCATTGTGTACATTTCATCAACTGTATTAAATTTTGAGAGAAATAAATATGTATAGAGTTTACAAGAATTTAATAAACGTACAAATTTACTTCACAATAATATCTCTTCTAATAAATTATCTGCTCCACGGATCAATTCCTAAGCTGTTTACAATATTGTAAAACATACTGGTGAAATACAAAAAAAACATTTGCTTAAAATAAAGCGCCTATCTTTTTCATATCTGTTTCCGAAATTAAACGAGTACTTCCAGACGTCGTAGAGACTTGAAATTCGGCATGCCGATGGGTCTTGCCTTCAAACCAACGGGAAAAATCCAAAAACCAACAATTTTTATACAGGGGCGGGGACAATGGGTCTTCGTCCGCCATGGGTTTAACATTATGCAGAGAATAATGAGATCAACCTACATGCACGCGGAGTCTAGCATTATTAAATCCATGCATTAAAAGTTGCCCGTCAATAACGGACTTCTTACAAATACGTAATATTCACCTGGCAAAGTTATATAGCTTACTTGATAAATATTAAAATTGTTACAAATCAGTCTTCATTATGAAAATTTGCATTTTTCATGACAACCTGAACATTTAGCTATAGGACACTATAGTATTGTTTGATAGGTAATTACATTTTACATTTGTTGTTGATATAAAATACAGAGTGTTCCATTTAAATTAAGCAAGTTATTGCGGTTCAGAACATGTCATTATTTAATCTTATTTTGTAACCATCATGTATATGATAACGGATTTTTTACAAGTTTTACATAAAATCTGATCAATTGATAAACTTCTGTGCGAATTTAGTTTGGAGAAAGAGAATAGTTGCTGAGATATGAATCGGCAAAATTGTAACGACTTTTTCATAAAATACAAAATATTTCAAAAACCTTTAGGTTTAAATAAGGTAAACCTCTATAAAATCCTTTCTTATTTTGTTTGTAAAAACTAAAAATGTAATAACATACAGGACATTCGATAAGAAAAAACACAACTTTGATACGTTCTGTGTATTTTGGAACACCTGTATATTTCAAAAATAATTTTAAAATATTCCTCCGATAGGTCTCTATCCATCCCAGATATATTTTTCCAATTTTATTGAATAGTTTGGTTGTTATATTCCGTCTCGTATACCGTGAATAACCCTGTATATGCACCAATTGCTTAAATGATAATAACTATATATTTTGCAAGCAGTCATAAACTTCTTGTGTAACGTACTGATGTGTACAACGTTAGGTTGTCCATAAGACTACGCATTATGTATTTTGGAATTGTGTCAACAACAAAGTCAATATAATATAATAACAAAATGTAAATAAACCACATACATCTGAATGTCCTCCGACTGTAAATGTAATTTTTTTGATAAGTTTATACGTTAAAATGTAAATTACTGGGATAAGTGCTCCTATTCCTATGCTTCAGATATAAAACGTAAAATTTTTGGCCTTTAAAACGCATAATAAAAGAATATTAAGAGATTACTAAAACCATTTGCTTATATTCTCTGGTGTAAAATTCTCGGTGCAATTTCTGGTATTCATCCCTGTTTGAAATGTAGAACACAACTGACTGAAAGGGTGATAAGATGTCGGTTTCAAATAATACGTGTTGAGTTTTAGTTAATACTGGAATATACATAATGTTGTTGACAACTGAAGTTAAACAGAAATTGCAAATATTAAATTTACTAACGTTGCAAATTACAACATTTAATAGTTAGACGTTATTATTCGGGGTAGTCGTAAAACGTCTTTAAGGTTATTAGACGGCAATGTGTTTATCTTAAGAAGTACTTTACCTTTTAACGTTAAAACGATTTTGAACTTTCATTATGTACTGGTAGAAAACTCACCTGAAACAAAAATAATGTTAATTAATAGTTCATTAATTGTTGCAACTATTTCTTTTTTTGTAGCATTTACTAAAATGCAATCAAGAAGAAAAAGCTTCAAGTCGTCTGTTTTTATACGAAAGACTACTTAGTAACTGAGGACTTAACAAAGCGCTGTCCCAAAAGTTTTTTAATCAGTAACCAAATTTGAATAAAAGAATACCTTCTTAGTAGGTAATTTTTTTAAAGCTCTACATTTTAATTTATTACCTAAATTCAGTATAATTTTTAATTTACTTTTATATTTTAATTTTCTTGATTACACAGATTTTTTAGGGCAATGATATTAAATACTTGTTTTAAATAAAAATGTGTTATTAACGGTTTCAAATATAGATTGAAAAAAAAGCAAATGTGTTAATAAAATAAACTAATAACAAAAGACATTTTGTTTGTCTTGCAATCAGGCATTGAATATTAAAATAATAAGAATATTTTGCAATTTATGAAACAAATTAAGTTTAACAAAATGTGAGTCTTTCACGTCCCGCTGTAAGTGGGTGAAAGCTTGTTTTAAGTACGTATAGCTGTAGCTGAAACGTTATAGGATCCAAGTTTTTATGATTTCACCACCTCAAGGAGTTATACATTAATTTAATAAAAGTCGATGGTCGGTATTCATAAACAACAAACTACGTCTCAGATAGTTTTTCACATAAATTTTTAGGTACCTCAGGAAATATAAAATGAAAACATAAACTGTATTATTTATTCTATCAGACTTTGAATATTAATTGGAAATTTAAAAGAACATTTTGTTATTTATAAAACTAATTAAGTTTAACAAAATGTGTTCTTTCAATCACAAATGACAATGATGAAAAAAAATACTCCTTCAAAATTAACATTTATTATAGTGTATCTTATAAATTTAATACCCAAGGAGGTATACAGTTAGCAAAAGTCGATGATCTGAATTCATAAACAACAAACTTGGTCTTATATTTGACACAAATAAGTTTCTCTATTTTGCATACAATGAATATTTTGTGAAATTGTTTGGTCAAAAAACAGTATCACAAAGTAAATTTTTGTGAAACCAAAAGTAGTAATTTTTATGTGCAACGTTGGTAATAATACTAGCTTCGGATCAAATAATTGTAACATCTAACCTCAATGCGTAACATGCTTTATACTCTTTGGTTTAAGATTTTTTCTTTGATTCTGTGCTACATTCGATTATACATTCAGATTGATAGACCATTAAAATCTATACAAATTACGGTACTCAGGTAACTTTTTCTAATTACATAAACTTATAATAGTATTACACATAAAATGTTGTAGGTATATTTTAATGTTACGACAGCACCATCACTTGCAGAAATAGAAATAGGTGGTACTTATTAATCAGAGAGCATACTTTCTTTTATAATTACCATCCCAACTGTTCCAGTTCTTTTAACATCAATTCTTTTTTGAATTGGGATCGACACTTCTGCTCGGCTTGCTACAATTGAAGTGGAACCAACAGGCTGATACTGGCTTGACAGTACTTGCGCCACTTCTTTAAAGAAGGTTTGACATATCCCTCTGCAATTGCCGATGACTTCTAGTTGCAATGTTTTTTTAATCGTAAGTAAATCGCCTTCTTAATTTGCAAGATACGATGACGAAGAACGACGAAAACAGTGGCTAGTATATGTTTCATAATTAGATAGCTTCAAGAATCTTGCTATGTTTTTAGGTACTTCACCAATCTTATTAATACCTATTGGTAATACAGTACATCGACCTCTACGGTAAGTTAAAAAAAATCTGTCGTGTGAAGTATGGGATGGTCTTAATTGAGTATATTTTTAAAAAGAGCAATCCAAGAATCTTTTGTAATGACAAATAGACGAGATGTATTAGTTCTCTCTGCATGAACAGTGACCTAAATTACATCAGATTTGAGCTGCACGAGTCAGCTCATCCCGCCTACAAGCTCCACAATACCCCATGATTAATATAGCCTAAATAGAGATAAATTTTAAAATTGTAACTTAAAATATAACGTAGGACATTACTTTCACTGCCAAGAAAGAATCGTCAGTCTCGTTAAGAAATTTAATGATATCATCTACTATATAAAAATAAGTGGGGTTTTCCTTCCTGACGCTATAACTCCAGAACGCACGAACCGATTTCCACGGTTTTGCATTCGTTGGAAAGGTCTCGGGCTCCGTGAGGTTTATAACAAAGAAAATTCAGGAAAATGTCAACATAAAAACGGAAAATTTTTTTTCACATACAGCGCCATCTCTGATACATAGCATGTACTACAAACCAATATTTTAAGTAGATGGCGCCGGTGCGTCGCAATGACAATTAACAAGTCGCAATGCCGATCGCTTAGTGTTTGCGGGATAAATTTAGAAAATCATTGTTTTTCACATGGGCAGATATACGTTGCGTGTTCACGAGTTGGGAAACCATCCGCTTTGTTTGTGTTAATGTCAGACCAAAAACCAAAAAATGTGGTTTACCAAAGTGCACTTCAATGAAACGGATAATTTGCGGACACGTATAACGCTTCGATTCAGTATTTACTTTGGATTCACTTTCATTTACTTGGAGAAGTTCAACTAAATAACACTCCATTTTTGTAATCGAAATGAATTCATTACTGTTGTGAAATGAAATAAAATTTTTCCTTTTCAAATATAAAACAAAAAAATTTTTTCTTCATCTTTTAATCACCAAACGAAATGTTACATGAAACGAAGCCATCTGGTGGCGAAACGGAGTTCGCCGGGTTTGCTAATCGTACTGTAAAATACTTGATTTTTTTGGTTGATAATGTTTGGATTTCCTTTTCAAAAAGGCAATTACTTTTAACTGTTTAGAAATGTTAATATTTTTATTAATCAAGAGACATGATTGGAGCATAGAGTAACTTGACTACATTGTCGATGACTTTTTTGTTTTACTCATTATTTCGAAGTATGCTAGTACAATGTTTTCGCTGATATTGGTCACGTTATTTTCGTTACACCAAATACAAAAATTTTCATATTCTTTTTCGTATTTAGGTTTGGATTTAGTAGGTAACTATTTTTGAATTGCATTATTAGCAATTACATGTACCTCGGGAGGAATGCAGGAAAATTCGTTCAAATTGTAAATAGAATTCATCCTTGAGAACAAGGGCAAAATTTCAAGAAAGTAAGGACCTACACTAAAAATAAAAAACTTTTATTACATACCTGCCTAATTAAAAACAATAATCTTCGAACAACAATTAACTAATGTAATGATTTTAAATTTCAAATTACATAGTAGACAAGTTCGTCACTGTTACCAACTGAAATATGTATACACAAAAATCGCTGTTACATGTTACAATTTTATAAGTAAATGAAAGAACATTAAAGCGAAATAGAGAAAGTAGTATGAAAAACATGTGTTACAATGATTATTTGCAATGCTCGTCTATAGCTTAATTCGCCGCTTCGCGGTCGTGAAAGCAAACTTAATCGGAGTACAATACTCGTCATTGTAACACTGGTTTTACAATATACTCTTGTCGCGAACATGTGCTACCGAAGCACGTGCGAGTAGTTATGATCGTAACTAATGCCGATTCAACATTGGCTTAAGCACTACCTCAAGTCGTCTGCTACTAATTTTTTAAATAAATTAACTCCAGGAAGAATTAAATGAAAACTCATTGTAAATGTTACAAACAGTAGTACCTTGAAAACAAGACATGAAGAATCTTTATATCTTAAGAGTGTGATAAAGAAAGGGTGGATTTTTACTGCTGAATAAATTAATTCCGTATGCAAAGTTATACTTTACAGTTTAAAGAATTTTTTTTTTCTGTTTGGTCAACAACTACTAATATTCACATAGACGAAAAATAATATTATGATAAACAAAGAAAAAGCTTTAGAAATTCAATCAGGTAATAAATCTACAAAAATTCAAGTAATGGTTATTTACTTGTTAAAGGGTAAGTCATAACCAACAAAAGTGGTCGTTATGACCGTTTACAAGAAATGTTATAACAACGATTTTCGTTGTGCTAAATCACTTCATTAACTCATTTTAAATTATATTTAAAATATTCAGATTCTGAAAGGAAAGAATTACAAAACCGTGAAAAGTGTTGTTATTCCAGTGATGGAAAAAAGAAAGCCGACTGGAAAGTAATTTATACAGATGTAATTAAGACATATACAGTGTGGATCTAAATTGTCCTCTCCTGCCAACTTTTAAATAGATTGATTTTTATAGAAAACTTAAATGATACACAAACCAACCTTTTTTCATTACTTTTTCCCCATAATAATTCAAGGTATCGCCACAAAAACGTTACTCTTTTCAAAATGGAGCCGTATGGGTTCAGTTACACTTCCATTGGTTAAATTTTAGCAAAAAAACCGTTATCATTAAAAAATTAAATGTTAGTTGATTTAGAAAAAAACAATCCTTGTAAAAGTTGGCGGGAGAAGATATAATTTACGTACGTAAATTTGTATTATTTGCGTTAATACTACTGTCGCCATCCATATACGTAATTTTGTTGAACTTAATGCAGAGTACTAATATTTCTCCCAATTATGTAAAATTATAGTTAATTATGTTATTTTGTTTGTTAGGACTATAGTGGAAGGATGAAATTGAAAACTATTATTCTGTTTTTAATTAGTCGACGCGACGTTTTGATTAGTCCTATGTGAGCTTTGTCAAGGCTTCTTGCAAACGTTTGGAATGACCGTTGAAAAACTTTTGAAACGCCAACCGTATATTTAACTGTTCGGATCAAGATTGGACATCTAGCGCGTTTTCGTTCTGTTTTTATATCCAAATTACATAATGTACCATTTAAAAATCTTTGTATGATCAGTTTCACGCCGAATTGAATAAGAAATCGGTGAGGACTGTATTTTTTTTTATATGACTGGGCGAAACGTTGGCTAATAAAAACCAGAGTAGAGTTTGTAAACTCACTTTAAGGAATCCTTACGAAGATATTTATCTTAACTAAAATTTGCAGAATTATTAAAATAACTCAATTGTACACTATAAACAAACAGTCAAAACAATAAAATCCACGAATAATAATGCGTTGTTATTGTAACTTTTTTGTGATTATCTCTCAGAGGATCATTTTGTAGATTGAAACCTCGAAATAAAAACTAAATACAATACAAAAGAAAAATATTAACCCCTCTTTAATAACAGTTATTTTTATATGAAATGCGATTATCAATTAAATATGTCTGCGTCTGCCGAGGATTTTTTGAAAAATAACAAGAAAAATTACGAAGAGTAATAAAGGTATTACTAAGTCTAAAAATTAAGGAATGGTCACAACAGTGCATGAGTAAAGAGTAACTTTAGCTGAAATTGAACATTGTCTAAGAAGAGGGCCTAAAGCAGCTTCATAGTATAGGTATAATCATTCCGACAAACCTATTCTATACAACCATTAGATTTAATCATGGCCCCCTTAGTGTAGCAAATTTAACTAATGCGAATAGTGTAAAATTTTTTTGGGAAACTAGGTGCTAATAAAAAGACTTCGGCCAATAATACAATATCAATTCAAAAAGTGGCAAGGGTTTAGGCAAGGTATGTATATAAAGTACTAATATATAAATAAATACCAAGGTAAACCTATTAACACCATATACCGTGTGCCCCACAAAAAAATTGACATAGTGTTTTACTATGTCGAATTCAAATTTAACGTTTGTTAAATTAAGTTTTATAAGTAAATTTTTACTACAACTATCAGAAATTTTTATATCATTAATCTTAAAACTTAAATCCATTTGAAATGCACTGGGACGGCAACACAATGTTTATGTAAAATAAAAATAAATGTATTATAAGTAACTATTTTTGTTGAGGTATCTAGAATTAGGTTTTTTGCGAACCAGTCGTTGGTGTTGTAGATGGGTCTGTAAAAATATGTCTAGGTAAGTTGAGAAAAATCGTTGGTTTAATCTGCAAAAACTTAAGTCTACTTTTGCTCAAGAAAACATAGTAAGTCCGTTATAATATAGATCTAAACCGATTTGATTAGATTATAATTTTATAGAAATAATGAAAACTTAGTTTTTGTTTAAACACATTTGTTTGTCTCCTGTAAAATTTTGATTTTTCAACTTACGGGTTTTTTTCAGATAAACCAACGAAATGCAGAAAAAAGAGAAGAAACAATGCAAACAATTATTTAAGAAAAACAAGAATAATCATTCAGAAACAATGAATAAAGTTAATAAATCAAAGCAAAACAGCACAACAAACACGCAACAATTCCGAAATTGATAAAGACGTTAAAAGATATCACGCACAAATCAAGGTTAATCGAACGAGAATAGCAAAAGAAACAGAAGAAAAATAGAAAAAAGGCATTAAAAATTAGAAACACGATAGAAAAGCCAAAACTGGAATAAAAAGAGAAAAAGTTTATAGGAATATAAAACCATAGCAACAATTTAGCAATTAAAAGTATACCGTGTGTCCCGGATAATCTGAAGCATTCTGTTTAACATGGGTGATTTGAAAAGTCAGATTTATATGTCCCCAAAGGGTTTTTAGGATATTTCCACTATCAGAACACTTAACAATGTCTACAAGGAAACGTTTTGCGTAATAATTTCTAAAACGTAACCAAACATATTAACAATATTTAATAAAATATTTAATAATATTTTAAAATATACGAGAGTTCAAAAATAGAAAGTAAAAAGAAAAGGGAAAAAACCCTATTTGACTATAGCCAATTTTATCATGATGTTAGTGTAAAACCTCCTTTTTCTCAAAAAGTTTAAAAAGTCAGATACGCCCTTTTGATTTAACACGGCATAATAGTAGTAAGAACAGTTAATAAACCCAACTGTTATTGTTAAAAAGGAAAATGAAAACTAAGACTAAGTGTAGATGCTAGAAAATTAAATCAAACCGAAATTATAACCTTCACAAGGATTAGAAAAAAATTGAAATACGTGATTTACAATAGAAATGGAAACGATCGTTTAAAAAAATTGCAATGGTAATCATTGAGAGGTTTTCTCAGATTTATGAAATATTATTTACATCAAATTATGTGTGAAATACTATTGAATTAAATAAATTATTAAAAAAGGGAGCAAGATAGAAATGAAATTTACAAACAAAAACGTTTTTAAAATTAAAAAAATTTAGTACAGAATTCGAGTTTGAAATTCTCACAGTTACAAAAATAATTTATAGTATGTACAAACGCTTCGGTTCACAAGAAAATGGAAATATACACACAGTTTTTGTATTCACGATATTAAATTCAAAATGGCAGTATTATCTTACAGGAAAAGAACTTTATTTGGAAGCCGATAGTACACCCGTGGACTTTAAAAAAGCCCATCCTTGAGGCGTTTTAAAAGTAGATATTTAGTTTGGACATTTTTTAAATGTTTATAATTTTTCAGGTAAATTTTCTATTGTATTAAAAGCCGAAGCAAATCCCTTTAACCAGTTACGTATAAAAATAGGTGCAATTCCGCCCACACATAAACAACTATTTTCAATATACCTAATAACGTTCAGTAAACAGAAAATTATTACTTGTTTATTAGAAACATTGCATTCAATTTATATATTCACTAAACACACAAGATCGCACAATTGCGATATAAACTCAATACTCAACTATTGTTTTAACCAACCTCCAGTTAACTTTATCATTAAAAAATTATTTTAGTAACTGCGAAGTAACTGTATTTAAAGACAAATTTAATTGCATACTTAATCATGGTTGAGAGTAACTTTTACTAAAACTATATAAACATTTAAAGGATGTCCAAACTTAATGCCTACTTGTAAAACTTAAGCTTCTTTAAAATCCACGCGTGTACATCTATTACAACTGTCAACAAAGAATATTATTTGAGCGTTATGCGTCAGTTGCGTAAAGCGATTCGTCTGAAACGACCGGAATTATAGACAAACAACTCTTGGTTCCTTCATCACAATAATGCTCCATGTCATACTGCATTGGTTCTTCGCGACATTTTGCCGAAAATTCGACTAGTATCGTTCCGCAACCATTGTATTCGCCTGATTTGGCCCCGTCCAACTTCTGGGTATTCAGCAAACTCAAAAGGCCAATGCGGGGACGTTGTTTTGACACGATTGAGGAGATAAAAACCAAATCAAAGAAAGTTTTGAAGGCTATACCGGAAAAGACTTTTCGACTGTTTTGAGGATTGAAAAAGCGTTAGATAAAGTGCGTTTTATTGGACGTGGATTACTTTAAAGGAGATGAATATGATTTGAAAGAATAAATAAAGAATTTACAGTTTCTAAACAATTTCATCTTACTTTTTAATCACAGTATTATACCAAAAAGTAGAACATAGAAGTATTATTAAGAAATAAGAATAAAGAACAAGAAAACGAATTAGTGGAATATGGGCAAATCAACACGTACTTGAAGTATCAGAAGGTTATAAAACGCAACCTGAGTGATGACCTTTATCAACGCATACGCAGTTAGGGTTTTTAAATATGTCATTTTGACTTTGATTGTTTGCTAGTGCCAAACTCCCATTTGAATAGTAAATAACAAAAGTTCAAATAAAAAACTATACTGAACAGCAGTGAAATTGGATTGATTTAATTAATTGTACAGTTACAGCAAAATAACAAGTGGTGGCGTGGAATGTCCATAAGGCATTTCAACGATTTTGTTAAAATGGCGTCTGCGAGGCAAACAAACTTTTGTTTTCATTCGAATGTGTGTAATTTCTGTTAATTTTTTGTACTTTTAGTGGTTGTTTTAATTAAGTTTGTTATAGAATCTGTGCAAGAGTATTTTAACTCAATTTATGTTTAAAATAACAGGATCTGTAAAAAACTTAACACTGTCACGATTTCCTCTACTGCCACAGTTCACTACACAACCACATGCTGGCATTATGGTACATTACAAATCAATTAAACGTATAAACTATATTAAAATCCTATAACTCAATGATAAAATCCTTTTAATTAAGTTTACCCTACAGTTAAAATGCCTTATTAAAACGTGACATAAATATAACCTCAAAATAGACAAAAATGAACACCTACTTTCTTATAGCATTTTTGACTAGTTGCTTTGGAGCAATCTACAAACGATCTCCAATTGTAATATGTTTGACTACGCCACCTACTGAATTAACGAGCGCTTGGAGATTGCTTTCTGTTGATATGTATCTAAATATATCTTTAGATAAACAAAATGTCAGTCAATATAGATTTAAACATAGTATCAGTTTTGACATAGCTTCTCTCATTGTCTAATTCTTTAGATGATGATGTTATTTTAGAAATAGTTAATCACATATCATCAAAAAAATCAATTCAAAAACGTCCGGAATGTGTAGTTTGTAAATTGAATGATTCCTGTCATAGAGAACAATAACTGTGCCATAATCTTTAAATTTTAAAATGTATGTTCAGCTGATGGCTATGTTCACACCGGGAACGCTCCATAAACGAGCCATAACCGTACGTTTACCAGTCGAAAACGCTGTTAGATACATCGAATTCCAACCTAAACTTTGTATCAGCTGACTACTTTATTAAAAAAAATTACTTAATGTCAAAGAAAATTATAAGACTTACCCAGTCCAGATTTTTATTTGGACATCCGTTATAAATGATATTCGCAATACAGTACCTAATATATTCACGATAAAGGTTGTGACGTCAAGCCAATGAGAGAGTGTTCTGAGAATAAATGCCGATACTTTTGCTAAGTTTTTTTGCATAACAAGTAGTAACTGCATAAACTTTAAAATTTATACATTTAATTTTAAGACTATTTTGGACGTTATCATAATATTTCAATGGTTCATTATTTTATTGTAAACATTCCCATTGGGCAACTTAACAATTTGTGGATGAAACTTTATTGTAACGAAATTTTGACTGCCACAAAAGTCGCTGGTATTGTGTTATGGAACAATGTAATTGGACATAATCGGCGTTACAATCCCCAATTTTAAGAATTTTTTAAATTACCAAACGTTAATAGTTTTTTTAATTTGAGTTTCACTCTGTTTTCTTTCTTTTTGTTACCGGTTTGTTTTTTGTACTTCAGATTGACAAATTTCATTTTTCTATTTCGCAATTTCTATAGCTTTGTTTCCGTATTGTACACGATACGGAAATAGAAGCTCTATCCGTACTGTTTTAGGTATTTTAAAAATTTTAGTGTACAACCAAATAATTTACAGTTTTAATTTTGACGTAAGAAAATTAAGTAAGGTTTTGTTTGGTTAGTTCTTATTAAGTAGATGTTAATATTCAAAGAAAATTTAATGTTAATTTATGAAACATAAACTTAACACACAATATTCTTCCATCAACCGCGCATTAATGACTTACATTAATGTAAACAAAATTGATTTTAGTATAGGCAACTATACATACATATTGTCGTTTTATCTTCAATCAACTAGAACATGAAAGTATAAATAAAAATCTGTTGTAATTTGTAGCAAAGCAAATTTTAATAATAACAAATCGGCATTAATCTACAATTGTAATAAATCTTTAATTTGTTCACAGTGATTTTTAAGAGATTTTTGTACTGTATGCAACATTCTAATGATAATGTTGAATAACATGTTAAGGGTGTTCAACTCATCTATTTTACAAACTATTATCTCAGCAGTTCTTCAATATTATTTACTTATTGTTCAAAAGTTAGATTCTTTAAGTAAGGCTGTAGGAAAAAATCAAGACTATAAAAAGTAAACATTCCGACTCCTGAAAAGATCTTTTCGAGGTGTAGCGAAACCACTTTAACAAAATGTTTTTGTAAACTCTACATGCACATGTTTGTGAAATTATAGAACGGTAAATGTAAAACTAAAATTCATCGATAAGAGTCTTAAGCAAATATATCCTTAATAAAAGTGTTGCAAAGCTATTGACAGTATTGAATATGTGACGGATAATTGTCTCAATAAATTGGTAAACTGCTTGCACACAGTAAGGATATAAATATCTTTCTTCCGTATGATGCGACAAGTCATTATATAAAGTTCAACTTGTTCAAGATGTGCTTAAGTTACATCCATGATATAACAAACATTGTTAAACACTTCTGGTGTTGTCTTTGAAGGTGGACCATTATATTGATTAAGCACCAATCCGTTCCCACAAAAAATTTAGTCTTCTTGTTTTACTGTGATGAAAACTATTTTATTTCGACAAAACAATCGAAATTGAGTAATTTAATTCTCCATCAACTTAGTGAGCTTATATTAAAATACTGTTGGCAATAAAAGACGAAAAGTAAATAATTATTGAAGGCCAAGCTCTCACAAATAGTAGAAACGATGAAGTTAGGTTATAAATTTGTGGTAATTTCACAAAAGGTGCGTTCACAATAGCATTTCTTCTCTAGAATTATTAGAGTATATAATTTTATTAAAATTACAAAGTACGGTCGACTGAAAAGTTTTGTAACTAACTCGTGAATTAAACGGCGATTAAAAATCTCAACACATTATTTTGAAGATAGCAAACTTTCAACAGCATTTATTGCTAACGTTATTAGGATATCAACTACTCTACCAACATAGCTTTAAACCAAAAAAAAAACACTAGATCAAATAATAACATTTATTTCTTGAAGTATTTGAACTAAATTTTTGCGAAATAGAAAAATAGTATGAAAAACACGTGCCACAACTACTTTTTGTCACACTCCGACAATTACAGACCTCCCTTCGGTCGGTCTGCAAACTTTGTGCGACAAAAAGTGTTGTTGTGACACTTGTTTTTCGATATACTATTCACTTGTGGGCTCTGCGTTTAATATATGTCATCGCATTTCATATTATTTGAAATTTGTGTAACACCGTTGAAGCACAAAATTGTAAGAGCAACTAATTCGCACTAAACTTTGCCATAAAATTTCAATTATTTTACTGTGTGTTACATTTTACATATTACATACAATGTCAGTGTATTACATTTTTTTTTAATCTCAATTTTGTTAAACCAAATCAATTAAAACTAATCAATATTTAATTTAAAAAGAAAATTCCAACCAAGAACCTTAAACGTTTTTTTATTGACAACAGCTAAATGGTTTTAGTTTCTGAGTTTAACATATTGCAGTGATTTGTTTAGCATTTTATCGTTTTAGTCTTGAATAAACGTATAGTTTAAAACTTGAATAGAATGTTCTGTACACTAATCAAGTCTTACTTTCGTAACTTGATTTCTTGCTGCAAATGCATTTTATCAATCAAACATCTACTTACTGAAAAACTAATTTAAAATTAATTTTAATTTATTCGCCGATTCTTATTTGACTATGTTATAACATATTAAAAATTTTGCTTAAAACTGCTTTAATTAACAGTAATACAAAAACTGAAAAGATTATTAAAACGAATTATATTGTGACATAAATTTATTCCACTTGTTGTTTTGTGCAAGATTTTTACCTAAATTCTATTTTGGTGTCATAAAAACTGCGCATGATTGATATGCATACATACATTAAAAAAAAATCTTTTTTTATGTTTCACAATGTTATGAGAATGAAGAATAACAAGAACAAAAACTTTTTTTTATGAAAATATCACATTTGTAATATTACATTTAATCTCATTTTTCGTAAGACGAAATAAATAAAAAAGCATTTTTATTTTGATAAATTGGAGATACGTTACAAGCTCTTGTTCCACTTTAGTTGATAATGTGTCGATTTTATAGGCTATTAAGGTAAGATAAAATAGAAATTTTATGGTTCCACAGTTTATATATGTATTGAGAATTACTTGTTAAGTGAAAATTGAGACCGAAATTGTTGTTCTACTGAATTCGATTTTTTCTGTTACAAATTTTACGTTTTGACACAAGCCGTATTTTACGCATTCATAAATAAAGAGATATAATTTATATCTACCTTAGTAAAAGGGATGCTGAATGTTTATTTAATATCACAAACATATTGATTTTCTTTGTTTTAACCTTTTGTCGCTTATAAGGGTAATCATGTGGAACGGCGAAGAGTGACATTTTGCACAATTTAATCAGATATAGTTTTTCATTCTCTTTTAAAAATAACAATAATCCTCGATCAATATAATTGTTATCTACCAAATATTTTTTATTTTATTTTACAGATTAATATAATACTCTTATATTATTAACCAATTCAATTTTTAACACTGCCTTTTATTAAGTGAAAACCATAAAAATGTACATGCTGCATCTGTGAAACTAAAAATTAATGTCAAACAATTAAAATTTATCCGAAATTATATGTTTGATATTAAACTATCGATAGCAGTATACTTTAATCATACACTGATATTATAAAATACACACGAAGTTGATTTAATACTCAGGTTTTTTTTTTATTTTTGTGTTACCCGAAAAAAATGTTATTTTTTTCATTGGACCCAGAGTTTTGATATGAGCATAGTTTTTGTCTTACGTTATTCTTAATACCGCCCAAAAAGGTTTTGTCTATGCAAGCTCAAGTAACACCAAATATTTAAGCATAACTAAAAGTTACTTGCGACATCTATTCCCATCTGGTGCTATTGTAAGACGTTCGAATAAAAATTTACCAAAGCAGTTACAAAAATCGATTCTTAGATTATAAGTTAAATTAATGTCATTGGTACCACCACCAGAGTCACTACACTAATTACATTGCTAGAATCTAGACATTTTTTGATTTATTTCAGCTAAACTTCTTGCGATGAAAGAAGATCCCTGCGTCATAAGTATGTGCATATGAATCAATATTAAAAACTTCTGAGTCAATTTGAGCATTTACTATTTAGTTACTAGTTAAAATTACAAAGTAACTAAAACAGTGTTGGCAAGATATGTGGTTGTCAGTTGAAATACTAACCTTAAAAAGTAACAAGTGACAGCAATTAATAACCAAAAATATAGAATGAAGCAAGAATGACAACGATTGACATTTGACAGAATGTTGACTTAAATTAAATTGAGGTCAATAGCACGTTTCAGTCAAAGCGATGTAAGAGAAAAAAGTTCCGTCCTAGTTTTACCAACACGAACCTTCAAAAATACTCTGAATGTTAAATTATCACCAAAAGTCAACCCAAGCCACAGATTATTAACCTTTTCTGTAGCCATGTTGATATCTTAATAAAAATAAATTACAGGTACTTAATAAAACAATTTTAAATACTTACAGAAGACAGAGGTAATAGTAAACAATTTAGTCTTGAAAACGACTGTTTGTAAAAAAAGCAGCAAACCGATCAAAAAAGATAAAAACCACGCAGAACAAACCCAAACACAAAACTCAAACGAATAATTAAAAATTTTAAGGTTAGCTTGGCTTGGGTTGATTTTTGGTGATAATTTAAAATTTAGAGTATTTTAGAGGATTCGTGTTGGTAAAACTGACAGAAAAAGATAGCACTAGGGCGGAACTTTTTTCTCTTACATCGCTTTGACTGAAACGTGCTATTGAATAATTTTATTCATAACACATATAGTACATCTTCCCTTTTTATTTTACACATATCTATGTCTCATTCATACAATGACGATACGTTATTGCGTACATTAGAAAATAATGACGCAAGTATTATCTTTGGTGGCACCGTGTTTATATAATAATTGCTTCCAAATGACGTCATTTGACATAACAAAAATTATTTGAGATAATTTTATACATACTTTCAAGGTAATATGATGGAAAACAGTAAACTTTTACCACCATGTAGCTGGTGCAAAATACGTTGACAGTTGGCATACGGACCGGGGCAGGAAAATCTTTGTATGACTTGCCCCACGTCGAGGCTCAGGGAAAAGTTAGCCAGTAACATTTTTTGCACGAAAACGCGTATGTGACGGTCGTCAGGTGTCATCTTTCCCTTACAGCGACTTCTTGAACTTGCCTAGTAGCACCGAACATACTACATTTCAGAGATGCTATTCTATTCTTTGATGTCATTTAAATATGGCAATTTTTAATAGATATATTGTAAATATCATAAAAATAGAAATAAAGAATGTTTAAAAAATATCACCGTATTTAATATACTAGAAACTGTTAATTCTTTTGTAAGATATATCTGAGATTATGTGTATATTACAGAAAGACGTCAAACCAATATTTGTTTTTGAGGTATATTAGATATTTGCCAAATATTATAAATGCAAATGTAACATATATTTAAAAATATCTCCGTATAATATATTCCATATATTATCAAGTGTTATACTTTTGTTAGATATATCCGAAAATGTGTGTATATCACCATGTTACGGTTCAAAATACTCAAACCCGAACGTACGTTGCAAGAGTTGCACGTTGCGACAAAAATCAAATTTACCGCGCACGCTACAATTTTTCTCATTGGTCGATCGAGTTTTGAATATTAATTGATAAATACAAGATTTTTAAATAATAATACGTACTAAATTTTATTTATAAGACTATAAATATATATCTTAAGAATTAACACGTTTACAAAGTTTGAAAAAAATCATTGCCAATCTCGGCGAGCGTATACATGCGTACACATGGCACGCGATCTATCATTAGTTTTTCCAACTACTAGACTTGCCTAAACCTGCTAAAGCTACAGTTCATCGCGACTCAGACTTTAGAGTGTTATCAGAAATGGGATCCTTACCTACTTATTTTAATTGTTGTATGATGATTAGTAATATGTTATAGTTTGTATTTTTCAAACTTGATGATTTAACAACAATATTTTCTTAAAAGACCATAAAATTGTCTTTCAAACGATATCCAAAATATTTCAATAGCTTCAATGGTTCAGAAGATATTACAATTCAAACACTGAAAAATGATTTGACCTTCCTCTCCTTTATTAAGACAGATACGGAAAAATGTCAAGCAAAATGATGCCGTATAACACAAGCAATAAAATTATACTTTTATAGTTGGGGCTTATTGTCCAGCTTTCCGAGATAGCATCAAGTTTATGTTCCTTCATAGCATTTGCGCTCTCTTGCAGTCGATTGACAAACTTCAAAATTATTTCCAGCCTTTTCTCTTGGCCACTTTATATATAAGAATTTTTTTCCAAATTTATAGGCCTTACCATTGTTGAGATACGTCCGCTCCGTATCCTTATCGGGACACCCGGTACATGTATGTAGTTGAGAAAAAAAATATATTAAACTTTGTATCATTATTAAAAAATTAAGTTAAACTAGTTTTTGCCAAGAATTTATGTATTTGGCCCCACTGTGCGACGGGCGGACATCTTGTGATTTTCTCTTCCTATTGGGCGGTTGTCGGTACTTCACGAAGCTAAAAATTACTCGTAAAATATCAATGTGGTTTTAACAATTCTAAGTTAAATTAGAGTGAAAATATAAACCCGACCGATTTTGCCGTAAGTGATATCTTTTGCTATTTCCTTTGTTGTCTCGTGGTTGTGTTAATTTCTAATTACAACGTACGCTTTAGCACGTGTCTTGACCTCATACTCTAGTCGTGTATTACTGTCTGGATAATTTCTGGGGGCGCTGGAACGAGCATTTGGGAATCCTTTGCTATAAAAACGTGCCGACTACCACGGTGTCGCCGACTTCAAAGCTGCAACGGCCGATTATAATCCACCGTCCGAGGGTTGCTCACGCTGCGTTTCTGCTATTTTGAAGGAAACTACTTCTTTTCCGAGCTTCGTCGTCTCGTCCTCCTCAGAGAAATCCTATGGTTACCGGTCTTCTAATAGCTGTCAACTGCTGTCGTTAGCAAAAATCTTTCTTATCAGAACTACATGCATCAGTATACAGCTAAGTTTATTGTTTAAGGAACCTATTCATTTCTGCATTCGTTTGGAACTCACGTACATGTGACATTAAACGGTTTGAATCCTTAGTGTATAAGCAAATTGTTATTCGGAGCAGACTCTATCTATCGACGTTCGGTTTTGTTTTACTAGCTCCATCAGAGCTGTGGTGCTTTCAATAAAGTGGGTGAAACTAAAACAAAAGGGCTTTTGGGTTGGCGGAAGCTACCTACCGTATAAGTCCGAGTTTAATTCTAGTTTTTAAGTCACCGTGTGTAAGTGACGTGTGTACGTCGAGTTTCCTTAATCACAAATCTTAAATTGGTACGTTAACTTTAATTTGGGGTGTAACAAACAAAAACTTAACTGAATTTAGACAGATTTGATTGCGAATTCTAATTGTTTCGTTGTTGCTAATGCACGCAAGTTTCATGGAACAGAATCTCTTACTTCTCCCAGATTTTTCAAATATTTTAAGTTGTATTTGCTCTATTTACATGTCTTTTTGTCTCTCTGATTTGTGTTTGTTGCAGCGTAGTAGACCTTAAGTAAAACCTATTGATTTTCTGTTGGTCGGTTTTATTTCTCTCTGTTGCCCAGCAGGTGGCGCTTCGTTACTCAGCAGTTTATTTGTTTCAGTTTCCTCAAGAACCTCCCCAACTCACCGACTAAGCCGGACACTGCTGTGTTAACTCTTACAAATACGGAATTTTCCACAAATTAGTTCGCTATTTTAAGCCAAATATTATTGTTCTTTTTTTCTAGGTTGTATGGCTAGAGCCGTCACTTTATTTTTATTTTGTTAATTGTGAACTACAACCGTTACAACCAGCAGATATAAAACTATTACATTTTTTTGAGATATAGTGAATATTTGCCAAAATACTTCATAATATCTTATTGTAGTATAATGTCCCAAATATTCCATAGTATGTTCTACGTAAATTTTCAATGTTATCGCAGAGAAAAGGTAAAAATAATATTTTCTAATTGTAAATAAACAATATTGAATACTTCAAACTTATTTTTCATCCGCAACATCTTTAGTTATTAAAAAATTTTGATATGGTTAAAAATGAAGGTACTTTATCTAGAACAAAGTCATATAAATTATTGTTATATTGTTATAGAGTGAGAGTGAGTGCTATTTAACATGCGCAATAAATTGCTCCTTAAATAATCTCAATTGCAAGCCTTTACAAGCAAATGTTTACGTAAGTTATAATTTATAACGAATATCAACACTTATCAATACAATATGAACCGCTTAACCTAATTAAATGAAATCTAAATAACTTAAACTAAGAAAACAACACTAAAGTAATTAAACGAATAAGATATTATAAACTAAATAGCATTAAGAAAAGCGGAATCTCCAGGGGGTCGACACGGAAAAAGCTAGAAGATAGAGGAAATATTTAAATGGAATAAATTGATTGATCACCGTCAAAAACAAACACAGCAAAAATCCAAAAATAGAAGAAAGAAAAAAACTAAAAATGGATTCGTTAATAACGGCCATTAAACAACTAACTGCAAAGGTGAAAGATATGAAAAAAAGTAAAAAACAGTAAAAAAAAATTAAAAAGTAAACAGATGAAGTAAAAGTGCTAAACCATGACAGAGACAATAGAGAGCAACAGTGGAAAGAGGAAAAACGGTCTCATAGGCAAAATTGCCGGAAATTGAAGACAGTTTAGAGAGAAAAGAAAGAAAAGTAAGAAAAAAACATAGTAATAAAAATATAAAAACATCTTAAAAAAAACTCATTTACTTCAGCACTGCCCGAAGAAGCATTGACTCTTCAATTATACTGAAGTAGAGTTTTTTTTTTTGAATCACCTTCTTATAAGCAAGAGTCCGTAGGAAACTGCGGGGAACAAAATAAATATTAACAAAACAAAAATAAAAAGGAAGACCATTTCACCAAATAGAAATCACAGAAGAAAACGTGAAACAGGAAATTTAGAAAAAATTGAAAACTTTTAATGAAAAAATTGCGATAATGGAGAATAAATATAAATTAAAGGGGCAACAGATATTTATCGACAGTGACCTAACTAAGAAGAACAAAAGATTCGGACCGAGATTCTTAATTCCAGAGTTTCATTGACGAACAAAACATATCGCTATAAACTACTCACTTCTTTAAAAGAGAGAAGGTATTCGAAGGTAAATTGGCATTAACCAAAATCTACTGAGAATCAAGTTGCAGATATTATGACGAAGCCTTTAGGTGCAACTCGAATAATAAATAATAATAATAATAATAATAATAATAATGTGTTTATTTCCAACAGGTGACGCACACCTAATTACAGAAACTATAAAATAACAGAAAAATTAAGTAAACAATAACAAAAATCTAATTCCACTTCATAAAATGAAACAATAATATATAACTTAACTTACATAATAGTATAACATAATCTTACTGATTAAAAACTAGATACAACTTTTTTCTAAAATCATTAAATGTATCAAAGTAGACGTCAGATACATTGGAACATTTATTGGCGTAAAAGCACATTAGACCGATAGGAGATCTAGCTGACACATTTGTGCGACTCATTGGAGTGTAAAATCAATTGTTTTTCTGCTGGATGCTCTCGGTATATAAAGTGGTACTCTTTCCACTAAATACTGTGAATCTATGTTAAAGTTTAACAAATTATAGCAAAACTGGACAATTAAATGAATGCGTCTTTGGTTAAAGGACATTGTATCAAATCTTGAGAGAAGGCACTTGTAACTGCAATTTCTGAATGGATTAAACATTATCACATCGGTACACTAACAGTTTTAAAAATCTTTTTTGAATTTTTTCTAAATTGACTGTATAGATGTTATATATAGGAAACCATACTAACGCCGCATATTCTAGCTTAGATCGTACCAAAGTATTAAACAACTTCATTAGTGTTTTAACAGAAATATCTTTTGGGTTTCTAAACACAACTCCATACATTTTATATGCTGCAGAGATAACGTGATCAACGTGATAAGCAAAAGAAAATGTTTCTTCAAATATAACTCCTAAATCTTTAATAATTTTCAGCCGACTTAGAGTAACATCTTGAATTTTGTACGGGTAATTTATGGTGTTTTGTTTTCTAGAGTATGTAATGATATGACACTTTTCAACATTTAGATAAAGACTATTATTAACACACCATCTACCGAGACAGTCAACACATTCTTGTAACATACTACAGTCAGTCTCAGTATTTATCGTACGGAATATTTTTAAATCATCTGCAAAAGTAACTTTTCCGCTTGTAAACAATCAACGATATCATTAATAAATATTAAAAAGAATAGTGGTCCTAAGTTTGATCCCTGAGGGTACCAGAGGTAGGAACAAATGATGAAGACAAGTGATAGTTATATCTCACAAACAATTGACGATCATTCAGATAAGATTTAACCCAGTTTAATAGGGAGTCTGAGAAACCAATTAAGTTTAGCTTGAACAAAAGTACGTTGTGGTCGATTTGATCAAACGCTTTTTGGAAATCAGTGTAAATAACATCTACCTGGTTGTGCTCACCTAATGCTTCAGATACATACTGACTAAAAGAAGCTAAATTAGTAACAGTAGAGCGCTTCTCCATGAATCCGTGTTGATAAGGCGTTATGAAAGATTTTACTTGAAAATAAATACGTTTATACAGTACGCTTTCAAAGACTTTAGCTATATTGGATATAATAGAAATTGGTCGATAATTGTTAACAACGGATGCATCGCCCTTTTAAAGACTAGTGTTATAAGTGTTTTCTTCCATAACTCAGGAAATACTGATAGCTTAAGTGAAAGGTTAAAGATATATGACAATGGTTTAACAAATATAGTCGCACAGTCTTTCAACAGAAAAGAAGGGATATTATCAGCTCCTGAAATAAATGAATCTTTTAGCTGCTTTAAGCTTTTTAGGATTTCTTCTTCACTAACATTAGGGGCAGATATCAAAGAGAAGAGTGATACATCCTGGGTTAGATCTTGTAAGCAAGGAGATGTGTATACGCTGTTGAAATAAGATGCAAAAGCCTTAACTATTTGATCAGGCGCTGTGAGTTCCTCATTATTATAAGTCATTACACCAAGGATTCTAGATTTATTTCTTCTTGCGTTAATGTAAGACCAAAACTTTTAGGTTGTTCTGCAAGGGACTTGTCAATATTTATTATGTAATTGCGATGTGCAATAGGTATTAAACAACTTACATATTGAACGTTGAGATTTAAACTGGATGTAGTCTGATTGTTCCTTGGTTAACTTAAATGAATTCCAAAGTTTTGTTTGAGCTTTATTGCATTAATAATGTCTCCATCAAACCATGGTGGATATTTTCTGTGGAATCTATTTGCCGATTTGGGAACCGATATATCAATAATAGAATTCAGGACTTTGTAGAATCTCGAACAAGCCTCATTAACGTCAGAAAATTTTAACAAAAATCCCAATTTGTTTTATTTAAAAATTCATAAAGTAATGGAAAATTTGCTTTCTTAAAATTCCATATGAGTTCATTCATATTCGGTTTGAAGTTATGTTGTGCCTTGTAATTAATGATCATTTGTATTTGAAGAGTTGGATGAAAGACATCTTGATCTACTAGAAAATAATCAGATCTAGTGACCTTACAATTTATATTGGACAATATTAAGTCAAGAAGTCGATTTGAAATGTTTTTAACACAATTGTATTGAAAGAAGTTATTAAAAACACAAAAATTGTTAACAAGTGCAGTTAATATGTCATTAGAATTGTTGACAAAATTAGTAACATTGAAATCACCTAATAAAATAACATTATTATTCAAGACATCTGGTAGTGTGCTAATAAGATCAAATAAAATTTCATAGTCTTCATTACATGTTGAAGGGGGAATATAAACACATAACAAAATTATTACGTTGTTAGAGTTTAGCATTACTTTCAATCCACAAATATCAATTGTTGGTAAATTTTCTGAAATGATTGAGAGGTCTATTGGAACACTGGTATAGTTATGTGTTACAGCTAGTAAAACTCCGCCACCCTTTGTAGACGAGACTACATTAAAGTTACGGTCTTTTCTATGAACATAAAAGTTATCAATAAACAGTTCATTGTTAAATATGTCTTCAGATAGCCAGGTTTCCGTAATGGCAACAATACAATCGCTTAGTATTGAAGCATTATCAAAGAAAGTTTTTGTTTTGGATCGTAGTCCTCTAACATTTTGATATAATCAGTAAATATTAGTTACGTAATTCGGTTTATTGTTACTCAAAGGCAAAGGTTTAGTGAACAACTCCTTATCACCCACTATGTTTTCTAGATGTTTTTTGGATTACCAAAGAGATTTTGTTGAACTGTAACCAATGTGAGCTGATATGCTGTGCATTGATCCCTAACCCAAGCAGCGTGTTGACTATTGCAATCCACTTTTTTACTGTTTTAAAGTATTCACAATTACAACATTTATAATCATCCTCCTTTGCTTTACAGTCACTCACTCTATGTGTTCCGCCACATAAAGGACACACAAGATTATTCTTTTTTTGGCAGAATTTGGATGAGTGATTATAACTATTACAATTAAAACAACGTGGAACCTCCATAGCATCAAACACGGTACACGGTACTATCCAATCCAATAAGCAAGTGACCAGCATTTAATAATTGACGGTACAGTATATATAGCATCAGTGATTATAGTAGCTTGAAAAATATGCGAATGCTTTTTCAGCAGGCTGACAGAAATAATATCACACACTGTATCATCATTGAAAAATTCACTATGTCGGATCTTTAAATGGTGCAGTATAGTCTTCGGCGTAAGTTGATCGGATAGACCTACTAGACGAAGACGAATAGATTTAGGTTTAACTTGCTTTAGTTCATAATTTGCAGACAGTTTACTTTTGGCGACTTCAAAAGCTTTGTTGATTGCAGACTATCAGAACAGCTAACAACGATTCCACCATCTTTAATTGACTTGACATCTTTCACGAGGATACTAGACGAGATTGGATTAACTTCATTGAGAATAGCACGCTTTGTTTCAGTCGTTGATTGTTTATTATTAATAGGCTTTATTATAATTTTTGACTGAGCAGCCTTAGCAGCAATGCTAGCATAGGAGTTAGCTGTCTCGGATTGACCATTTTGATGAAGCAAACTCGTGGATTTTATCAATTTTACCTGATATTATTTCAACAGCATCATGCTTTAGCAAATCTATTGACAGTTTAAACTCATTCAGAATTTCAGATTTTAAGACGTTTATTTTACTTTCTAATTCATCTGCTAATGACTTAGTTAACTGCAACATAGACGTTTTAAGGTTGTTCTCATAACGAGAAGATGAAGAAATTATACACTCAGAACATCGCCAGATTAAGCCGTTTATAGATTTTAAGTATTTTCAAAGGTCATCCGGAATTCCGACACAATCAAAATGGTAAGAATATTGACAATTACCAGAACAGGACAGTCCAGGCGATTTCGAAGTAAATGATCCTCTGCAGATTGAACACATCATATTGCAATTAATTTGCAAAATAATTCAGTTAAGTAATTAAGTATGCGTGGTAGACTTAAAGCAAGTGTAACTAGTTAAAATAAAAAAAAACCAAAAAAAGAGTATACGTAGAGTAGTTAAACACGCCTATAAGGCGGAAAAGTTTATATCAACAGAACGCTCACTATTCAAAATTATCACTTTCAGGTGTTCCAATAAATAAGTTTATTAGTAAATGTTTCCCAAGAGTTGGTAGAATAAAATAATGATAACGGTAAATAAAGCATTAACTTAGGGACGAAATCTCATTAGTCAAGTAATTAATGCTAAATAGTTTAACCACAAACTTACTGGATGCACAGTTAAATAACACTTGTTCCTGATAATAAATACCAGCACATACTTGTTCAACACTATGAGTTACTTATCACATTATGCACTTTCACATAGTTTAACTAAACGAATTAATTAAGTATTAATGTTGTTATTATACAGGGTGTCCCACCGGGAACGCCATCGATAGATTATAGAAAAACTGTACATGGGAAAAATTTGAAAATTTGGTAGTATACTAACATCGAAGGGGCAGTTCCGCTAAAATATTTTCAAGATGGTAATACTTCCGGTTATACCGGAAGTATGTGTCAACTTGCTTATTTTAAATGGAACACCCTATATATTATTCTATTTTTGAATTTTGCCTAAAATTCTAGACATATTTTGTGTATAATGTCCTATACCTAAGTCTAACTATTTTGGACTTATTTTAAATTTTATGTCAAAAATAACGTTTTCAGGCCTAAACAAAATTGTAAAATTTTCTATACTAATGCCTTTATTATTTAATTGAAATAGGTTTTCTTGTAGCAAGGGACCTATTTTAGTGGGCTATGTCATTATTTTGATAATAAATTAATACAGGGCGATCAAAAAATAGTATTAAAATTAAATTCAAAAACACGTTAAAAGTCATTTTTTTGCAGCACCATGTTTTTATAATTTTATTTTGTTTAGCATCAAAAATAAGGTTGACTTTGTACAAGGTTGTCTATTCAAAAAATTTATGGTTTTCGAAATATTGGCAATTTAACTTTTTTTGTTGCACAAATGCTATTGTATTTCTTTTAATATGAATGGTTATTCCTAGTTGGCCATGATGGCATTAGAAAACAATCATCTGTCAAGGATATGTCAAACTGTTAAAAATTTCAATAATCATGCCGGGACGCTTAAATTATACAAACGAAGATTACTTAAATTTATTTATTATTTATGGACAATGTGATAAAGTTATATTAAGAACATGTGTTACAGTTAACTGTACCGACTGTGAGTGTTAAAGTGCATATCGTTACCAAAGCGATAACTTTAAATGCTTGAAACACGTGTGTCGATAAAGCCAGGTGTTCTTTCGTTGCGTGTGTAATACTGTACAAGTAATTACTTGGCTTTATCGACACACGTGTGTTTCAAGCATAATAAGTTATCGCTTTGATAACGATATGGACTTTAACACTCAGTCGGCTACAGTTAACTGTTGGCATTCTTAGTTTGATACACACAGTTTGACATATCCTTGACAGATAATTGTTTTCTAACGCCATCATGGCCAACTAGGAATAACCATTCATATTAAAAGAAATCAATAGCATTTGTGCAACAAAAAAATGTTAAATTGCCAATATTTCAAAAACCATGAATTTTGAATAGACAACTTTGTACAAAGTCAACCTTATTTTTGATGCTAAATAAGATAAAATTATAAAAACATGGTGCTTGCATTTAAAAAAAATGACTTTTGACGTGTTTTTAAATTTAATTTTAATCCTTCTTTTTGATCGCCCTGTATTAATTTATTATCAAAATATCGACATAGCCCACTAAAATAGATCCCCTGCTACAATAAAACCTATTCCAATTAAATAATAAAGGCATTAGTATAGAAAAATTTTATAATTTTGTTTAGGCCTGAAAACGTCATTTTTGACATAAAATTTAAAATAAGTCCAAAACAGTTAGACTTAGGTATAAGACATTATACACAAAATTTGTCTACAATTTTGTGCAAAATCCAAAAATAGAATAATATATAGGATGTTACATTTAAAATAAGCAACTTGACACCAACTTCCGGTATAACCGGAAGTGTCACCATCTTAAAAATATTTTATCGGAACTGCCCCCGTCGATGTTAGTATACTACCAAATTTTCAAATTTTTCCCATGTACAGTTTTTCTATAATCTATCGATGGCGTTCCCGGTAGGACACCCTGTATATTAAATTATTGTTATTCACGAAAACAACTCTGATAAAACACGACGCCGTAGTGTATTATTTATTATGCGACAAGATGGGTTTAAAGTGATGTACCTAACTTTGGCAGCACAAGTGTTTTTGTTAGTTCTTTTCTTCTACTGTTATATTAAAAAATTAAGACGGGAAAATGTTGTAGCAAAGCTTTTTTAATTTATGTTAATTTCAGAATAGTCAGCTGATATTTGTTGCCTAGATGATGTTTTAGTAACGTTAAAAATATTATGTTAGGCCTGATTTTTTCATCATTCATGTCGAAACTAGTCGGACTAAATTTTTTTATTTAAAAAATATATATTTTAAATGCAAATACTAGCCAGACATAAGTCCTTTAGTTTTATTTTATTATTAATACTTACCCATACATAAAATATTTATCGAAGACTAAAATATGTGATATTGACTGTTACTACACCAAAAACAAAAAAAACAAAAAGAAAGAAATATAGTGCAGCTATTTTATTGCATTTCCATAAATTATTGCTGCTGGAAATGCTTGCAATAAAATATAAATGTAAAAGGTAGGAAATATAGTCTAATTATAACAGACATACAAGAATCACAATAGAGAGGCGCGTAATTTAAACAGCATGGAACATTAACATTGATACGAACTATAAAATGTACAAAAGTAGAGCAGATCAAAAAATATTGACAGAACGTTTGAAATTGAATTAAAATTGCGGAACACCTGATAGCAATTACAAAGCAGAATAAACGTGAACTCATTAAACAAATATAAATAAAGGTAGTAATTTAGAACTAGTATTTCTTTCTTTTCAACGTTACGTTTTTTAAATGATAGAACCTAAAATAAATATTAACTGTTTGTGTTATAATAAAAATTTGACTTGCGTTAAAATAAAGATTTTTATTATTTTTAGTATTAATCTTAAATATGTATTATGAAATAGTTGTCTTAAAATGATTAACGTATTATTCTGATGATTATTAATATACTTAGGTAACTATTAACAACAATAGAATTTTACATGAAGCTTTTCTGAAAAAGTTTTGATACAAAATAAAACCCATACTAAAAAAAGCTTAATATGAAAACAAATTATGAACGTGACAACAATATGATATAAGATGTTGTTTCCGTGTTATAGTTGTTTGAGTTGTATAATTGATAAACGATTTCAAAGTTTAGAAACCTAATTTATAATTTAAGCTAGCGTATGTTACTCCAGAATATTAAGTTCACGTTTAAAGCACACACATATTTCACTACAAACTTAACGCAGGCTGTGTAATTAACTTTTTTCTTAATTGTTGATAATACATCTTAACAAACGCAATTATTAAATGCCAACGCCGTATTTTTTTATCAAAGTTGAGTACATATATCGTTTCTGCTAAAAGCTTTAAGATTCAACCAGGATCTAAAAGCGTATTTTACTAAATCACGACTTATTCATAAATTTATTTAGTAGAACACTTGTAATGGTAATTTTCTGACCCATTATGTATAAACTTTAAATTAAAAGTAATTTTAGCGTTTGTGATATTGTACTCTATGAGAGTTATTTTTAATCAATATCATCTATAAGTTTTCTTACAAAGTGTGCGTATAGTTTGAATAATAAGTTTAGTTAAAAATTAACGGTATATAACTTCGATTATCCTTCAACATCAATGAAAATTTTAACTATTTCTAACATAAACGCAATAATTGTTAAACACGTGATACTTTCACATTATTTTTTTAGTGTACCTTTTTATTGTTTAATACCACATTTCTAAGTGTAAATTATAGTATATCACGCATAGAACTTTTCTCTCTCTCTTATTCTTTGTTCTATAATGATGTAATAATTACAATCCTAATAATCTGAGAAAAGTGCACTGCAATATAACATTTTATTTAGGTTAATGATATACCTTTTAATTCGTTTTAAAAACATAAGTGACACTCTAACCATGAGCTTTCATTAATAAACAATCATTTTCTAAAATTAATTAACATTGAACAATGAATTCACATTTTGCTAAATCCTAAAGCCTTTATTAGCGGCATCATTACAAATTATAAAGCATGGAAGTGATTACAAGTTTTGAATCTGTTGTAATTGATTATCACAAAAGTGTTGAATTTTTTTTGTAGGTGTTACAATAGTTTCTCTAATGAAGTTTTAATAGGCATTTTAATTGTTAATCTTTTGCTTGTATATACATTAATATTTTTTATAAATGTGCAAAGGTTTATATTTTTATTACATTTTAATATCAAAAAATTATTTATCTTATGTTACAAATTTTGAGCCGGGGAATATAAGTACAGGGTGTTCCATGCCCAGCGTCCCATAGAAAAATGAGAGACGCTAATCAACATTTTATTTGAGCCTTGGAAAGACAAAGCGGTTAATGTGTCGATTTAGGTTTTTCCTTTAAGTGTCGAAAGTCTGTAACTTTAGAAAGTTTAAAGTCTTTAACAAAAGTGCTACTATATGGTTTTGACTTAAATTAAATTATAAAGGTGGTGTATAGCACCTTTAAACCGTTAAAGGCATTTAATGCGCATGTCATGTTCTTTATGGTTTGTTTTAAAAATATTAGAATAACGCACAGCAATGTTTCTAGTGTTTAAAAGAATAACTATTTAAGCAAGTATTATTCAAAATGAACAACAAAGCTGTGGCTAGATTTGCGTACTTATTAATTCCATACGATAATGAGCGGTAAGTAGGTACTTGTACATAATCAAAATGTAGTAAAATTGGTACATATTTCGTGTAATACAAAAATAATTACAATTCAAATATTTTTTAGTTTTTTATTACTAAAAGATAAACATTATTTAGTAAAAATTGATTATTTTGCTAATCTTGAAATTTCATTAAAATACAACTTACTTTAACATATTCTCCTTGTTGTCCATTTTATGTTCAGATTTTAGAAACCCACGTTAAATATAGTGACACTTATAGATGGCATTAACATTAAAGACTTTAAAGTTTAAAAGACAAAACCTTAATCGACGCATAAGTCAATGTTTTACAGTTTTTTAAGTTTTACGATAATACTAATCTTTAGGATGTTTCTTACTTCGTGATTAATTGATAATAATTGTTACATTTTAAATAATTGATTAAAACCATGAAACAGATTTCCGTTTTCAATTACAGTTAAACTGGCGTAAGTCAACTTATACCACTTTACCTTTAAACAGATTATTTACTTCAAAAGTTTCTTGTGGTGGAATTTTTAATTGGTTTAAAATTAGTAAAACAAGTTCTGATTATGCAAAAGTAACCAGTGATCCATATGCTGCTTCTGATATAGTGAATTCTGTCCATCAACAACGACAGATTCATCTGGGAAACTTGATTTGTCTTTGTAACTGTTTTTTTTTATTAAAATAACACGATGATTCGCTTATTATTTCTAATATGGATTCAGTTTGAGTTTATTTTATAAAATAATTGCAAAATAAATTAAGTGTTGTTTAATTAATTATGATTGCACTTAGTACCCATAAAAATAGCGTTTAGATTTAGGGATTTTCAGATTACAAAACTTCTTTATGGAGTGGCTGCAAGATTTTAAACGTTCATTAAACTCATTCCTTAAAGAAGGCTCAGTAAACTGAGAATGCCTAAATCTAAATAACAATTAACAAAAGTTAGAAAATTAAATAAAAATAACATTTTTGTTTTATAGAACGAAACAGAAATTACTAAAGTATTAGAGAAACCTAAAAGGGTAGGACGAAAAAACTAAGAGAACCTTCAAAACGTATAAGAACTATAAGGAAAAATAACAGAAACCTGGGTGATGCTTACACTACAAAAAAAGGCAAGCTAATACCATTGATTATAAAGGTATTGGCTAATACCTACAAAAAGTTCTCAAACGAAGACTTGCATTGAAAAATCAATGCCAGCGCAAAGTTTCTGAAAATTAACGCAGATTGGCATTTAAAAGGTTTTGGAAAATTGACGGGTTTAAATGTCAAAATGCATTTGATTGCGGTTTAGTACATACTGACACCCCAAAATGTTACTGTCTTCGGCAGAAAAGCAAAGTAGGTTTTAAATTAAAAATAGAAGCAATAGACCATAAGTTTTTCGGTGTCAGGGCATTCATTATTACCCAACAATCGTGATTTTAGAGTAATCGGGCAGTTTCGGGAAAATAATATAATTGGTATCAAATAATTCGAAATGCTAGAAAAAAGTATCATTTCAATTGATTGTAATGAATCAAAAAGTGTTTTTTTCTACTAAAAATTAAGAAAATACTACGACAAACAGAAAAAACTGCAACCCAGTATCCTGGCTTAAAATCCAGTGGCTGGAATTCAAAAAAGACAACCATACTATAAAATTTATTATAAAGAGAGATTGAGATTATATGGGATAAATTATTAAATGTAACCACTGCACGTTTAGATTAATAATAAATGTTGGGTGATATTAAATTTTGGAAAGTGGAAAATCTTTAGATTAATTAAATCTTTTCTTCTGTGGATTTTCTCTATGGAAAACAACATAAAACAAATTGAATTTGAATTTTTAAAGTTCTTAACCTTCTAGGTGGAGATGTCTCAACTTATTTTTTATGAAAACAAAACTCTGACCAGATTACACATTTATTTTGTTTTAACTCATTAAATTAATCAGTACGAATTTTTGAATAACGCTTTAGTTGAAATTACTAATGCTTAAAAGTGTCGCGATTGCTTGAAGTGCGCGTTTAGGCTTTACTGTGATCGTTTTAAAATAAGTTACAACAATTATCTTACATTTAAACTACAAATACGTGTAACTAACCTTTGGTCATATGTGAATGGTAACTATTTCTTTCTTGCTTAACGGAATCGTTTTGACTTTACCATAGTTTTGAGGTTATCTTGAAGATACCTAGTGATCATCTTTATGCATATTTTATGCTGCTTACTTCACGTCTTTTTAATGATTCTCAAAGATCCCCCGGTGATAGTCACTCCAGGAAGTTTGTTAGAATATTTTTAACCACTGTTTAGCTTTTGAAATATTTTTGTCGCACTGCCTTTTCTTTATTTGTTTCAGTTTTGATGACACATCACTTCGTCAATTTTCCCACAATGAACTTCAATTAGTACGAACTTTAGTAACACTCGATGATCGGCAATTTTTAATTTAAGTTTTTCATTCAATTCTTAACCGACTATTTTACTTGTTACTTATTTTTTATTGTGTTTTAATTCATATTTCACATATTTTGCACCATTTGTTCGTCCATTTCTTATCTTATTTTTAAGTTTTTAATTATTCGTAGAGCGACATGAACTCTGATGCACTTCTGCCCTCAGATTTTTCGAGAAGATGGTAGCATCCTTTGTGCAGCTGTATTTATTATGCTATTAAAACTCACTTTGATCTTCTTTTGTTTCTTGTTGATATTCGTTATATTAGCGTGTTGTTTGTGTTTTTCAAGTACGCCCCCTATTAGTAGCTTCATCGTGCGATTACTATTTTTCAATAGTTTTTATCTAATTTGCTAAGTATTTGTGTTATTAATTAATTTTACGATTTTCGTGTAGGCCTTTGTTTCACTTTTGTTTCCTTAAAGCTTTCCTTTAAATTTTGTTGAGTCGCAAAAAAATCTTTATTTAATGTTTCCTAGAATTGACGCCAATGTCCTTTGGTAACGCTTAATCGTTTTTTTCCCCCTTTTATATTGAGTTTTCTTCTCTTCGACCATTCTTATTGAACATACTGGTCCATTCAAGCTTTCTTATTATAACTTTCAGTTGAATTCATGTTTCTCACTTTCGATTTACCCATTCATACGACCTTGGTTTTCTTACATAAAATTTACCTAATTTTTAAAATAAATCTAATTGTTTATCTTACTTAGACACGGACATATAATTGAGAATATATACAATAATCTAAGAAAAATGCCAACAGTTAACTGTAACGGCATGTGTGTGTTAAAGTGCAAAGCGCTATCTAAGCGATAGCTTTAATGCTCGTAACACACGTTGCCGATAAAGCCAAGATAACTTGTACAGAAGTACACACGCAACAAAAGAACACCTCATGCAGCATTTCGCTCTTATTGTGAGCTCATCAGAGGTGTATACTTAAGTGCGGTATACGACTGTACAAGACGGCGGTTGGTCTTTTAAGCTCTCGTGGAGCAATGAACATAAGTAAAATGTGTGTCTTGCGACATCTCGTGTAAACATTGACACGTATGAATAGTATAAACTAAGAAAAATGCCAACAGTTAACTGCAACGGTATGTGTGTGTTAAAGTGCAAAGCGCTATCTAAGCGATAGCTTTAATGCTTGTAACACGTTGCCGATAAAGCCAAGATAACTTGTACAGAAGTACACATGCAACAAAAGAACGCCTGATGCAGCATTTTGCTCTTATTGTGAGCTCATCAGAGGTGTATACTTAAGTGCGGTAAACGACTGTACAAGACGGCGGTTGGTCTTTTAAGCTCTCGTGGAGCAATGAACATAAGTAAAATGTGTGTCTTGCGACATCTCGTGTAAACATTGACACGTATGAATAGTATAAACTAAGAAAAATGCCAACAGTTAACTGTAACGGCATGTGTGTGTTAAAGTGCAAAGCGCTATCTAAGCGATAACTTGTACAGAAGTACACACGCAACAAAAGAACACCTGATGCAGCATTTCGCTTTTATTGTGAGCTCATCATCATCAAATGCTGCATCAGGTGTTCTTTTGTTGCGTGTGTACTTTTTGCAAGTTATCTTGGTTTTATCGGCAACGTGTGTTACAAGCATTAAAGCTATCGCTTAGATAGCGCTTTGCACTTTAACACACACATGCCGTTACAGTTAACTGTTGGAATTTTTCTTAGTTTATACTATTCATACGTGTCAATGTTTACAAGAAGTCGCAAGACACACATTTTACTTATGAACAATAATCCTGTACTCTCTCCGATTCACGATTCTAATGCTATTGCTAAGTTTTATGCCAGGAATTCAATAAAAAGTTTTAAAAATATTTGAGGAATGTACCTCATATAATTAAGCCGATTACTAACAAAACCTCAACTTTCTATTTAAGCATGACCGCCCTCTGGTGATAATCTTAGGAGCTCAAAAATATTCATCAATTACTTTTTCTATTTTCCTAATAAAATTTTTTTTCCTAACCTTGTGGTGGGATTCGTTCCTGAGATATGGCCGGCGGCCGTTCATAGTTGCTTATATTTTTTCTATGACCTTTAAAAAAAATAATTATTTTATTATTTATTTTTATCAATATCTAGGTACCTACTATTACTATATCTCGGTCACATTAAATCGCTCCAATTTGGGTTTATTGTGGGTCTGATACAAAAAGTGATTTAGATGTTCAAAATACTCCACTTGAGATAAGAAGTAGGGCAGAGAAATCATCTGTGGACTTGTTACCCAAAAAATCAAACGATACAAAGGAATTTATTTTTGAAAACTGTGTTGCTTGCATATTTTTAAATCGGTAAATATTTCAAGTTACTTTCTTTCTTGAAACAAAAATACAGTGATTTTAAAAATAAGAACTCTAGAAGTTTTTCTTCGACTTCGCCTTGTTTGGTATATTATGCTCTCGCTTAAAAAAATTTTACTTTTGTCACTCGTTGAACAATTTTGTATTATTTCATACTTAAATAAACAATGTTACAACCTTCCAATAATACCACCAGTTATTCTTTATTAATAAAACTATTAGACATGTAAATATTGTATTAGTAAAGATTGGAATATTTAATGAGATACGTTTTTCGTTCTTGGCCTTGACAATAGAAGATACAAATCATACAAGTTTCCAATTTTGTCACATTCTACCAAAATGTAGATCATTTGTATCAATTTTTATTATTCAAAATTTATTAATTCACATATAACTGTCAAACTGTTACTGAACCTCTCGGCAATTGGCAGATTTGAAACTATCCGTTATAGGTAGGTGCCCGTTAATAGTAGGTTTGTTTTTGAAATTGAATAAAGGGGTTTAAAATAATAATTATACCAAAAGTGTATGTAATTATTATAACTTACATAATAACTTGTAATAGCATTTTCCAAATATGAAATATTTTAAATAATATTAATAATAATGCGTAAAACTCATTAGAAATTGTTTCCATAAAGGCCATTTAATAATTATCAGTCACCTATTTATTTTATTACCAACAAAACACAAACAATTATTAAGTGGTTATCAATAAGAAGGGAACTCCTTAAATAAAGGAGAGGCAAATAAATGTATTTTCTATAAATTAATGTTCAATCTTTTTGCCAACGTCATTATCTAATAAAATAATCATGCAATTAAAAAAATGAATTGCAGGTGATGTTATAGCATAAATCTTAAAGAGGGTAGAAAATCAGTTGTTTAGTTATTATTGACAACCCTAAATACCGCGAATTTTACGTATTTAGAGTGAATTGGAAATATAAAATATCAATCGTGTTAAAAACAGGAAGAGATATTAAAATTAAACTAATCCACATTTAATACCACTATCTCTATGAAAAAAGGAACCAATTACACTCTTCTGTAAAATTTTGTTATTCTATCATTAATTTTTAAATTGCTTTTGATATATTTTTGTTGTTTTACACATCGTGTAAAAAAGTTCTGCATTCAATAATAGCAAATGTATCTCAAATAAATTTGAAATATATTCTTCAAAATCTGTTTTTAAAGTGACAACCAAGTTGAAGGTATATACTTACCTAAAATTTGTGAGATATATGAAAACAAAAATAAAGTTCTGCATTTCGTTTTTTTACGAACTAAAACCAACTTATAAAGGATATTAGTAATATTAAATACAAATTCTGGTATTTCACATTGCAATTCTAGAACGACAAAATAAGAAAGATAAGTAATTAATTACACGTTCAATTTAATACACTAGATAATGTTTTCATTACAGCTTATAAGACAAAAACGAAGAAATACTTTTAGAACTTACCTCAAATATTAAATTTTTAACGGATCTAAACGACTTTTAAGCTTAGCGATAGATATTTTATCAAATAAATGTTCGACTGCGCGATAAAGTGTAATGATTACAGAATGCTGAAAATGATGACAAGCTAGAAATATTACTGAAGTTCGAATTCAAAAGTTATTACAATATCTTTAAATTACAAAATTAGATTATTAACGTTACTAATTTTTTAAAATTTAAAAGAACTATTAATTCCTAATCTATCAGAAAAAAATATAATGCTCTTGGGGTTATAGGAGCGGTCTGCGTCAAACTTAACGTTAAGAAACAAAAAGAAATATTAAAGTAAAAGACAGGCCCTGGTTTTTACGGCAATTACGTAATGTCATCTTGAAGTCTATCCTAAAATCAATGAATGGATACAAAAATGTTCGATGAAATTATTTGTTTTGTAACATTACAGCGCAGAGTCGCACCTCAATTAAAAATATTACTCCAGCCACTATTATGTTTCCGAAACAGAATTGGCAATTATTTATATAGAGAATAAATAAATAGATTAATATAATTGCAACATACGTATTTTTGAAGAAATTATTTTCTAAGTTATACGAATGCTTTTACTAAGGGTAGTAGTTCTACATGCATTTTCAATTTTTTCTGTTTTTAAACATTATTACATGCAAGTTATCTGGGGGGGGGGGGGGGGGGGGGGGGGGGGGGGGGGGGGGGGGGGGGGGGGGGGGGGGGGGGGGGGGGGGGGGGGGGGGGGGGGGGGGGGGGGGGGGGGGGGGGGGGGGGGGGGGGGGGGGGGGGGGGGGGGGGGGGGGGGGGGGGGGGGGGGGGGGGGGGGGGGGGGGGGGGGGGGGGGGGGGGGGGGGGGGGGGGGGGGGGGGGGGGGGGGGGGGGGGGGGGGGGGGGGGGGGGGGGGGGGGGGGGGGGGGGGGGGGGGGGGGGGGGGGGGGGGGGGGGGGGGGGGGGGGGGGGGGGGGGGGGGGGGGGGGGGGGGGGGGGGGGGGGGGGGGGGGGGGGGGGGGGGGGGGGGGGGGGGGGGGGGGGGGGGGGGGGGGGGGGGGGGGGGGGGGGGGGGGGGGGGGGGGGGGGGGGGGGGGGGGGGGGGGGGGGGGGGGGGGGGGGGGGGGGGGGGGGGGGGGGGGGGGGGGGGGGGGGGGGGGGGGGGGGGGGGGGGGGGGGGGGGGGGGGGGGGGGGGGGGGGGGGGGGGGGGGGGGGGGGGGGGGGGGGGGGGGGGGGGGGGGGGGGGGGGGGGGGGGGGGGGGGGGGGGGGGGGGGGGGGGGGGGGGGGGGGGGGGGGGGGGGGGGGGGGGGGGGGGGGGGGGGGGGGGGGGGGGGGGGGGGGGGGGGGGGGGGGGGGGGGGGGGGGGGGGGGGGGGGGGGGGGGGGGGGGGGGGGGGGGGGGGGGGGGGGGGGGGGGGGGGGGGGGGGGGGGGGGGGGGGGGGGGGGGGGGGCGGGGGGGGGGGGGGGGGGGGGGGGGGGGGGGGGGGGGAAAGGGGAAAAAAAAAAAAAAAAAAAAGAGGGGGGGAGAGAAGGAAAAAGAAGAAAAGAGAGAAAGGGAAAAGAAAGGGAAGAAGAAAAAAAAAAGGGAGGAAAAAAAAAGGAAGGGGGAGAAAAAAAAGAAAAGAAGAACCCAGGAGAAAAAAAAAAAAAAAAACAAACATGATCTATTTGTATATAGAGAAAGAGGTACCAAAGCTAAATATCAATTATTCTTAAACTATAAACCAGAAATAAAACACAAAAACGTTTATAATTTAAGTTACAAGCAAAAAAAAATAATTTCAACAATGAATAATAATAAACAACGTTTAAAATTTCTGAACAATGTACAGTCTTTTGCGTTTATAATGGCGCGGTTTACATCAGGTACATAAATTAGTCGTTCCCCTTTAATTGCGACATTCGGACATTTCAAACAAGTAAACGTTTAGTATTCAATGAGAAGGACAAAATTAACCCTTTAAAATAATCAAAGGTTTACAATTTAAAATGTTAATATAATTCATAGGACAACATATTACAAATTTTGAAGTAAGATACAAGAATCTTTTGATTGCTTTTAGAAATAAACATCAAAAGAAATAAAATTTTGCAAAAAAAATTAAAAGTTATTTAAACGAACAAGACATTATTTTAAATGTGCAAATACCAAATTAGCCACTTGTAAATGTTGATAAGTAAAACAATTGCTATGTTTAACACAGTAACTTTTCATCAAATACATTAACGTGTATTTTATACTTTTCTGGCTTAAAAACAAATATTTTTCATAACAATACAATTATTTTCGGACAATGGCTATGATTAATCTCTGTATTCTGATTACAATGATGATTGTTTTATTACTTATAAAAATCTCCAATTATAGTTTTTTTTACTATAAAGAGTAATTTATTATATTTTACATAAAACTACAATATCTAACTGCAAATGAACGTTGAACTTTTATGAAATAATCATAGGCATAGTAGTTTACGTTTGAAATTATAGCTTAAGGCCCTCAGTTTTGTTAATTCAATACTAAGTCTACCTATACAATAGAAAAATTTATCCCATTTTATTTTGTCTATATGTTTGCAATTAAAGAAAAACAACTAATACATGTACCTGCTGTTAACCGCACCACTATAAACGCGAAAGACTGTAACTATCTGTTGGATAATTTTTTATTTACAATTCTTCTCCAAGAGTAGCAAATAATTTTTAAACCTTTTGTCACCAAAACCGGTGATCCTATGAAAAGAGATTGTTGTTAGAACAAAGTCCTGTTCTTTAAAAAGATCGTAAGATCAAAAAACTTGCTTTCTATATTCTTCTTCCTACCAAGTATTGTTTTTGTGACTTTTATTTGATGGTAGTTCAGATTTCACCAAGAGTGTAGCGCTTTAAAATTTGAAAGCCTTTTTTAAGCTTACGGTAGTGATTAAAATTAACAATAATTAAATTATTGATTCTGAAACATTACAGATTTGTGCTTACGAATTTATTTATTGTCTTGCCTTTTCTGAGATACATATATTTTTGTTTTGAAACGATCATAAATCTTGTGTATATACGTTCAATTAAAAATTATTTTTTACTATTAAAATAATTTGTTGTTGAAACAAGTATTAAAATTAAATATTCATTGGTTCATAAAAAGTTATATTTACAGTCTAGCTCGGTAATTTATTTAGATCTGTATGTGTTTGTATACTTGTTCGCGGCTTTTTAATTTTCTTATTTAAAGGAAAATGTACTATAAACCATATACAGGGTCATTGATGGTCGATGGTAGGTTAGACGTTTATGGAAAACGGGGCATAGGAGTAATCTGAAAATTTGGCTATTGCCATAAATAGACCCGAGCTATCTTTCTAAAATATTTTCATTTTGGCGGTGTTGCCGCTTCTACCCAAAAATAGTAATAACTTGTTAATTTTAAATAAAACACCTTACACAAGGTGACACAGGAAAGTGGGTACAGTCAATATCTTTTTTTATATTGAAGATAAAAGTTTAAAATTTGGAGTGTTTACTAAAGACAACCTTTTGCGTTTAATGGGATAAAAATGATTTTCGTGTAACTCATATCTTGGATTTTTAAATGGAACACCGGGTATTTTTTGACATTTTCGGAATCAGCGGATCATTTTCACACGATTTGACAATTTTTGAAAAATTTTGTGCAAAAAATTTTTTTTGAAATTAATTTTTAGGAAAAAAAATTAAACGCCGCCTATGGTCAAAACTCATTAAGAACCTTCTAGTTATGCCTAGAAAATTAAAAACCGCAATTTTTTAGCACGTGAATTAAGTTATACCTCTTTAAAGTTTCCTAAATCACTTTTATCAAATTTACTCAATTTTTCAAATGACGGTTTTTTTTCCAATTTTTTGACACCAAATTTTTGAAAATTGGCCGTGAAATAACATTACAGTAAAAAAACAAATTAAAATGACAACAATGAATGGACCAAAAACAATAAGAACATTTCAAACAAAAAAAATAGTAACCCTTGAAATTGTTGACAGCTTAGCAACGCGGGAAACAAAAGAAAGTCGCGGTTTCTAAAACTCAATAATAATTTATTTATCAAAACAGATTGTCATTCCTGTTTTGAATTTGCACTTTAAAACGTTTTTTTAGTTTGATTGTTGTTGATAATTAATAATAAATTCACTAAGTTATCATTATGAATAACATTAATGATAATAGGGCTATTCCCAAAATGAAAAGTTGACATGTTGTTAATTTACGGCGAGTGTAGGAAGAACGGCCTCAAGCGCAACAACTCTACGCAGAGCGGTTTCCGGTAGGCGCCAACCATTTTTACTTACTTTCAAAAGCTGGAAAATTTTATGAGAAGGAATCCGTAAGTGAAAGGGAAGATCGTTTTGTTGGTTGTGAAGATTTGGAAATTAACGTGTTGGCGTTTGTTAATATGAATGCTACGGCGTCGTTAAGAGAGATTGCTTTGGAGGTGGATGCGTCAAGAGAAACTGTGCGTCGAATTCTGAAGAAGCATAATTATCGCTAGTTTAAGTACAATTTACACCAGCATTTGTACGATGGTGATGAAGACAGAAGACGGGTTTATTGTACTTGGCTTCTACTAAACAAGCATAACGATAACGATTTTGTGAAAAAAAAATCTGTTTACGGATGAATCCAGGTTTTAAAATAATGCAATGTTTAATCGGCAGAATTGCATGTATTGGTCACAAAACAACAGGCGCATTATTAGACCTGGTCGATTTCAAGAAAAGATTTGGAGTCAATGTTTGGGCGGGGATTCTTGGAAACCGAATTATCGGTCCGATTTTATTACAAGGCACGCTGACTGGAGTTCGGTATTTGTGTTTCCTACGAAACCAAATCCAGGAAGCACTGGATAACCTGCCTTTACGGTTGTCAGTCCAAATGTTTTTCAACAAGACGGTGCTCCGCCCCATAATTCTAGAGACGTCACGCAGCATTTGTTGGAAAGTTTTGGAGAGAATGTCATCTCTACTCTATGGGCCAGTGCGTTGGCCAGCACGATCCCCAGATCTCACTCCTCTTGACTTTTATCTGGGGGTCACATCAAGGGTATTGCTGAATTTGTGAAGGAACGCATTTTAAATGCATTTAACGCCGTCACTCAGAAATGTTGAAAAGAGTAGCAGAGAACCATATCAGAAGAGTCAAAGAATGTCTTGCTCAAAATGGTGGTCACTTTGAACAATTGCTGTAAACGGTTTCTGCCAACACAAAACGGGTTTTTTTCAGAGCCACAGAATATTTTTAAAAGAATTTACAATTCAAAGGTTGCTATTTTTTTCTAGGAATTTTTTTATGATGATTGCATATCTTAGATTTTCTTATTTTTTTTACTGTGATGTTATTTCTTGGCCGATTTTTTAAAAATTTCAATGTCAAAAAATTAGAAAAAAATTGTCTTCACTCCTGTCTAATGTACCCGGCATATTTACATTTGAAAAAATTTAGTAAATTTGATAAAAGTGATTTAAGAAACTTTAAAGGTATAACTTAATTCACGTGCTAAAAAATTGCGGATTGTAATTTTTTAAAGCATAACTAGAAGGTTATTTAATGACTTTTGACCATAGGCGGTGTTTAATTTTTTCCTAAAAAATAATTAAAAAATTTTTTTGCGAAAAATTTTTCAAAAATGTCAAATCATGTGTAAAACGATCCGCTAATGTCAAAAAATACCAAGTGTCCCATTTAAAAATTTAAAATTTATTTATACAGGGCGGTTTAAAATTAATGATTTTGACGTGACATACAAAAATGGTCAACACTTAATTCTTTTAAATGGAACATTCTGTATATTACTTAAAATTCGGATAGACAATGAAAATGCCTTCAAGTTGATATAGCATAGTGATTCGTCAACTTTTTGAAATATTCGCAATAATGATTAAAAATCACATTGTCTTCGTGATAATTTGCATTACTTAACCATGAAACGCTATGTGATTTGACAATTGCTCAATTATTCACTGTGTTTGACAGACGTAGAAGTTTTGGGATTGTGATTGTGATTTACTACTAATACTTATTCAAAAACAAGTTACAATGAAGCGAAATAATTACTTCCATGAAGTTTTGATGAATCTATTTATTCTTCATGGACAATGTGACAAAATTGTGGCAAGAACATGTAGGAAATTCAATGAAATGTATTCTGATTTGCAGTCAATTAAAGAAAAAAGTTTATGCGAATATAATAGAACTTTTATCAATTATGGTTCTAAGCTTAAAGAATAAACTTTCTTTCGTTCATTGGTTGCAAATCAAAATACATTTCATTGAATTTCCTACATGTTCTTGCCACAATTTTGTCACATTCTCCATGAAGGGTAAATTGATTCATCAAAACTTCATGCAAGTAATTATTTCGCTCTATTGTAATTTGTTTTTGAATACGTATTAAGTAGTAAATCACAATCTCAAAACTTCGACATCTGTCAAACACAGTGAATAATTGAGCAATTGTCAAATCACATGGCGTTCCATGGCTAACTAATGCAAATTATGTGAAGACAACGTGATTTTTAATCATTTTTGCGATTATTTCAAAAAGTTGACGGTTAGCTATACTATTATGCTATATCAACTTAAAGGCATTTTAATTGTCTATCAAAATTTTAACTAATATACAGGGTGTTTTATTTGAAAAAATAAAGTTTTGGCCTTTTTGTATGTCACGTCAAAATCATTAACTTTAAACCGCCCTGTATAAAATAAAATAAATTTATTTAGGTAGCTGTTAAATACAAGGTTTTAGCAAACTGCATCTAAAATTTCAGCCTTATATAGGTTCAAATAGTAGCTAAATTTAAATTTTGGTGGGATCATATTTTGAAAAAAAATAACCTAAAATAATTATTATCTCGAAAACCGGTGTAGATAGGTATAGAGAACTATTCAGAAAAAATCACCAGTAAGGAATTGCAATTCTAAAAATTGAATAATATATAGGGTGTTTTATTTAATATTAACAAGTTGTTACTACTTTTGAGTAGAAGCGGCAACACCGCCAAAATGAAAATATTTTAGAAAGATAGATCGTGTCTATTCATGGCAATAGCCAAATTTTCAGATTACTTTTATTCCCCGTTTTCCATAAACGTCCAACCTATCATCGACCATTAATGACCCTGTATATTTGTAAATGGTGTGTTAAACTACATTAGATGAGCTACATAAGTCAAAATAATATTGGCGTATGCCAAAGTTACAATAGTCATCTATTTTTTTTTCATATTTTTAAAAAATTCTTGTAAAGCATATTTTTTCTCCATACAACAACTTAAAAAAAATTATACAATTCCATTATAATTTTTTTGAGAAAATATAAAATAATTAAGGATTTACTATTAAGATCAGTTAGCCATAAAACAATTGAAAACAGATATTTAGAATAGTGTCAAATAACAATTAGAGTTTTTTGCGTCGATAATTAATTTTCTAATTTAATTTTGGAAAATGGGATATAAGTTAAATCTACGGCGAGTGTTAGACGTGTTTACGAAAACCGGTTTTCCAGTTTAAGCAAAATGTCATTCTTCAACAAGATGGTGCACTGCCCCATAATGCGAGGACTGTTACTAATCACAGTAAAACCTCTATTTTCGGCCACCTTTTAAAAGAAGCCACCTCTAAAACTGGCCAAGTTTTTTAAGTCAAAAACCAATTATACGGAAATATCCATATTAATGACCCTCCTAATAGCGACCACCTCTCGATAACGGCCACAGCCACTTATTTGTAAACTTTCTTGGAAAAATACATCTAATTCTACCTTAAGTAAACTCATTAGTAGACAACAGCTTAACGTTCAAGTTGTGCATAATATATAATTGTTTTCATTGTGTGAGGCTTTAGTAATTACCGGTATTTAAGAACGGATTTAAAAAATTTGTTTGATTTAAAATAGACCGTCATTACAGAGAAAGTGCAATTAAAACATTCATTAAGCTCACCCAAAAATCGTATTTTGCGTACATAGTTTGAGTTAGTATGTTCAATAGTGCTGTTAAATATTGACATAAACGTACAGAAAAATTACAATGTCTCTTAAAGAGAAAATTGATATAAATGTGGAAAGTAAAAAGTTCAATCCCAGTGCTAGAAAGTTAGCTAAAAAATTTAGTTGGAAGAACACAAGTTAACGATATTTTAAAAAACAAAAATGATTTAAAAAAGCTATTTGAAGAAAGTTTCAATACAGAGCAGAAAAGAAAATTTTCTAGACCTAAAGGTTTAGAAATTGACCAAGTAGTTTACAATTGGTTTTGTAAAGATAGGAATAAAAACATGCGTATATCTGGACCTTAAATAAATGAGAAAGTATTGAAAGTTTCGAAAAATTTAAAAATGATGGATTTTAATAGGTGGCGTGCGAAATTTTGTCAAAGACATAACATACCCTTTAAAACAATTTGCGGGGAGTCAGCTGATATTAACCTGGACACTGTTGAAGTTTGGAAAGCAAAGCTGTCAGTAATATTGAAGGTGTATTTACCCAAAAACGTGTACAATGCTGACGAGACCGGACTTACCTTGCAATGCCAAACAAAACGTTTTCTTTAAAAAACGATAAATGTAGTGGCAAAAAGCTGCAAAACAAAGATTGACAATTTTATTTTGTACAAATATGGAAAGTGATAATGAAAATCCGTTAATCATTGGAAAAAGAAAACACCCAAGATGCTTTAAAGGCTCTCATATCAACAAATTGCCCTTAGAATGGGTATCTAATAAAAAAGCTTGGATGAAGGTAGAGATTATGACTTCCTGGCTAAAAAAAATTGATAAAAAAATGAAAAAAAGAATAGAAAAATGTTATTATTTCTGGATAATGCCACATCTCATCCCAAGTGACTCTTGAAAATGTGAACATTGTTTTTCTACCCCCAAACACTACATCCCATTGCCAGCCACTGGACTAGGAATTATCCTAAAGTTTGAAATATCCTACAGGAAGTTTTTAATCAAAAGGTTGCTAACATTCACAAATACCAAACGTCCTTTTGAAGATGCGGAAAAAAGTATCAATTAAACCAGCGCTTTAGTTTGGATATTAGTAGCCTGGAGAAACGTTTTGCCTATTACAATTGCTAAATGTTTTGCGAAGCAGGATTCTCGGAAAAGGTCTGTTTAGTATAGTTTTTTTTTCTAAAATATTTTTGGTAGTAATTACCGTGGCTCATATCATTTACAAAATATTATAATCAAATTTTATTAACAAAGTTATTATGGACATATTCACCATAACTGAATAACGTTGGGATCGCCTGGTACTTTTGCCAGCACAGATCCGGAAGAAGGATAATTTTAATTAAAAAAATTGATTAATATATGCAAATTTTGAATTGTTTTAGTGACGTTAACCCGCACTCACGAGTTAATGTTACAAATGGTAACAGAGCCTGGTTATTGTTAATATTATTGTTTGTTTATAGACACCTATTTTTTTATAAATTGGTTGTTTGTTAATTGTTGTTCTTTACAGAAATTAATTTTTATACAAATTTATGTTATTAAGTGTGTGGATTACTTGCATATAGATAATTTTGATAGTATACATACGTATATACCTTTTAACTAACTTAATTTTACTAACTTTATTTTGGTGACGATGATAATTACACTAACAATGTCGAGTTCTAAAAATAGGAAAACCGTTACTGAAACCAGAATTATCCATTTCTACGCAAATTCCTTAAGATTCTGCTTCACACTCACATGACGATTTTCCTACCTCTTGTTCTGAGAACGAATTGTCTCTCTCTACAGGTACTGTGGTAGGTTCAAAATTAAAAACAAAATCTAATTCCAAATGAAGTCTACAATGTCAACATTAAAATTGTCAGTTGACTTTCTTAATCGAGGATTGAAGGAAGCTAGCTACATAAAATTATTATGTTTTCTTACAATTAAATCAACTAACTAACTTATTGTCAGTGTAGCAGAGAAAATATCTGCGTTTTTAAATGATGTTGGCAAGCTTATTGTGTCATCATAATGATCCAGATACTATTATTCTCTTTATTCAATCCGTCAATAAGATTGTTAAACTACCGAATTTGGACATGTCTAGTCTTCTAGTAGCCTTGACTGTAAAGATTGACAATTATATAGCAGATTGGTGGTCCATCATGGTTCCTTTTGAATGGAGCTAATTACAATTGAATTGTTTCAAAAATACTTAAACAATTTCGATATTATTTTAATGTGCGATAAGTTCGTCACATCACACGCAAGGTCCATCTGAAAGTTTTGGTCGTATGCAGCTGACATTCTTTCAAAAGCATCAGTTTTATAATTGAATTATTCGGAATCACATTTTTCCATTTGGGTTCGATGCAATAAAGAGACCTTTGAAGAGTTCCTCAACCTACAAACCTTTTGTATTTAGATTCGGCTATCCAACGAATTGAATCGGTTTTAAGACTGTCAAAAGCCTTTAATGTCAATGATTCTCCCAATTTAAAAGAATTGTCATTATTTAATCAAATTAAAACTCTTTCACCTCTTTCGTAGAGTAGGAACAATCCTTTTTGTCCATAATGTCGTTCGTATGGTCACTTCATAAATGATTTTAGAAAATTGAAGGATAGAAAAGAGCAGTATCCAAAAACTAATATGTTGTTTTATTCAGGGATGTCGTGAATCTAGTTTTAATTGTATGTCTTTAGAATTAGGTAAAATATTTAATCACAATGTTGTCACTTTGTTTGATTCGGGTGCAAGTCATGTCTCCCGATTTGTTTTCCAAATTAACTAAAGTCATAAATGTTTGTGTGGATTCAGGAGTGCGATCGGTTATGTTGCCAGATTCTTCTGTTGTTACTATCCGCAAAAGAATATGTACGCATTTTCTTTAAAATTTCCAATTTCTCATGGTCAATATCTTGTTATGTAATTTCAAACCCGAATTTTGAATTAATTTTTGGATCTCAAGAAATGCATTTTATGGGAATAATTCTTAATATTTCAGAGACGATTTTCTCGTAATATTAGAATTCCTTGTTGTTCTACAGATACCTTTACAAAAAAGAAATTTTTTTGTAATTCTACTTGTGAAGTTCCGTATAAACTAACAAAGTCTCAAAAATGTTTGCTTGATAATCTTATTTTAAAGCTCAGTGATGTTTTGACGGATGAAGTGGGAACCGCTAGTAATTTTGATTATAAAATTGAGGTTGTTTCTGACCAACCAGTTTATCGAAATCTATTGTATTTAAACCTTGTTAAGCAAAATGAATTGGATGATTACCTAGAGGACTACTACAACGAAAAATTATTCGTTATAGTAATTCGCCTTATGCTAATCTTTACGTATTTATCGGGAACAAAAATCTTTAATCTGTTTGATATAAAATCGGTATTTCATTAAATTCCGTTAGCCGAATCTTTCAAAAAATACACCGCGTTTGTTACTATGAGAGACCATGATGAATATAATTTTTTTTCATAAACTATTTCAACGATTTTGTAGTTTTTTTTAATGATGCCGATCAGCATTTAGAACACCTCAGGATAGTTTTCGGACTTTTTAGGCGTTGTGGGTTTACATTAAATCCTAATAAAGCAAAATTCATTGTCTAAACTGTAACCGTAGTAGCTTACAAAATATCAAAAGCGACGGCTCTAGAAATACAACCTAGAACGAAAAATGTAAGGAAATTTGGCTCGATGTAGCACACTAAATTAGTGGAGGATAAACAAAATATTTATAGTAGTTAGAACAGCAGCGTTCGGTTTAGTCGAAGAGTTGCGTGGATTCCTGAATAGTTGTAAGAATTCTGAGTGCTGGTCTAACAAGGCGCCACCTGCTGAGTAAAGAAAGAAATAAAACCGACCAACAGGAGATTAACAGGTTTTACTTAAAATTAATATGCAAGATTGAATACAAACCAGAGAAAGACAGAAACATACAATACAGTATCACAAACAAATCTTAAAAATAAACAAAAATAGTAGCACACCGGTGACTCCCTTCCTGGAGATATACGACATAACCATCTGACAACGTGGTACTTCCGTAAGCCTGCGGATTAATTACTGCGGAGCCGTTGTAGTGCATTAATAGGAAAGGTTCTTAGGTAGCCACTTCAGCACCCGCGAAAGTTATCCCAGTAACGTATATAACGACTATAAGACACAACACAACGTGCCAAAAACACTAGCAGCAATCAGAATAAAAACAAATAGAAAAGAAACTCAAATACTCACGGTGAATGTAGCCAGATTAATGTAAACGCAATTGATATAGGAAATTGTAAAACCCACATTAAATAGTTGTTTGGTGACAGTTTCACTTCAGAGACGACGCTAAAACACCCAGGTGCACCAACAAAAAAAGAGAAAATGTCCGCCGGCCGTCTCGGAAAGTTGAGCAAATTATCATTTCCAGCAATCGCAAATTAGTAGCGTGCGCGCCAATTACAAACTTTCGTCGCATCGTATTACTTGCGACACATGTTCTAAAGCGGCTTACGACCTACGTCTTTGTTTCGAGATATTTCAACCGTAACAAAACTTCGAATATTAGGTCACATAGTTTCTGCATCAGGAATTCAACTGGATCCCTAACGTATTAAAGAAATACTTAATCTTCCGGTGCCTACAAATATCAAACAACTTCAGAAATTTGTAGTTGTGGTGTCCTTTTGTGGAAAATTTATAAAAAGATTCCTCCATAATTGGTGTTTTCATAAAATTTATATTTAAGAAAATTGTATTTTATTGTTAAGTCATAAACGTGAAAGGAAACATTAGTACTACAAAAAAATATAATGTGCTCAATATTAAATATTTTCATTTTAAAAATTTTCAAAACATTCTTTTAAAATCATTTTTAAACGCATTGGTGGTGACAGCAATGCTCGTACAAATCAATGGTGGTTTGTTTATGTAAAACACTGCTAATTTATTACTTGAAAAAACAATTGCGTATAAATCAAACAACCCATATTATGTTATTTATACGAACATTGACGTCACGATATAGACAAACTGTTTCGGCGCCAATTTTCAGTATTTAAATTACATACAATTTTAAAAAATACACTGCAATTTAAAAAAAAATTAACGAAGGTCTTTTTTATGTGTATGGGCTTTAATTTCACATATTTTATCAAAAATTGGAAAATTCGAAATTGTTGCTCTGTTAAACGTCTGAAACGTAGGGGTTAAATTTCAAATTTCCGATTTTTACTTGAAAGCTGTTAATGACTTAAAACATGCTCTTACTGAGGCGCCTATTTTTCGACTACCTGACTTTTCTAAACAGTATATCGTTTTGGCGTTTTGATAAAAATATTCATTCGATAGATTTTGTATCACAAAAACTATCTGACACTGAACAATTATTCGCTTTATGAAAAAGAGAGTCATTTTTTAGACAAATTTAAGGATTACTTGGTCGATACACATTTCATCTTGCAAGTAGATTGTGTGATTGTCAAACCATCCTTTCAAAGTTTGGCCGTCTAGAATTGTATTAAACTTGTTAAATTACAACTTGCCAAATTATTTAAAGTGAAACACGTGAAATTGTATCTGAAGTTGCAGTTAAAACCATTTTAATATAATTTATAGACACCCTAGTCACGTCATCAAATGAATGCAATACTTGTGTTTCCATTGTTACTAGTGAAACCAGATTTTTTAAAAATATGTTTGAAATCCTGAATTAAATATAGCACTATCTTATAATCTAATAATTAGTAATTTTTATATGTAAAATGTTTAAAGCATTATATAGTACTATCGATAATGAACAGTTAACGTTAAAATTATATTTCCTTTCAATAAATTTACAAGATTTATCCTTGTTTAGCAAAGATTATTGCCCACATAATTGCCGAATTTATCACTATATCTAAAATCTTTAACATTTGGGCACAACAAGAATTAATAATTTCAGTACGGAACAAGTAAACCTTTATTTGAGTAACTGAAATTTAAATCAGTATACACACCGATATAGGGGCCTATTCTGTAAACAGTCTGTTAAAATTAAAGGCTTTTAAATCGATGGTATCTATGGTAACATGAGAAATTCGTCATCAAACTGGTAGTTTATTTTTTAAAGTACTTTTAACATTAACAAAGAAGTTACAGAATAAGGTTTTATAGATTAGAAACTATTTGTATTACTTGCTCTTTTTACTATACATCTTATGAAACATTTGTGAACAAGATTCCAAGAAAATCAACCCTCCGATTTTTATGAAACTTTGCACAAAGACCTTATTTATGATTCTGAAGATCTGATTAAATTTTGAACATGAAAAAGGCTGTTAACCTACACAGATTTTTAAATTTTTTAAATATTTAGAAAAATATTTACTTTACAAAATTCTGTTGTTTATCAATTTAATTATACACAACTTTTGTTTAAATTATTTTTTTGATTAATTAATTACTGAGATATAACAATTACGTGACACTAATTATTGTAAAAGTATCTTTACCAATATTAATTTACCAAGTTGTTGGAAATTCTATTGTCTATAGCTTTTGTTTGAACTATTATTTTAAAAACACTAATATTATTTTCGCTTAACGAAGCGATGTGAAGTTCTGCGGTAAACGCTTGTTTTGTAATTGTTGTTAGGTTGTAAAATACAAATAAAATTTAATTTATTTTAAATTTTAATTCAAATTTGAGTGCATTTTGATATGATTAAATACGTAGGAATTTGAACATGCAGTTTTAACTCGTTTATTAATACATCAGATTGCCGAGTAATTAAATTAGTTTATAACCTGTGGATTTTATTAAATTTCTAATCTTCTAAGGTGGACGAGATGTTTGCAGTTTGCAAAGCAATGTTAATTAAATTACTGATTGCAAGGTGCCGTGAGTAACGTTTTGCACTTTTCTTGCAGCACAATTTAAGGATTTCATTTTCTTTTACAAGTTTGCCCCAAATACAGTTATAGTGAAGCACATATTAAGACCAAAACGAAGGGCGACTGAAATTCGAAATGTGTTGTTGTGTAGCAAGGTTCCCAATGATCTTGTTGGAAAAACAGTTAGTCAACCACTTGATTTGCCCTTTAAGGAGGCTTGGTGTCAAGCTGAGTCTGCTAGTAAAGAAAATTTAAGCTGCTTCAAAAACGAGAAATTTTGATGTCATCATAATCTTTTTGATAATCAAGGTTTTTGGGAAAACTCTGATATAGCGAGATCCACACGTCCTGAGTTTGTTGAAAATGCGTTACGTTTGACCCGAAAGATGGGTAACTACGAGGTGGTTTGAAAATATCCTGCAAAAATAAAATCTACATAATTTTTTGAGACAAACTCTTATTATTGTTCAACATAGTCTTCTTTGAGGCTTATATACTTTGTCCAACGTTGCTCGAATTCGTTGATCCCTTCCGAATAATAGGATTTGTCCAAGTCTATAAAATAGAAGTTTGTTTCTGCATTCACCTCTTTGTTTAAATAAATTTTTTTTCCACAAGCCATTTCTTCAGATTGGGGAACAAGTAATAGTACGAGGGAACCAAATCTGGAGAATAGGAAAAATGCGAAACGAGTTAGAACCCTATTTTCATCAATTTTGCGGTCAAAACTGCTGAGGCGTGAGCTGGTGCGTTGTCGTAATGAAAAAGGACTTTTTGGGGAGCGAATCGTAGCCGTTTTTCTTGCATTACCCGTTTATTTGAAATGTCCACAGCACTAGCAATCTCACACACCTTCACTCTTCTGTCATCCATCGCCATATCATGGATTTTATTAATGATTTCTGAAGTAGTGGCCTTAACAGGGCGTCCAGAACGTTCAGCGTCGTTTGTGCCCATATGGGCACTCGAAAATTTTGAAATTACTTATAAACTGTTTTAGTTGATGGTGCAAAATCACCATAATGTTTATAAAGTTTCTCTTTAGTCTTCTGAGGCGATTTGCCTTTCATAAAGTAATGTTTAATCAACACACAAAATTTTTTTTCGTCCATTTTTTGAAATTCCCTCGGCTTCTTCAATTGAGACAAATGCCAAACACAAAAAAATAGACCGATTTGGCTGAAACTTAGTGTGTGTTCTTCAAAGAGATGCTACTAGCTGAAAATAACCTCGATACGCACCAGTAGTGCCATCTCTTTGAGTTTGCACGGACTTCCAAACCACCCTCGTAGTATTGACTAGTTTTATTATACAATTAACAGAGCTTAGGAAGGCGGGCAGCATAACGTCAGCAACTTTCCGAATTCCAATTCCTCCATGTCTAATGGCAAAAAAAATGAGTATCCATTTATCATCTGCAATAGGAGAGTTCACGATTGATTGAACAATATCTCGCATTTCTACATCAATTTTTCTAAGAATGATTGAGCTGGTTCACATAGGTGTGGTCAAAGAAAGTACGTAAGTTTAGGGATGACAAAGCAGTTTTTAAGATACGCCACAGTTAATAGATTTCAAACGTTGAAACAATAGTTGTAGCTGTTCTGGCTTCTTGCGGAAACAATGATCCGTGTGTTCAAAGGTCAGTGGGCTGCCTAAAGCCCCATAATCTTTACCAATAATTTTTATACACGGAGCAACCTCACGGAAAGAATCAATGACCGATTAACCAATTTCCGAGCAAAAATATAATTCGCATTTGCTTGGGTTGATTTGTAAGCCAAACGATTTCAGGTTTTCCCGCTAATGTACCATCATCGAGGTATCACACGTTGAGCTCGGACGACAGAAATTCTAGAATATGATGTATAGTAACACTGAAAATCATGGGTCCACAAAAGTCACCTTGTTGTCTTCCGACTTGAAAGACGATTTTCTTTACCCCAAAAATTTAGGTTGAGGGTTTAGGCAAGCATTGAAACATAAAACTGTAAATTGCAAGAGCTTTTTTTTTATGTCGGACAGCATGGTATCACGTTTAATACTATTAATAGTATTTAACATTACTAACAAGGGAAAAGGGTTTTTACTGGCGGACAAAAGTATATAACTGGCGAGTCGAAGACGAGCCTGTCACTCTGGATTTAGACAAATATATTGTAATCACTCTAAGAGAGACCAAAAATTTAACAACTAGGAAGTTCTCAATAACCGACGATAGGTGTAGTTCTTAACCATTCGTCACATTTAGAAAATATGTGGCCATGAGGCCCTAAAAACTACAAACCATTCATTTAGACAAACTGGGGCAACTATATGGTTTGTTGATACAGGTGGTGACATATTGTAACGTTCCAAATATTTTAAACATTTAGGCATTGATTAAATAAATATTTTTTGTAAATAAAAAAAAAAAAAAAAAAAATTAATAAAAAAAATAAAATAAAAAAGAAATAAAAAAAAAAAAAGGGGGGGGGGGGGGGGGGGGAGAGGGTGAAAAGGGTGGAAAAAAGGGGGTGGGTTATTTTTTTTTGTTATTTTTTAAAAAAAAAAAAAGGGGTTATTAATTTTTTTTTAATTTAAGTAGTTAAGGTTAAAAAAAAAAAAATTTATTTAATAACAAAAATAAAAAAAAAAAAAAAAAAAAAAAAAAAATAAAGTGAAAAGGGGGGGGGGGTAAATTTAGGAAAAATGGGGTGTTGTTTTTTTATTTTAAAAAAAAAAAAAAAGTTTAGGGTGGTTTTATAATTGGGATAAGAAAGTGTGTGTCTATATAAATAAAAAATTATTTAAATAGTAGGGGGGAAAAAGATTGGAAAGGGGTTTTGGGTTTTTGTAAAAAAAGTTATTTTGTTTGTTTTGGGGAAAATGGTTGTATATGTAAATAATTTTAAACTTTTTTTTGTTTGGGGGATTTAAAGAAAAAATTGTTTTGTTAATTTTATAAAAAGTAGAACGCTGACAGCTCGACCTTGAAAGTTGCCCTGAGGGTACTTCCACTTGACGTCATCTGTGACCTCGCCTTGTACGTGTATGAGGTGATTTTGAATGACATCATCGATGACCTCGCCGTTAACGTGTACTAGGTCTTTTGGAAATTTTTGCTGACGTCAATGCCGGCAGGGATTTTTGGGAAATTTTAATTAACGCCACTTTGGCATAATGACGTACGTCTTACCTTGAAATAAAATAGTGCAATAAAGATAAAAAAATATATATTTGTCTCTCTCATTTACATACATATTACATTCAATACTACAATACATGAAAATATTAAGCAAACGTTGGATCACATGGACATCTTCTTCTTCTTCATCTGCTCGCGATGGAGATGTGGTACTGCTGCATCCTTCTTCAACGCACATATTTCCCAACGGTCTTCATCTTCTGTAAATCGAAAAGAAATTAAAATAAACACTAAATGTAATAAATTGAATGGAAATTTTTAAATATTTAATAATGAATCATAAAAAATCATAACTTAGCGCTGTAAAAATTAAAAAAATACACAACGTAAAACAATATGGCGGAATTAAAACTTATCTAATGAAATGAATTGATTAATAATTAAGTTGCGACATCTAGTGCCGCCTCATACTATCATTCGAAATGTAAAATAAAATGATTAAGATTGTTGTTTATTAAAGAAGTAATCTTACAATCCAAAAATTAATGTTATAAAACTAAAAAATTTTAAATAAAAATGTTGAGACGTATGTTAAATAATTAATCACGATATAAAAAATTAGCGCTGTAACACTAAAAATGTTCAAATTCAAACAACAAAAGTGGTGGAATTATAAGAAAGAAATTTGTAAAGTGTAAATTATAAAATAAAGTAAATAAAAAAAACTACAAGTTCTTGGTTGATAAAATGAATTTTGAAACTGATTAAGAAAAATTAGATGTTGAATACGATAATGTGTTTGAACAAAATCAAAATTACAACATCATGCAAAGGTAATATTAAAATCAAAAATTAACGACACGCAAAATAAAAAAAAATAATCAACGCCAAACAAGCAGAATTAAAAGGAATTACTACATCATGCATTACAGAATAACGTTTATAACACGGTTCATAGATTAAAAAAAACAAATTTTGTAACGTAAAATCGAAACTTAGCGCTGCAAAGATAAAAATACTCAACGTTAAAATCAAAATGGTTGATTTAAAAACAAACACAAATAAAAATTTTAAATTAAGAAACTAATATTTAAAAATAATAAAGCAGAGTTAAAATAAAAAAAAATAATTAAAAACGTACTTACCCCTACATACACGAGATCTGACACTACCGGTGGTTGAAAATAAACTGTAATATTGTAATTAGAAATCGTAATTAGCCCTAATCACGTCACGCGGTATTTTCCTTCGCTGTGCGAATGACGTGTACCTGCATACCGAAACGATTAAATAAATTTTCTATTGTCATATTGTTAAACGAATCTTAAAAATAATTCTAAATAGATAAAACTTTGAGAAAAATTGGAATACGTTAGCAATCTATAAGAATAATGTGCAAACGAAAAACTGTAAACATTTCTGCCGTGGTAAATTAAACGAATTTTAATAATTGTACAACTGCAATCTTTTTCAACATCACTCTGTAGCTCTAAACTAAACCAACAGTAAATTGGATGAACCATATAGATGAATAATAGATAAAACAAAAACTTATTTACAAAATTAAAAATTAAAAAGTTATTTAAAAATAAAGGAATAGTTTTTCAAAAACAAAAATGTTAAAATGCACTTTTCAACTATTAGAAATTTGTCGATGGCCATTAATCCACAAGGACTATTAATGTTTCGCTGGTGAAATTTTAACGACACTAATGAATAATTGACATTCCTCTGCTTTCAAAAATGCATAGTTTCTAGTGAATCATTGCAAATATTTAAAAATAATGTAAAATTTTAAGAAAAAACGTAAAAAGATTTCATTCAGAATTTTGTTTAAAGAAAACAATAAAGTACATTCGACAAACGAACCATCAACAACAAATGCGTGACATAAGAATTAAACATGTTCTAAAAATGATTTCGCGTTTCCGTTTACAAAATCGGAAAAACTAAACGTAAAATGTAAAAAGTTACTCAAACAAACTAAAACTGATGTAAAAATATGAAACAGGGTACAGCAATATTTTCAATTTAAACATCTAAAGTCTTCTTAAGAAAACAAATTATAGATTTTATGCACTGATTGAAATATAGTTTTGGAATAACAAATTGTTAGCCTTTATTGAAAATATAGCGGGAATAAACAAATTAATTCCTTATTTCTTAAATTGTTATTCAAGTAAAACATAAACCTTTAAACAAAATGATGTTAAAAAACCAATAGTTACACCTAACAACGGCTTTTTACTGCTTGACAAATACATTCGAATTTACAAATTCTTTTGTTGTTTAATACATACTTACAAATTTAATAATTTTTAGGGTATAGAACGTTAATGATCATTGATCTTAAGTAGGAAAACTACAGATTTTCATCTGAATTTCAAAATTTCTTATATTTTACGCCACAACTAAAAAAACTAGAATTAAATTTAACTAGAATTACTCAAAATATGCGTTAATTAGAATGCATCGATAAAATACCCAAATTACGTGACGTCACAAACTTAATTATCCAACAATCTTCACCATTCAATAAATTTAATTTACTAACTTCCAAAATCATTTATGAAACTCAAGGAACATTTAGTTTCTTTAATGTATATTCTACAAACATCAAAATCTCAAATCCAAAAATTCCAAATTTATACTCTTTACCTAAAATACATAAAACCAACCATCCTATTAGACCAATAGTTAATTACAAATCTTCACCAACATACTTTATTTCTAAATTTCTATCCCGCGTTATATCAAAAGAAATTAATTTCAAACCATCTTATTCTATCAAAAATACAATTAAATTAGTAGAAAATTTATCTAAACCGAGAATCATTCTAAGGAAGAGTATAAGACGTTTACAAAAAAAATTTTATTATTACGGTAGTGGTTCTAACAAAAATCAAAAGAAACATTACAACGATAACGCATAAGATTCTTTTGTAACATGTAGGCGAACACATAACAATGATGCTAAGTATCTCGAAATGTACACGTTTGACAAATGCAATTTATCACATTGAAATTTTTGAATTATACATTAAACATCATAGTCTTCAAACTTTATTCACAATGCAAGAGTTTATATTGAATAAAGTAAAAGATGTTAACTCACATAATCTGAACCTTGAATGATTCTGTAATGATGTTCAATCAGCTTCAGATGACGAATATAAAAATTTGAAGGAAGCAATTAAATATGTTTTAAGATATACTAAAAACTTATTGTTACACGACTTGTACTATACTTACTAATTTTCTAATTGATGAAATTAAAAATACGACTTCGTGAATAATCAAAATATACATATTTTATATTTATACTAACGTGAATGTAAATAAAGTATTTCCAATATAGATCATACGGGTCTTGTATGATCACATATAGTTAATTCTTAGCCCTGGGCAAGCTTACCCATATACACTATCTGCTAAACATAATTTCATGATGTATCGCATATGTAATTGATTTTTGGGTAGTCAACAGTTACGTTGTGATTATATGATTTTTAACGTTAATGAATAGACTAAAATTTAAAAAAAAAAAAAAAAAAACACTGCATACACACTTAAACAACATTGACGAGGAGCTGATCATTTCAGCATCTTCGTCATTACCTTCCCAGGATTCTATTTCATGTAATGCCTTATTTATAAATAAATAAAAAGATTCGATTTTTAACCTTTGCAATAGGCCTGTATCACAATATTTAATTCTTCAAAAATTTTGTGTAAGTATATCATCTATATTTGGCGGAAAAGGTACAATAGGAAAACATCTTTATTTAAAACGTGCCAATGAAAAATGTAATTATAGACAATTCTTTTGTTAAACTACAATCTTTAATACTCTTTGAAGAAAATCAGATTCTGCACGTCTACACAATTAAATTAAAGATAATGGTGTACTTAATAAATTTTATTTTGCTTTATACAATGTTAAATAATAACAAAACTATTTACACTTTTGGTAAAATATTAACGTAAACAATAACAATAGTTACTATTATGTAATAATAATGATAATATTAATTTGTGAGATTTTCTAAAATTACAAAGAAAATAAATCAATTACCTAATGAGACCAAAAACGTTATTAAAATAAATTTCTTAATACACCTTAAATTTTCTAATTAGAAACAAATATAACTGTGCGATCAAAAATGTAACTTTTACTAAATTAGTCATACTAATTGTTTCAGCAATGCTATATAATACAGATATTCTATTTTAAAAAAGCTAGTTTTATTTTCATATTCAGCAAGAAGCAATGGTTCGACCAAAAATAACCAAGTCTATGAACGCGTTAATTACTCGTTTATTAAAAATCCTAGAATTCTAAATAAAGTGCTGTGTAAATTTGTTTCGTGTTTTAAACCTACAACCTCGTGGAATAATTATCAAACAAAATATTTAAAATTAATCACTTACAAATATATCACTAACCTTTTAAAAGCAAACGATAATAAATTGTTATTAAAATTGAAGCATGAAGAAACTGCCGAAGAGTTTCTTTTTAACGAACAGTCAAAATGGGACCAATTAGAAGATACATATATACAGTATAATCCGGAAACTAAAGAAGTTACAACTTTTATACTTCCATCTTTTATCAATAGTGATGACGAAGAAACCGACATCGATTTAGATACTGATGACGACGAAGATAATGGTAGCGATGACGATGAAAATAGTGAGGAAACAGATGACACAACAAAATCAAGACCATCGATTTCGTATACCAAATCCAAACGATCAATATCAAGTGCTCAACCGTTAACGCCTTTAAAAAAATTAAAACTGGGAAAGAACACTTCCAAATATACTACCGACATTTCTTCAGAGTTCGAAACAGAAGCTGATAAAGTACTTCAACAAAATAACAAAGTTGTATTAAGTTATTTATTCGATAAAGATAATGAAAGCGTTTTCAAATTGTTACTCAACAAACTTGAAAAATGCTCAATTTGTTGGGAGATGAAACCATTAAAAGATTTCCATTATATCGTTGAATGTTCTCATTCTTTCTGCCACACTTGTATGAATACCTTAATATCCAATACGACAACACCTGGATGTGCTTGCGCTATTTGCAGAAAAATATTTTTAAGGGTGTGAAAATGTCATACGATACACGTTTCAAAGTATCGCATCAAATATATTTCAAGAACGATTAATTGTATATTATATCTCGTATTGTAAAACATATATAATGTATTTTATAAACAACAATATATTGTTTTAATATTATAATTTGCAATATTTACAGTATTGTATCTTGTAAATCGTTACTTATTTAATATTTATGCGGCTTAATGTATATATAACTTTATACACTATTATAAACTACAAAATGCAATCAAATATATAACTTTGAATATTAACATAATAGTTATTTACTATACAAGTACTACATTTGAGTGAAAGTAATCCTACATTAAGTTTGAACTAGTCTAATTCAAAAACATAACCGATAATGAAATAAATAATAATAATAAATAAAAAATATTCGCCATTTATCCCCTCAAAGGATCTGTAGCATAACGTCTAATTTTTCAAAAATCTTTTGCAGAAAAAACATCTTTATTTGACGAAAAAAGATACAATTACAAACCATTGCATTTAACTAAAAATCTCTAAATTTTGTATTTACCGAATTAAACCTGAGTCATAGACTTCAAAGCGCATTTGTTGTTAATAGGGTATTTGACTACTATGTTCCAAATTTTAAATATCAATTAAGTTTGGCGCAAAAACGCAGGTTAACTTCATGTTTCATTAAAAGGTATTTACACTAATATGGCTTCAATGTTACTTGAAGAATACAGCGGTGACGATAATGATTAAGAAGCTTTCTTATTTATATTTTTATAACAAAATGTAAATTTTACAAATCAAACATAGTTGTAAAATATAATGGTTTTAATAATAAATAAAATTGTATAATTTTGTTAATTAAAAAGATACTCGATAAAATCCAAGACTTCGATTATGCCTTCAGGCAACTCCTCTTCAAATTCCATTTCATCAGCGGCTATACTCGATGCCTCCTCTTCAGGGTTATCTATAAATTGAATTGCATAAATGTACAAACAAAAGAATATTGTTTATAGGTACCTTCAGATGAGATCGAAATGATTTCAATGGCGCTTTCGTCATCTTCCGATTCACGCAAAGTTTGTCGATCCGCTACACCAAGTAATTCGTCCTCGTATAACCCCTCGCATTAGAAGTACCAAATACATCTAGACAAATATACTGTTAACTTAATGATAACAAAATTATTATTTTACTAAGCAAGCAAAACCAAACATCTTACGAACTTTCCATACTTAAATTAATCGTCGAGTCTCATAACTGTCTTCAAACAGTCGGCCTTCTAACACAGGAAGATGCTCGTCTTTGGAATGCATATTACCGAATACTATGCATTTAGACATTTCCCAAAACATTTATAAGCACTTCAGATATTTAAAAACTTGAAGACAGTTAGACGACCGACGATTAGTACTAGCTATGGAAGAATTTATTTTGCTGAACAAAATATAATTTTGTTATCGATAATATATATTTGTCAATGCTACTCAAAGCGAAGAATATACCGAGCCAATGATTGGCAATCACGCTTGAATCGAATTAAAGATATTAACTCATTCTCTCACTGAATATAAAACAATATTCTTTAGTTTTACATTAACAATTATAAATAACAAGAGGCATCTACTATAATGGACTGAGAGGACGACCGACATCGAATAACTGGAAATCATTTGATATACCATTAACAAGAATATACAATTTTATTTGTGTAAAAAACGTATATTTTACAACTATGTTTGATTTGTAAAGATCACATTGTTATACCAATATAAATAAGAAACTTCTTATCCATATTACCGCCTCTTCAAGCAATATGAAGCCATATAATCAATAATTCGACAAGAAACATGAATTAACTTTTACCAAGCAATTGACTATTAGAAGAACAACAGTCAAAGCCTTACAACAAATGCCTTAATCATACTCATTAAACTAACAAAATAAAATATTAAATTGATTTTTTGTTAAATAGTGTTTTTCTGCATACGAAAAAGAACCAAGACCTTGAGATACAACAGATATTTATTTATTATTATTTTTTCATATCATATGATTATAGTTCAAACAATGTTTTTCTCTCACTCAAATGTACTACTTTATACAAATAACTATTAGTTAATATTCAAGGTATCATATTTGATTGCATTTTGGTTTATATAATTATAAGTTATATACATTAAGCACATAAATATTAATAAAATAACGTTTACAAGATACAATGCTGTAAATATTGCAGAATATATTAAAACAATATATTGTTGTTTATAAAAATACATTATATATGTTTTACAATACGAATTATAACTACAATTAATCGTTCTTGAATATATTGATACGACTACTGCGTGTATCCTAACGAATATTTTCTGCATAAAATAACTCAACCGTGCATTACAATTTGTTCGTATTAGAAATTACAATATTGTAGTGGCAGAAGAAGAGAACATTCAACGACTTGAAATCTTTAATGAATTATCTCCCAACAAATGAGCATTTTTCAGGATTAAGAAGTACAATGACTAAAACGCTTTCATATCTTATCGAAAAATACAACTAACTGTTTTTGATACTGACTCAGCTTCTGAATGTCGGCTATGAAGTGTTCTTTCCAATTTTAATCAAACTTAACAGGTCAGCGAGCGCAGTATGATCGTTTAATTTGTGACTACGAATCGATAGTCTTTTATTTTGTGATCATGTTTCCTCACTATTTCATCGTCATCACTCTATCATCTTCGTCATGTACAATCGTCGACATCGCAACTATGTAAAAGATGGAGTAAAAAAGTTGTAATTCAGTTTCGGATCTACTGTAAATGTTTCAATTTCCCATTTGATCGTTCGTTAAAAAATTTTTAATCTTCATCTTAATTTAACAACGGTACATCTTGCTAAAGTTAGTGATATTTGTAAGTGATATTTAAATATTTGTTTGATAATATTCCACGGGTCGAGTTTAAACAAGCAACACAGCACTTAAATTCTAAAACATGGCAAACAGTAATAGCTTGCGTTCATAGCTTGTTATTTTGGTCGAACCTTCTTGCTGAAAAAAAATAAAATAGAATTGTATTAATAGCATGCTGAAAAGTAATGCAATTAGTAAAGATTACATTTTGATCGCACATATTTTTTTCTAATAGAAAATTTAGGGTGTGATAAGAAATTTATTTTAATAACGTTTTTCTCAAACAGTAATTATTATTACTTTGAATTCAGAAAATCTCACAAGTAATATTATCATTATTACATAATGTAACTGTGTTGTATTACGTTAATATTGCCAAAAAGTGCAAATTTTTGTTATAATTAACATTGTATAAAGCAAATAAAATTATTAAATACGCCATATCTTTAATTTATTGTGTAGACGATGCGAAATCTGATTTCTTCAAAAGTATTAATAACAGTTTAACAAAAGAATTGTCTATAATTACATTTTTCATTAAAAATAAAGTGTTTCCTAACCATTGCCACCTTTCACTAAATAGATATATACTTACAAAATCACGAGAAGAATAAATATTGTGATACAAACTATTACAAGGTTAAAAATCGAATCTTTATTAAAATAAGGCATTACACAAAGACTATCTGGAAGGAAGACGAAATAATTCAGCTCACTCAATGTTGTTTAAGTATAAACAGTGTTTTTAAATTTAGTCTGTCATTAACGTTAAAATCATATAATCTCACCAACACAACTGACAAAACATACATTTGCGACATCATAATTAGTTTAGCGAAATAGTGTAAGAGTAGCTTGCAGGAAACTAAGAAACAATTATGTGATCATACAAGACCCGTATGATATAGAAATACTTTATATTACATTCACGTTAATATAAATAAAATATGATATTTGTTATTCACGAAGTCTATTCATCAATAGAAAATAGTAAGTATAATTACAAGTCGTAATAATTTTATATATCTTAAACATATTATTCTCCTTCAGGCACATATTATTCTCAACTGATTTAATCATTACAGAATCATTCAGAGTTCAGGTATGTGATTAACATCTTTTACTTTATTCAATAAGTACTTTGCATTGTGAATAAGTTGAAAGTATGTTATGTACATAATTCAAAAGAGCCAATGGATAAGCTACATTTAACATACTGCACTTAACATTCGATGTTTCACACATGTTCAAAGAATCTTATGCGTTATCGTATATTTCTTTTTTTGTTAGAACCACTACCGTAATAAATGTTTTTTATCTCTTATACTCTTCCTAGAAATGATTCTCATTTAGATAAATTTCTACTAATGAATATGTATTTTGAAGAATGAGATTTCAAATGATCTCTTGATATAACCGGAATAAATTAGAAATAATTGTTGATGAATATGATGGTCATACTAAAGATGGTTGATTTTGTATTAGTAAAGATATAAAATTTGGAATTTTAATTAGAGATTTTGTGTTTTAATATACATAAAGAAAACTAAATGTTCACAGATTTCATAATATGGAAGACATAAGTAATTATTGAATGGTGATGTTGAATAATAATGTGACCTCATATTTGGTATCGCATCGAATTACAGCATATTTTGAGTAATTCTATTAGAATTTAATTCTCAACTTTGGTGTGGCGTAAAATATAGAAATTGAGATCAGAGAAACTGTAGTCCTACTTAAATCATGATCATAACGTTCTCCTCTAAAAATTATTAAATTGCTAATATGTAAACAACAAAAATTGAAGCAAATAACATTGTCAACAGTAAAAACTTGATGTTAAACTACATTTAACTTTACATTTGTTAAAGGTTATTTTACTGAATAATAATTAAGAAATAAGAATTATTTGTTTATTCCCGCTATTCAATAAAGCTAACAATTGTTATTCCAAACATATTCAATAGATCTATTATTTATTCTAGAGACTTTAGATGTTTAAAGGAAAATATTGCTGTACCTTTCATATTTTACATCGGTACATTGTTGAGAACTTTACATTACTTGAATTCCGATTTTAAACGGAAACCAAAATCATTTAGAACATGTTTATTTCACACATTTTGATATTCGTTTCAACTAATACTTTTTTCTTTAAACAAAATTCGAAGAAAATCTTTACGTTTTCTTAAAATTTTACATTATTTACAAATATTTGCAATATTCACTAAGCTATGCAGCAGAATTCAGTATTCATAGTGTCGTAAAATCACCAGCAGCAACATAATATCCTCTGAAATGGCCACGACTAAATTCTAATAGTGAAAAGTCATTTTTAACATTTTGTTTAACAAAATTTCCATTTTAAATAATTCAAGTCATTATTTTCAAATATCTTTTTATCTATTTCATCTATGGTTCATCCAATTACTGTTGGTTAGTTTAGAGCTACAGATGCTGGAAAAGATTGCAGTTACAATATTAAAATTCGTTTAATTACCCGGCAGAAATGTTTACAGTTTTCGTTTACATTACTTATAGATCTAACGTATTCACTTTTCTCAAAGTTTTATCTATTAGAATTATTTAAGATTCGTTTAACAATATGACAATATAAAATTTATTTAATCGTTTCGGTATGCAGGTACACAATTCGCACAGCGAAGCAATACCCGTGAACATGAAAGCTTCACGATTTCTATACAACATTACAGTTTATTTTCAACCACCGGTAGTGTTCAGATCATGTAGGGTAAAGTACGTTTTAATTGAACACAAATATTAGTTTCTTAATTTAAAATTTTTATTTGTGTTTGTTTTTAAATCAACCATTTTGATTTTACACGTTGATATTTTATCTTTGCAGCATAATTCGATTTACGTTACAAAATTGTTTTACAATCTATGAACCGTGTTATAAACGTTATTCTGTAATGCATGATGTAGTAATTCCAATATCTACTTGTTTGGCGTTGATATTTTTATTTGCGTGTCGTTAATTTGATTTTAATATTACCTTTGCATGATGTTGTAATTTTGATTTTGTTCAAACACATATCGTATTCAACATCTAATTTTTCTTAATCATTTTCAAATTCATTTTATCAACCAAGAACTTGTAGTTTTATTTACTTTATTTATAATTTACACTTTCACAAATTTCTTTCTTATAATTCCACCACTTTGTTGTTTAATTTGAACATTTTCGTGTTACAGCACTATTTTTATATCGTGATTAATATTTAACACGTCTTTATTCTGTTTGATAATTTTGGATTGTAAGATTACTTCTTTAATAAACAACAATCTTAATCATTTTATTTTACAATTTCGAAAATGATAGTATGAGGCGGCACTATATTATTCAATTCATTTCATTAAATAAGTTTTAATTCCGCCATGTTATTTAACGTTATATCATTTTAATTTTACAGCGCAGGTATAATTTTTATGATTCATTATTAACTATTTAAAAAATTTCCATTCAATTATTACATTAGTGTTTATTTTAATTTCTTTCATTTACAAAGAGAAGAGTGGAAGAAATATGTGCGTGAAGAAGATGCAACATGTACCATCTCCCTCACGAGCAGATGAAGAGAAAGAAAGAATGTCCATGTGATAATCCAACGTTTGCTTAAATATTTTCATGTATTATGTATTAAATATAATCATATGTAAAAGAAGAGACAAATATATATTTTTATCTTTATTGCACTATTTTATTTCAAGGTAAGACTACGTCGATATGCCAAAATGGCGTTAATTAAAATTTCCCCAAAATCCCTGCCGGCATGACGTCAGCAAAAAAATTCAAAGACCTAATTACGTTAACGGCGAGGTCATCGATGATGTCACAAATCACCTCGTACTACGTACAAGGCAGGAGTCATCAGAAAAGGAAAGCAGGTCCAAAGGTCGAGCTACTGCCATATTCTACTGATAATTATTTTTTAAACTTCGGTGTCTTAAATTTAAAGTAATTCAATTTAATTTAGAATGTCCTTTTTTGCCAACATGTTCTTATAAAACAAGTCGTTTGTTGAGTTTAGTTGGTGGTTTCAAATTTTATCCACCCTTAAAAGGTTGTTTTAAATAAAAAAATATAGTGCTTAAGGTACAATTGTTAATTACGTAATTAAGTTCGGATTGTATGACCTGCTCGATCTTATGTAACCTTGGGAACCGGAATTGAAAACGTTTCCCAATATTAACTCTAAAGCACAGGTGGAAGTCATCACGGATTGCAAGAGCTACGTAGACGATTCCATTCACAATAAAATTGAATTGTCCAAAGAGAATGTTTCCCGTCAGCAATCTACGGCATGTACTTCGGCAGAGAAGTCTCATGAAGATACAAACGAAACATTACCAGACATAAACTTTAATACTAGTGAAAACCAGTGGCGGCTTGTCCATATGGTCATTTAGTCAATGACCTCCCAAAAATTTTGACAATATATAAAAAATATTCATTATTACGTGTTTTATTAAAATAGGTAATTAAGTCACTCAAAGTACAATAACTTAAAATTTATCGGCCGTCGTTAGTAATTCATCCTCTTCAACCTTGGGCTGGCGGTGCGAATTGTCCTCATTAAATTAGATCTACTGGAAAAACTCAAAAACGTGCAGCGCCCGAATAAACGCGAACGTCCGAAACAATAATCAACTTTGGGTCTGCAGGCGGGTCCCGCAGTTTACGTTGACTTCGTATAAAGTGTACAACTACGCTCGATTTTGATTCGATTTTCGCATGTTTTAAATCAATTTAAGAATTTATATTGATATGTTTTACTGTTGTTGTGTTGTTTTGTACAAAATACTATTTTTGATTCGCGTGTGCATGCGCTATAATAGAAAATGTCGGTAGTGCAGAAAATTAAACAACTAAAAGTGCTAACAAACTTAATTTTACAAAATTAGTTGAGTTCAAGGCAAATGGTATTCCTTTGCCAGAACTAAGGGTTTACGACAAACTAGCAAGGACAAAAATAAAGATGTTCATCGAAACTTTCTCAAGGTAATGTACGATTTAGCTAACTGGATATGTAGTTGTGAAGTATCAAATGTATTTTACTGTTTTGTTTGTTTATTATTTTCTAAAGACTCGTCAGACTCGCTATAGTGCAAATCCGGTGTAAGAGATTTAAAACATTTAAAGAGGAAATAAAAAAACATGCTTCGTCTACTTAGAACACATGAAATGCTCGGTAAATTTTGCAACCGTTCAGAAATGTTGATATTCGTACCGCTGCATGCTTCAGAAAATCCTTAGAGTTTTATGGATGTTTCAAAAATATATTTTGAACAAATTGTAGATTGTATAAAATTTTGCGGTGCATTTGAGTTATTTATATTTTTTTTAAGTATGTCTATTTTTTAAATTAATTTTGACCTCCCAGTATGATTGACCACGAGCCGCCACTGGTGAAAACAGTAACTGCACTATGATATTTAATGTTTATAATGATAGTAATGAGACACAATGATCCAATGTTGATAATTAAATCAATCTTAAAGACTGTTCTTTCAATTTCACAATATTATATTATAGAAACACTGGCTAACTTGTAAAATTTTACTGGTTAGCCAGTTAAGAAGCATTTACAAGATAACTATAGTAACGCATTTTTGAAATCGATTTGCAGGCAAGTTTGACAACTAAACGACGATAAGTGCATCCAACAGCAATTGGACGTAAGCCACCATTGTTCGTGTTAAGTGCACAAAAAGAAGCTCCGTATAAAATGTCACAAATACCCGAAAAAGCTTGACCGGGTAGAATTAAATTGGCTAGTTTGGTGAGCGAGTTCGTAAACGTTCACTAGCGTTAGAATTTGATAGTGATAACAAATCCTTTAGGTACTGTGGACGTAACCTATAAGTTCCACCTGCGGATCGATTTGGAAAGGAGAAATCGGCCTCTTTCATTTGTTTTGGAAAAATTGTTACAGTGTTTATATCAGGATCCGGGGGATTAGGAAAGTTTAGACTGCGGAAAGGTTCGGGGTGCTTCAACTTCCAATTTTCATACGATAAGAAACTGTAAAAGGTCAAGTATTCTTTGAATGCCAGAGTTTCCACGACTTCACGTATTATTCCCTCTAAAACTTTTGACTCCACGCGCCAGCTAAGAGTAAATACAGCTTATGAATTAATGTACGAGTACTATAAGTAAGCATTTTAATGCGTCGAATGGTCTTAAAGTATCTATAAAATTGGCTCAAACTTTCAAATTACTAGCAATGTTTTGATTTAAATTGGTAAATATAGGAAGGGACTTTGTCGTGGTTGTGATAGAACTTTGATTTTGTATTTATTTGTCTTAAAATTATGGCGTTAAAAATGCTATAAAATGTACAAATTCTAACAAAACAAAAAGTAAGCATTTAAAAAAAGTAATACTACAGCCGAAAGCCCCCAAGTTTTGTCTTTCATAAAACATTAAGTTTTACTTCATAGTTGGGGCTGCCTCCTTGTTGTGACTTAACGGTTTTCACAAGTTTTCTATATAATACGCTGGTTTTTTGGGTTGATTACACATTCATTTTCTTGATTTGCTGTTAGAACTACAACTTACAACTAAGAACTAATTGGCACGATATTCGGTTACTAAGTTAGTCAAACCTTAAATCGGTTTAAATGCTAAACACGCAAGCAAACATGTGTGTTTCATTTCTCTGAAACATACACGGTTGCTTGCCCTCTCCTTGAGAATGTCTACAACATTTTTCTATTTTTCTAACAAATAAATTTATAAATTTCTGGTAGTAATAATCGAAACACGAGCATTACATTCAGACGTTAATTCGGGGACATGTTCCATACCCATTTACAAAATTATAACAAAATTTTGATATTTATAATATTAACTTAATTAAGTTTTTTTTTGTTTTTTCAGGAATACTTTAAAGAAATTGTTTTTAGAATCTTGAGAGGGTATAATATCATAAAAGGTTTTGCCGAGGATTCATCCCTGCATATGGAAGTTTTATCAGAATGTAATCAGAACTTTCAATAAAAACATGTAAAATTAAATGTAAAGTTGTAGTTAAAGCATTTTAATATAATATAGGCCGCCCTAATCACGTAATGTATGAATACCATTATCCCTACCAGAAATTTGTTAATATATGTTCTAATAGTTAACAATTTTTATATGTAAAATATTGAAAGCACTACTTTTAAATAGTGAACAGTTAATAATTATATTTTTTCAATTAATTTACAAATTTGTCTTTGTCTAGCAAAGATTATTGCCCACTTAATTGCCGAATTTATTACTATATGCGAAAATCTTTAACATTTTGACACAACATGAAATAAGAACTTCAGTACCGTACACGTAGAGCTGTATTTGAAATTTAATATAAGTCTTCACTGAAATATATAAATCAGTACACACCGATATAGATTTTTAAATATTTGTATTACTTGCATCTAAATGCCTAATATAATAGTAACAATGCTCCCCAATAAAAACTGCAATAAATATTATGGATTCTCTTGTTCCTTGAAAGTAAAAGTAAATTCTAATTAATCGAAAAAAATTTTTAAGTTTTCTTAACAAAACTTCAACAGTTGGTTATTTGTTGGATTCTGGACTACCAATGGAATTTAATTTACTTTAAATTTAGTTCAAATTTGAGTGCATTTTGACATGAAAAATGTCATTAATATCAGCTCCCGGTTAACTACTATCTTTTAATTAAATCTTTTGTCATTTAAAAAAAATCCAAATACGAAAGAATTTAAATATGCAGTTTTAACTCGTTTATTAATATATCAGATTATGAATTAGCTATAACGTCTAAGCTTGTAAATTGCGAATTAGTTGCCTACTCTGCTTTAAATTCTTATTTTAAAGATATGTACGTAAACGGTTTTTCGGAGGTAGTCAAGACAACCTTTCCGGTTATTATTGAAAATATTTTTCTTCTTTTCGTTTAAGTGACACTATTGTATTAGATTACATTTGCATTGTTTTTTGCCTAATGCCTTTTCTATTATTTTAAATTTCATTTATTCAAATTATTTTTAGTTAAAATTAATTCACTAACGGTATACCTACGTACAAAATACGTCTATATTTTTGATTTAACTTTTTTTAATTTCACCGAGTCAGAACTTTTTAAAAATATCTATTTCATGTACATAAAGTTATTTTAAAGAGAGTTTAAACAACTCAAAGGAACCTTCAAGGTCTCAAGGTGTTCATCTGCAAAATAATATTAAACCAAAGTTCCCTAAACATTATTCAAAGTAAAAAAAAAGACAAAGTAATAAATAATGCTAAACTTCAAAGATTATCTTTTTTTTTGCTTTAAGCAAGTGAAAGCTTTTTCTAATTTTTACGGATTCTCAATCTGTCCTGTCGTTAATTCTTTTATCTTTTAATCATGGTTTTATCTACTACCCCAGTCAATAGAGCAAAGAATAAGTAAATTGTTGACAAAAATAATAGTAGGATATCCCTGCGCCATGTAATTATAAATAGTATAAAGTACCTTATATTTATGTTTTTATACCAAAAATGAATTGTCATTATATTGTTAATTAACATTTAAATGCAAAAAAAGTGTTTCTTCTCAACCATTTTTTCCAGAGAATGAACCAACATTAATGGTGTAAAAAAGATAGTAGAATAAAAATACAATTAAAATAAGTACCAATTCGACTCGATCAGGTAATAAATTTCGAGAAAAAATCTGAAAAAGTGAAAAATTTAGATTTTTCTTTTAAATTCGTAGATCCGTCATTTTTGATATATAGCATAAATTTTTTGAGGAAATAGGAGATAATGATACGTACTTAGTGTGTGCCAAACCCTAAAATTTATGCAAAATTACGATTTAATTTTTATAAAGCAATATATTCAATCCAGGCTGAATGCTCATGTGGTCGTCCGATTGTCAGAACTAAGATATGTAAAGTTGAAATAGGAAGGAACAAAACGTATATTCTCATTTCTCGATAAAATGATATTTAACACCCCAAAAAGCATGCAAAGGTGACTGAAAATCACCGAGTATGAGAAAACGGCGGAGTAGTAGGGGTACCCGTCCGCTAACGCCGTTTGAGGCGATTTTAATTTATATAAGCGCGCTGAAACGGGTACTCCCACTACTTCCCCTTTTTTGCTTTTGGTCATTTTCAGTCATCTTTGCATGCATTTTTTCATGGTAAATATTATTTTATCGAAAAATGAGAATACACATTTGTTTCTTTCTATTTCAGCTTTAATGACAATTGGACGACCACACGAGAATTCAGCCTCGATTGAATATATTGCTTTAAAAAAATTAAATCGCAATTTTGCATAAATACGGGTTTTACACACAACAAGTGAGTTCTATTTTCCTGAAAATTTATGCTACATCTCAAAAATGTTGGATGTACAATTTAAAAAAAAGAAATATTTTACTTTTTCCTAATTTTTCTCGAAAATTTATTACCTGATCAAATCGAATTAATGCTCATTTATTTGTATTTTTATTCTCTACAAGTTTTGTTTTCATATCATTAATGTTGGTTCCTACTCCTTTCTTTCAGGAAAAAAAGTTGAGAAAAACACTTTTTTGCATTTAAATTTTAATTAACAATATAATGACAATTTATTTTCGGTATGAAAAATGAATATAAGGTACTTTATAACTATTTACAATTACATGGCTTATGCAAGTATCCTACTATTATTTTTAATCAAAAATATATCTCTATTTACTGTACTATACATAATCTTTTCTTGTTTTAAATAGTAGTTTTTGAGATTGTTTAACGTTTCTGCCAAAAGATAATCCAAAGAAGTTAATTCGGTATTTTGTTATTAACCTTTTATTAACTCTTTCTAACTCTTCCTAGTTAGAAAATGCTGTGAAAAGTAAATTATTTATAAACTGAAACTTTAGTCACATTAGTCAGAATGACAAGTATGAAATATTTGTAATTTGACATTTTTATTCTGAACAAATTTTCTAACCTTAAATTAAAATTTTCAATTTTTTTAACAAATGGGTTCGATTGCTCCAATTAGTAGTTTTAATTGAAAGTTATTCTTTTTTTTAAAGAAATCTTCTTGTGGTGGAAGTGAAAGAGGAAGTCTTTGTACAGGAGTAGTAGTGCCAATGTTTCACCCCTAACAAATAGAGGCTTTATCAAGGCCAATTATCAACTACTAAAAAACCTATTGCCCGTTTTTAAAAGCAAAATTTTGGTACTAGTACTCCTATACAAAAATTGTCATTTTCATTTCAATCCCAGGAAGATCCTTACAAAAAGGAATAACCTTTTAGTTTCTTCCCTTATTCTTACACGTGCCGGTTTAAAAAAACATTCAATAGCTTTAATTTTTTTAGTAGTAAATATCATTATTCCAAACTTAAAATTTTCTACCAAATTTTAAAAAATTTGAGAAATTGTTCAGGTTTAAATAGTCTTCACGTCAAAAATGCCATTCTGTAGATTTGATTAAAATTCCAAATGCATTTTCAAACGTGTTACACAAGGCGACACTAGATGTCGTAACACTTACTGGTCGTAAATTATTTTTGCATAATAAAAATTATAAGAGGACCGAAAACTGATTCTTGGGGCACTCCTAAGTTGTTGTGTGTATAATTTTCAAAGCATTTGATTCCATACTATGAATTTAGGACTGAAATTACTTTTAATTACGTTTAGTTCACTTTTCCATTTTGTAGGCATAAAATTTATTATTTTCCATACATGTTTATCTCGAAAACTTACGACCCCTTTTAATCAATTAGACAGTAAGTAATAAAATAAATACAAGAAAAACCCAACACATTGCATAAATCAAACTAAAACGGTTTTTTGTTATTTATTTCACACTTCAAATATGAAATCCAATCATTCAAATCCATACATCGATACTAATGAAGGTCATATCTATGGAAGTAGAAGATAATTAATTACTCACGACAATAACGACTGTTGCACACGAAATATAGTGTGGTCGTATTAAAAATAAAACAAAATAGTATCTGTTCCAATATTATGTTTAGAAATATAAGTAGACAATAACTATTTTAACGATGTTATTATAGTATATAATCTTTATCGATCCATTAACAACATATATATTTATAAAATCTAATTTTGAGCTTTAGTCAATAAATTAATAAATTATACCCTTCAAGAAATCAATAACTTTACTATTTTCAAATTTATTAATGCACATAAATTAATATTTAGATAACCAACACAGAGAACTGTGAATTGTATTAAGATTATTTCCAAAATGTATGAGATTATGTTATTAATTATTTAGACTAACGTCAAATTAACTTAATTTTTTATCATTTTATTTTTTATAGTCATTATATTAATAAATTATATAAGTATTAATAATTGCAAGAGTTATTATTTCATATATATATATTAATTTTTATCAATCAAAATTAGGTTCTAAACTACTGAATGGTCTTTGTCGAATATCATATACATCTTCCGGGTTGAGCCGTGTTCGTCCTTCCTTCCCTACGTTCTCTGCTTGACGTTTCGCTAACCATGCTGTTAAGCTTCTTCAGAAGTTACTATAAAGACTGATGTTGTTGTCTTCTGCTCCTCGTTATATACCTATGTCGATCAGTGACGGGTGTTCTAGTGAAACGAGGGGATAACAACAAGTTGGCTCATAGTGTATATCGTAAAAAGACACACACCGACCGATAACTCCATGCCACATCACACCATCATCCCCTCAGCAGAAGCGGTCTCTAATCAAAACTTTATTGCATAGAGCTAACAAGATTCCTGACGAGGTTCACAAGGCAGAAGAACTTCGACACGTCCAACAAGCCCTAATGAAGAACGGCTATACCAAAAAAGAAATAAGAGCCGCCTGTCGCAGGAAATCCGAAAAAGAGAAGGAACAGGTCACCACCTACGCTCGTTTGCCATTAATTGCTGGAGTAACTGACAAATTACGAAAATCATTGGAGAAGAAGAATATCGGTGTCAGGTTTGGAACGGTTAGAAAAATCCAGCAAGTACTACCTTCTAATAAAGATAACCTGCAGAAACTCTCAACAAAGGGGTCTACCAAATTGATTGTTCATGTGGAAAGGTCTACATTGGTCAAACCGGACGCAACATAAAATGTAGATTAAAGAACATCACCGAGACGCCAAGTCCAGAGCGGTAGATCAAGGACTCAACAACTACTGTCCAAGGATAATCAGAGAACTTTAGAAATTATGAAAAACAAAAACAACTTCAATCGAGAAGATGGTTACCGATTAAGCAACACGTGGAAACTAACTCTTCACAAAAACAAAGAAAACAAATGTCGCCACAAAATTAGTCGATACCAAACAGAAGATCAACCAACCATCGAAAACCAACCACCCGTCACTGATCGACATAGGTATATAACGAGGAGCAGAAGACAACAACATCAGTCTTTAGAGTAACTTCTGAAGAAGCTAACAGCATGGTTAGCAAAACGTCAAGCAGAGAACGTAGGAAGGAAGGACGAACACGGCTCAACCCGGAAGATAATAATCTTAGTGACAACAGCCGCGAAAACTTACATTCATACATCATCCGCAGTTACTCCCATAGCTTCAGTAAAGTAACATTTTCTGGCTTTCTATAGATTATTTATGTGTGATAAATATTAGATTAGTTACAAACTATTACATTGGAAATACTCTGAAGCTTCCAAATTTTAATTTAAAAACTATCATAACAAGCAAATGGGCCCTTAAATGACATAGATGCGTACAATTAGGCCTAAAGAGTGAAGTAGAATCTGCAGTTTACACAGTTTGACAGGTCTTTTCTAAGACAGTTGATACGATAAACTTAAACATGTGCAAATATGAGTTGTAGGCTAACCTGTTAGAACATTATAAGTTCTGGCATATGATTATGCTACGTTGCTTAATATTAAAGCTTATGTTCAATGAGAAATCATCAAACAAGCAGGAATTGATTGGTTTAATAGCTTCATGCAAAGAAACGATAATGAAAACAGTCTAGGAGGTCAGGAAATACAAGCATGGCTTGACCGACCGGTTTGATAAAAATACTACATATTTTCAACCAAAACTTAGATCATATCGGTATCACAATAGTTCTTACATTGTTCCTCAAAAAGGTGTACAAAAACACCAAGATACTCTGCTTCCATACATCATTATCACCATATTGCTGTTAAAGCAATCCATTTTTTATAGAGAATATTATTTTTTTCCCCTCACACCTCTTATAAATTACAACCACTAGACGTAGGCGTATATAGTTCATTTAAAAACTACCGTTTAACTGCCTTCATTTTGAAAAACTTAACAACAAAACTAATGGTTACTCAAGCATGCATTTCCAAAGCTTTTAAACACACAAAAAAATATCATCAATTCTATTGGTTGCACAAGACAAGAGCTCTCAAGGTTAGTGTTTTACAATAAATTATTATTGTATTATATCTTTGGTTTTGAATTATTTGCTTACAGTACAAGCAGTTACCTTAACAGTGCCATCAACAAGCAAAAAAAAAAAAAAAAAAAAAAAAAAAAAAAAAAAAAAAAAAAAAAAAAAAAAAAAAAAAAAAAAAAAAAAAAAAAAAAAAAAAAAAACCATTTTAAAAAAAAAAATTAAAAAAAAAACAAAAAAGTTATTAGTACCCAAAATAGAAAACCCTTTTCCCACACTATTCAACAAAAAGAAAAAATTGGCAAATAGTAAATCTCAGTCAAAAACAATCGTTTACAGCTATCAAAACAAAAACCAAGACAGAAAGACAGGCGAAAAATGTAATTAAAAAACCTGTTTGCTGAAAAAAAACCAACTAGCATTAAAAAAACTAAAAACTGGTAAATTTTCAGAAACATCAGAAAAGTCTTGCTTCTAATGATAATGTAAGTGCAGAATTTTCTAACAATAAGATTGATTACGGATAATAATGTAATAACTTGGCAACTGGTTAGTTTCTACTTAGAAAAAAAGTTCTTTGTAGAAAAGTAACGAAGGTTACAAAATAACTTTTGTTCTGTTTCCTTGATAAAATTGTCTTGGTTGGTTATTTGTTATTGGTGAGGTAGTTTAAGCCAATCTAATATAATTTTTCAAATAGTTTGGGTAACAATGAAATTGGACATTGAAAGTGGTGCAGTGTATAAAAGACCTGAAATGTTGAGTACAAAATGATTCAAAGTTCAAATATATTTTCTTCAATTATTTAAAAAAAAAAAGTTTAAGGGGCTGAAGAACTTCCCATTTCCTTTAGATCATCTAAAAAAGCGAAAAGGTTACCTTACAGGAGTATAGGGCTAAGGCTACGGTGACTAAGGTGACACTGTAGTGAATGATTGAATATTACAGTAAACATCACAATAAACAAATAAAATTAAGATCTAGTGTCTGTAACAGCGTTTCTAAGGTCAAACGCAATGTTGTGACGCGAATAGATAGGCGCGGTTACTACCTTGCAACACCTTAACTTTTCGACTCAAAGACAACATGACGCGAGACAGTTAGGTGTAAGGCAATTTGATGTAAAAACCATACAATTCGATACAGTTAGATACAAAACATGTTGAGCCAAAGACAATTAATTCTTACAATTTCCTAACAATTTAAATTTAGGTTATGACAATTGATTCGGAAGAAAAACGGTGACAATTAAATTTAACAAAAAATTAATCAAATATTATTTAATTTAATAGATTTAATTTATAAGTAATGATTTCAATGAAATTTAGTTTGCTCGTCAGTTTCTCTATTACTTACACCAATATTGTTTTGTTATTTTTTAAAGGATAAAATTGTTTGTAGTAATTCCCAAATACTATGTTTTTATTTAAAAGAAAATTGTTGTCTGAAACAATAATTGTTATTTGATTTATTTAGTGTGAAATAGTTTCCTAATGTATGAAAGACAGACAAAATTTGAGTCAATTTGTTAAATTTTAGAGGATTTTTGAATAGTATATTTAACTGAAGTGTCACAACAACAGTTTGTTTGTCTAAGTATGGCAGAAAGTATTTGGGACACATTTTTGTATTTTTATGGACTTTACTCTAAATTTGTTTAATAAATAAGCGTAAAAAATTGGAAGTAGACATTTAGGTCAAGTGTACTCGACCGTTTTGTCGCAATTAGAAAACGTCCTATTTTTTTAAAAATAATAATGGTACTAGTGCGTTAATGAGAGTCATCTCAGCATCGAAATTGAAAACATTAATTGGTTACCTTCAATTAAAATTGCGCACGTAGTAGAAACACTTTGCTACACAACTTCTCTTAGTTTAGCTTTTCAATTTGACCATATTAATACAATACAAACATAGCAAATATCCTGCTCATTTAAAATATTGTAAATAATATTAAAAACTTTGCCCAAAACTATGCGTCTCAAATGAAGTTAAAGATTCCAAAGTAATCTGAAAAAAATTACAAAATGATGGGCTCATCAAGATCAAGCAAGCAAGTTGATATACCAGTTAAAAAACGTAACAATCGACCAATATGTGAATTATATTGATCCTTTAAGAGCACCAATTTTTACCATTGATCTTATAAGAACCTATGCAAAGTTATTTAAATACCATTTGGTCTAGAAGAAAATGGTTAATGATATAATACTGTCGTCTATGAACAATGCTTATGGCATAATAACTACACACCACTATGGTTTAATTAATGAAAATATACCTGCAGCTTTTTTAAATTTATTGGTTTCTTTACGCTACTGTACAACTGTACAGGGTGTTTCTAAACGTAATGTACAAACAAAAGGAGGCGATGCTTTGATTGAGTTTATGACTAAAATAATATATAAACATAGATCCGCAAACGCTTCCTTAGCGGACTACAGGGTTTTAAAATTTCAATTTTTTCAAGTGTTTTGTTTATGGCGCCTGGAGTTGTTGAGATATTGAGTTCAAATTTGGTATGTAAATTAGGCTCCAGGGTATAATGAGGGGATATTAAGTTTGCTGGAGAGGTCTTCCGCAAGGTTCCATCCTTGGCCCTTTAGTATTCAGCATCTATGCCTGTTTTATATTATGATCAATGTTTGTTGCACTTTTATTTATATGATGCACAAACATATTATTCTTCTCTTTCATCAAATATTGAGGCATCCGTTAAAAAGTCTAATAGTAGAAAAAGCAAATAGTGTCAAAATTTTGGTCTAATACTAGACAAACAATTTAATTTGCTGTACACATTAACTATAGTCAACATTAGAATACTATAACGTAACAAATAACTTTTTTTCTTTAGCTACTATTTACATTATCTGGTACTCTTTATATTTAACCTTTATTAAAAAACCGGACCACCCTGTGGTATCTATATTCCAATATTCGTGCTTGAAACATACTATTCCAATATTATATCAATAATTTACTAATTTTATTTGCAAGTACTTCATTCAACTAGACAACTTATAATTTAAAGAGTAAACAGTTTATCAGTTTTACCAATTTCTTGATAACCTATTTGTGTTTAAAAATAACAAAACATTCATTTTGTGAAGAATCTTCTCAGTAATTGAGTTTTGAATACAATTTTTGTATTTTCAAATTTATGAATTTAAAAGTGCTGTTTTTTTAATTTGTGTTTTTTATTTGATGAACTTTAATTGTAATAAAAACAAGTTTTATTAAATGTACATAAAGAATTAATTATTCTCATTTTGCGGCAATATAAAATGCAAGCAAGAATTTATTCTCCTTTGTAAAATTATCTTGTAGGTTTTAAATTAACAACGCCAAACTTTTCTATTTTTGTTATTTCATAATTAATTGTTTAAAATATTTGATAACGTGAATAATGGTCGTTATTTAGTGCGCAATAGTGAATATGGTGTAGGTAACAAGAATAGAAATGCAACTAAAATTATCCTACGTAATGAAATAGTGGGACTGTTAACTATTTCTAAGAAAAGTTATTACTGCTTCAAATGAAGAAGATAAAACGTTTATAAGCTTCAGATTTTTACAGCCTACGTATATTACGGATATATCAAAAAGTTTAGCTATGGGTTCTCATTAGCGGCATTGTTTCACTAACTAAAAGAACAATAACACATGTGTCAGTAATGTTAAATTTAGCTGGTCTTGCAAAATATGTACCATGAATAATGTATGGTACATGTTTTATTTAAATGTTTCACTTTTATATTGACACATAGTAGTATCTAAACTTCATTTTATATCATCGTAAGCTTAAAAACCAAGCAAGATTGTTAAAAGGAGTTATGTAACATTGTTGCAACTAATTATGATTAGTTATAAATAACAAAAGCACTACAATGCGCTGAATTAATTAATAACAGGCATTAAAAATAGCCCAGTCAGTGGTTACCAAATAAATAACGCTTCTGAATAACTGAATTAAGTCTAACTAGCACCTCATTGTTGCCAAAATAAATTGGACAATTGCTTTACAACATTTATTTATGTAGGTGACTGTCGCAAATCATTTATTTGGATTCTTTCATTATATTGTTTTAAATATGTTTCACGTTAAAAAGTTTCATTATAAAGCAATTAAACCAGAAGAAGGACAATAAAGATTGATGTGCTTTAACTTCTGTTGGAGATTAACTTTCTTAGAAATTATACATCAAGTGTTGAGTTTTGTTTTAGTTACTTTTCAATTCAATTATTTACAGTAGACTAACTTTAACAGCTTAATTCCTGATCGAAATTGTTTGCGAATAGAGAAATAACACAAATTCGAAATTTCGTAATTTGAAAGCAAGTAATAACTACCACATAATTTGTGACAAAACGCGAAGGAAACTTATCCTGCAAAAGTGAAAGAGATTTTTAAAAAAAGCACAAAAAAAGTGTCATTGAATATTTGCATCGGCTTACCCATCGAGGTGCAAATGATCAATGACACCACCTGCTGTCACTTTATGTTACCGGACGTTTTTCTGAGACCAACTTGCTGCGGCCGACTTATCGCAAAGACAAGTTGCTGCGGAATAATATGGTATTTTATTGCTTTAGAAATAAAGAATATGTAACAAGGTGTTTTCATTAGCTTAATCCCAACTGAAAACTTCAGGTAATTATATCAAGGTTTGTGAACATTAATGGAAAGTGGAGTAATTACCTTTTATTATTTGAAACAGTGAAAATTTTAAGTAAAATTATGTTCAAGTCTTAAACAATCAAACAAAAGGTAAATAATTAACCAAATAATCTACTTTAATTTATTGTGCGAGACAGAGACAGAAGAACAGCAGTAGGTAAACTAAAATGAGCCATGCAAATGGTAAGCAAATGGCTTGAAGGGAGGGGACTTAGAGTGGTACCCGAGAAAACCAAAGTAGCCCTAATGACAGGCAAGAGGAGGATTAAACTGGTGATAGTTGAGTTTATGGACCAGCAGATAGAATGCAAAAGTATCAAAATACTAAGAGTAATTATTGATAAGGATTTACAATTTATAAAACACATAAAATATACAACGGAAAAGGCACTTGCTGTATTGAGAGCTGTTACAGGGATCTTACCAAACAATGGCGGAGCACGAGCATCTAAAAGGAGGGTACTGGCACACGCGGTGGACGCAATTGTTTTATATGACGTGTAAATATGGGAACCGGGAACCAAATGGGGAAACAGTAAAAAAACGCTGGATAAAGTACAAAGGCAGATGCCAATACACATATGCAGTGCCTATAGAACGGCGGCAACAGAGGATGTGCTGATAATAGCGGGTCTACCCTCACTGCAACTGCTAGTTAAAGTATCTGCAGGAAAACCTGAAAAGAACAAGGTGATTCAGGAATGGCAAATGCAGTGGAAGGGAAGAAAATCGTTGACAAATCAGCTGATTCCAAATATACAAAGTTGGGTTAATAGAAAGTATGGGGAAGTAAATTGTTTCATTATGTAGTTTTTGAATGAGCACGGGCAAAACGGCCATTATCTTAAAAAAACAGGTGCGTGGATTGTTGCATGACGGATGGGAAAAACCATGCGGTCGTTGAGTGCGTGAGATGGGCAAAAATTAGAATAAAAATGGAAACAAAAGCAAGAGAAAAACTGAGACCTAAAAATGTAATTAGAATAATGTGCAAGTCGGAGGCAGGATGGAAGAGCTTAGCAAAGGGCTGCATCAAAATAATAGAGACTAGGAAAGAAGAAAGCAAAGTTGAGCTGTCCTAAGGACAGCAAGGTTACATAGCAAAGAAGTACAAAAGTAGTAACCAAATATAGAAAGGAAAGGGAGGAGGTAGGCGCCTTGTCAAGATGGCAGGTGAATCCGGTACTCCCCGGTAGATATAAAGATTTCCACCAAACAAAAAAAAAATCTACTTTAAAAATGCACTTAGGTTTGGAGAAAATATAAACACTGCATAAACATATTTAAAAAAACCACCGATGCAAGTTGCATTCTGCTCTTGCTTTTGTAGTAAACCGAAATTCGAAGAATCACTATTATGTATATGTATGTACAGTCGGGACCTTTAAAAAAGTCTATTTCCTAGGGTTTTTAAAAGTAGACATTAAGATTGGACATCTGGTAAATATTTCTACAACCAATTATTGACACAACAACTTGGTCTTACAGTAAAATAGACGTGGAGCAATTTAGATCCGCAGTAAGTTTTCCTGACAGCAAAATAACCGCGGTAAATAAGTTTGCAAAAGCCACGCCTTCTCTGGGCCTTTGGTTTTATCTGTGAACTGTATCAGAAAAAGGCGGACACCATTTGTCTGAATACAGTATTCTACTGGCAAAATATGGCGTCGGTTGCCTGCCAAAGATCAAAAGCGGTATGTGCGAGTGTTCTTTATTCTGTTAATCGCAATTAATTTTACTACAACGCTTCATTCCTAACAAAGTCGATTTTTCATTGTAATATTGTTAAGCGACTAACAATAGTCTAAAATAGTTAGCGAAATCCGAAACAGTTGGAATAAGCAGAGTAGCTATAGTTTGAAGAGTTTTTACCCAATAGGACACAACAAAAATGTATTCACGGAGGTCTAAGTAATCAAGTTTTTGTTAGAACAGGGGTGCCTCAGGGATCTGTATTAGTTACATCTTTGTTAATAATTTTTATAAATGATATTATGAATCTACCGTTTATGGAGCTGACGATATACCACTAAACAGACAGGTGTAAACAAAATAAAATGCAAGTTAACATAAATAAATCAAAATATATAAATTTTAGTTTTAAAGTTTTTAATTTGCTAAGACCATTCAAACACCATCAGGCTAACTGTACAAAAATTGCATGTACTTGCCACTGCATTAGTAAAGTGGACAATTTTTCATTCTTAGGTGTAGCCTCGTACAATAAATTAAAATGGAATTACCACGTTTCGGCCGCACAAAACAGGTTAAAGCCTGAGAATACCTACGCCAAACTTTTTGTAGGCAAACCAAATTACAAAACGTCTGTTTAAAATATTTTTTTACTTTTATGTATAAGTCCAACAATAGAAATGATTACTGTGGATTACTTTTAAGAAACAGGTATACCTAGTACATACGTCATACGACAGTTTCTATTTACTTTGTAGTTTGCGGTTAGAAATTACATATTTTGTTATACATATTTTAGATATTTTTGATATCACAAACAAAAAAATATTGAATCAATAACAGTTTTATTTTTCAACGTAATCCCCGTCAAGTTCAATGCACTTGGTCTACCTATGTTCAAGTGCTCTTATTCCATCCTTATAAGCCCTTCTGTATAACTGGTCAAAATACTCATTTATGACAGCAATCACATCTTCGTACCTTGTACCTTTCCTGCGTCAAATTTTTTTCAAATTTAGAATAAACTAAACTCCGAGGAAGCTTAATCTAGCAAAAGTAGGGGGCATGTGGTACCAATTCAAACCGTAATAACTCATAAACTTTTGCGTAGTAATAACCGACTTGTGACAGGTGCATTATCCTGGTGAAACAAATTTTTTTTCTTTGTTAAACCGGATCGTTTTTCTTGAATCTTGTTTTTTAGCTTATCAAGTACGGTTGTGTAGTAAGCTTCGTTAAATGTTTTACCCTTTTTAAGATAATTCACAAAACGGATGCCTTTAGCATCCCAAAAATTGATGCCAAAACTTTTCCGGCCGACGGAACTCTTTTGGCCTTTTTCGGAGCAAGTTCTCTTTTAGCAGTCCATTGTTTCGATTGTTGCTTAATTTTCGGTGTATAGTTACATTGTAACAAATTGTCGCAAAAAATTTACTGTATTGCGTTTAAACAAGTTCAAACACCCTTTCGGAACAGTTTTGCGCGTCAGCTTTTACTGCACCCATCGAGCGGGTAAGTTTCTCATCCCTAAAACTTGGGTTAGGATATAATATGTTCGCTCTGTTAAAATTCCTACAGTATCCGCTATCTTTATCAATTGCCGGTCATACAACACAAATTTATGGGCTTTCCCAACAATTTCTGTCGTAGTGGCTGTTTTTGGTCTTCCTGAACGCAACGCATCTTCTATGCTCTTGCGACCACATTTAAAGTTTGCAACCCAAATTTTAATCGTGGAGTATGGAGGTGAAGATTAATGCAATAAACCATCTAGCTGAGTTTTTATTTATTTTGAGGATAAAGCCTTAATATGAAAATATTTAAAAACGCATGAATTTTAACTGGCTCCTTTGTTGCAACTTTCCAAACTTTAGCAACTTTGACAGCATGTCAAACAATTATTATTTGACAGAAATTTTTGTTATTCCACAGCCAGACAGATAAATGTTGAAACCATATAACACCATAAAAACATCGGCCAAATTTTGAGCCTATGTTAAAAATACGTTAGAAATTGTATGTTGCATTCTCAAAATTGTACTTAAAAATATCGAATAATGTAACAATAATTATTAATCTAAGAGTTAGCTACAAATATGTGAACTGATCGAATACAGTGGCGATTTTTTCTCATATGATTCCTGTGACAAAATCTAAGCAAGAGGCCACCTTGCAGAAGTCATATTGGAGAAGGGTTAAACGAACAATGTTTACCAAAAAAAAAATGATCAAATGTAATATAAATGTAAAATCAAGGTAAAAATACAACAAACCTATGTATCAATTTGCAGAATCCAAAAATGACGATAAGTGACAAAAAAAATCATTTAAAACCGTGCGCACGAGTTGATGCTTACTAATGCGATTCTTTTTAATTCTTTATGTCAATTTAATAATTTAAAAACAATTAAACAATCCTATTTTAATTTTTTGTCAAATATAGTAGATTATTTTACTAGGGTTAAATAATATAATCGTTGAGCTTAAAAGTTTGCTGGTGAGGCGTTAGCGTTACGTTACGTTACATATTAGCATAAATAATAAGTAATATTCCGATATGCCAACAATCTCTGCTAATACTAATGTTACGCCACTGGAGTTTTTGGAATAAATTACAATAAACACTGCATTTTAAGAACTCCATTCGAGAATAATCTAGAATATTATATTCCATGTATAAAAGCGTCATCTTAAATTTAAGAGACCAGTTCGAAATTATTATTCGTTATGTTAAGTTGAAATAAACTAAATTATGTAATAGTTGATGTGTTTTTATACAAGTTAAGTAACTGTAAGTGTAAAATAAATAGTAAGTGCAACGCAATTTGCTGTGTTTATAAATCTTGCATTTAAATCCGATAACGGAAACAAACAAGAACGATAAGATTCGTAACACTAATTTAATTTTTAGTTTTGAAATACTGAACAATCTATACACCCTGGTTAAGTTGGTGTTATTATTATATGTTACTGTTTCCTCTTTTATTTGTAAAATACACAGACTGAAATTTCTTACACGAAAGTGCACAAAACAAGAATCGCTGCATAAGCAGGCATGTTGACTATAGTCTCTATTAATTTGTTAGATTGAATTCATCATTATTAGTATAATGATTGTAAATTTTTATTTTAGTATGCTGACCAACTACTGAATTTGGATCAGTGTAATTCCAGAGAATTATAGAATAAAAATATCTGCTATGTACAAATATGGGATGGAAATAAAAGTTCATTATTCATTGTTTGTATGCTAAATTACGAGACATCTAAAATTATAGCAATTGTTTTTGAAATTTCAATTGCAAACTTAATATAAATAAATAAAATATTAAATAAAAACATACAAGATGAATAAAACATGTATTTGCTGGATTATATAAATACATTGAATTTTAATTTATTTTTTATTAAAAATAAATATAAACGGTGGAAATATAACATAAAACATACATTTTTAATTTACACTACAAACGACAAATTTTAGTTAAATTTGTGCAATTTCCAGATATTGAATTTCATGTTATTTTTTGTTTATTTATCGTTCTGAGAACATTATTAAATCAAATTTATACCTTTAGAACCAGTATTATTCCATATGTTAATTGAAACTTACGCGTTATTAAAAGAAGACATTTTGTATGGCAAAAGTGTAAGTCATTGTTTAGATGTGTGTGTATGTACAGTAAAAGTAGCCCTTTTCATACAAACTAATCGACAAATGATTTTATTCATATTATTTATTGCAATTTATTAAACTATTAGGTGTTTTTGAATTTTTTTAGTAAATGTAAAAAAGTATTTTACATAATTTGAGCAGTAAATATTTTTTACTCACGGGTGATTTATTGTATCTTGCTTCGTAGTCGTGCACAATCGCCCGTCTAAACATATGGGTTTATAACTCTCATTATGCAAAATATTAGTCATAATTTTTTAAAACGGGTATATTAAATTGTATAAAAGTTTAAACTTTATTGAATTCTGTAAGTTCAACACTCACAAACAACTGTTACCGTTGGTGAACGTTTCCAGATACATAGCTGCTTTAAGAATTATTGCAAAGGAAAATGATGTAGTTTTTTGTTGTTCTGTAGTTTTTGCACACAAAAAGTGTATACGGGTGTACAGTGGGACAGTGTATAGTGGGACAGAATTTTCGGGTTGCATATTGGGACAAAATTTTTTTTGCTCTCTAATAGAATATTTTTGTTTCTTTCAAGTTTAACTCTCTAGTTACCTTTTTTTTCAGAAATGGACAAGAAAGAGACCGAAAAAATAAAAAATCGTTTCTTTAGAGTAGGAGAATACACCTTGCTAAAAAAATGCGAAAGGCAGTAGAGGCTGTTCTTAGAAATGAGATCAATATTAGGAATGCTGCACTTCAATTTGGAGTTAGCAAATCAGCGTTGCATAGACACTTGAAAAAACATAACATCAATGAAGCAAACACGCAGGAAGTAAATTTTTAGAAGCAACATGGTTTTAAGCAAATTTTCAGTGACGATGAAGAACAACTGCTTACGAATATTTAGTTACTTCATCCCAAATGTGCTACGGATTAACAAGCAAAGAAGCTAGAAAGTTGGCTTATAGATATGCCGACGCAAATAAGAAAAAAAATCCAAAAAAATGGTCAGAAAATAAAATCGCAGGGGTAGAATGGTTCAAACTTTTCCGAATCCGACATAAGATAAGCCTGAGAACGTCCGAGGCCACAAGTCTGAGTCGCGCAACTAGCTTCAACCGCCACAATGTAGAACTTTTTTTCAAAAACTTGCGTACAGTTCTGGACAAATACAATTTCAACCCCAACCAAATTAATTTTTAACTGTGACCAAACTTGTGTAACTACTGTACATAAGCCTCCAAAAATAGCTGCACCATGTGGTCAAAACCAGGTTGGTAAAATTACTAGTGGCGAAAGAGGTATACTAGTAACAATGTATGCCACTATATGCGCCAATGGGACATTTGTACCACTCTTCTTCGTATTTCCGCTCATACATTTCAAGCCACACATGCTGCTTGGTGCTCCCCCTGGATCAAAAGGAACAGCGAATGCTAGTGGATGGATGTGTGGTAGTAATTTTATAGAATACTTACAACATGTTTCAGACACCATACATTGTAAAAATGACAATAAAATTTTACTTATTCTTGATAACCACGAGAGTCATACAGATGTTAGGGTACTTGAATATTGCAAAAAAACATGGCATAGTTCTTCTTACATTACCACCTCACTGTAGCGATCGCTTGCAACCTTTGGACGTCAGTTGTTTTGACCCTTTCAAAATCTACTACAACAGATCAATGGATGACTGGATGCTACAAAACCCCGGCATTCTTGTGACAATCTATAACATCGCCGATATAGTTGGAAAATCGTTTCCACTAGCTTTTACACCTAAAAACATTATCAAATGATTTGAAAAAACTGGCATTTGTCCTTTAAATGTTGAAATATTTCAAGATTGCGACTTTTAGGCTCCTACGTGTCAGACCGAATTGAAACCGAGAAACCAGTTCAATTGACCAATACAACTGCAGATAACTCTGTTGAAAATCCAATTCAAGTTGCTCTGGAATGTTCAGCACTGGAATAAAATCACTCAAAGAGAATATTGTTACCCCGGAAGCTGTAAGACCATTTGCAAAGGCTGCACCTCGAAAAACAAATACTAGTGCCAGGAAAAAAACTATTTCTACTGTATTGACTGATACTCCCATAATTGAAGACAAAGAAAGAAATATTGAGGTTGAAGTTGGAAAAACATCTCAAAAGCGACAGAGTATTGAGAAGGCCAAGGAAGTTAAGAGAAATTTATTTGCGCCGAAAAATGACAGCTCAAGCGGGAGTGACTTTTCAGTGACTGAAATATGTGAAGATGATTCAGATGCGGATATCTCCGATGAATTTATGAAGGATCAAAATGAGATACTTAATATATTTGATTTCATACTTGTTCAGTATCCCATGAAAAAAGCACCAAACACTTCGTTGGTCAAATAGAAAAAATAGAAAGATGAATACACAGTTAATTTCATGAAAAAATCCAAATAATAGGTTCAGCTTTCCTGAAAACCGAGATGAAGATGTTGTGTCGGAAGAAAATATCATTCAAAAACTTCCAATGCCTTTTGCTTCTGGTGGAACTGAAAGAGAGCTAAGCAGTGGCTTTTGATTTCGATTTCGAGAACTTTCATATGCAATAATGCTTCTCGCCACTGTTAATTTCTTTCTTGTTTTGAATTTATAGCCTAGTTAATACTTTCCCATTTGTACTACCTCTCCGAATATATTTATTTTGATAGGTAAGATGAAAACTATAAGTTCAAGTAATGTTTTCTAGTTAAAGTTATGTTGAGAGATATGTTTTCCTATCATTACGATTGGGCGACCTACTCAGTTTATTTAGAAGATTTATTATTTTGTCAATAAACGACCAAAATTTATTTTTGTATTTATTTATTTGGCTTCAAAACCATTGTCCCACTATACACATGCATCTTTCCCAGTATGCAACATGGGGTGGTTGCATAGTGGGAAAGTGGTGTATAGTGGGACCTTCAATTTTTTCTTAGTTAAAATGTAAAAATTGTTAAAATTTTTGCAGGTGTTGATAAACAAACTAATTTTGAATATATTAGAATGTTCACAATAGTTAAAAATTATTCAACAAATTTTCTATTTCAATTACAAGAATATTGTCCCAGTATACAACAGTCTCCCCTATGCTAAGACCCCAACATACGTAACTAACAACTGAAAAATATTACTGACAGTTTTGAACTAAAGAACAGAAATCAAAGATGATCAAACACTAACAGAATTAAAAATAAAATGATTAAAAGATAGCGGTTTGCATATACATATTTATACTTACGTATATATTTGTAAAAAAAAGACTGGCAACATTAAATAAACAAAAACTTACTTACTTGAATACACTTAAGCCGGATAATGTGCCGACCTAACAGTAACGCTTTTCAAAGAAATGAGTCAGTCGAAACCAAAGAATGCAAGTTTGTTATTTTTTATTTATTGCTGCAAATTAGTGTAGTTTATGTTTAGATTTCATGAAGCAGTACACAAGTGCGTAGTAGTAGTTCCGACACATTTTTAAGAAGTGACGTGAGAAGTACTTTGCGAATTGATTGAGAACAGTATAAACTTCGTTTGTTAAACAGAGAAGGAAAACGATCGAGGGGTTGATGCATGATACTAAGATAACACAACATTAACACCTATAAGTTTTGTTTTGTTTTTCGACTAAACTTTGTAATAATGACTTTTAATAATAATTTTTAAAACTTTTAAAATAAATTTTATAGCATATAAATCACATAATCATACTATTATCAAACCGGTCTAACATCATTCAAATTATAATAGGTACCGATTGTTTTACAGAACTATGTCTAACGGTAAAATAAAGTTATCCAGTAGTCAGTTTAAAAAAAGGAGGCTGGAAAAGGGACTATCCTTAATAAAACAGACTGTGATATTAGAAAACTTTTTGAAAGATAATTCTATGCTAAGTACTAATAAAAAAACTATCTACTTGTTTAACTGAGGAGATCTCTTACCACACAGAGAAGTTACCGGAGTTACCGTCGTCATCATGTTCGGTATTGTCTTTTTCCACACATTTGCCTGATGAAAATGAACACTTAACCACAAATACGTCTCAAATCGAAATAGGTAGTTCTACTATTTTGAATGATGATTCAGGTCTCTGGCCTGAATCGATATTAGATGCAGGAAGAATTTGCCTAGTAAAAGAAGGTCCAGCATCTCCAATTTATAACTTCGAGTTCCCAGTGGATACTAACGGTCGTAGATTTAGCACAACCAACTACACCACGCTTCTTGATAATGGTGAAAAAGTTGTAAAAAACTGGTTGGTTTATTCTTTGATAAAAGATTCTGTTTTTTATTCTTACTGCAAAAGTTTTGGGAACACTTCGTCTTTTTTAGGGAAAAAGGGTTATAAAGACAGGATACACATAGCTCAAAATCTTAAAAGTCATGAAACGTCAAGGAAACATATTGTAGCACAAAAAGCAATTTTTGAATTAAGCAAACGTCTCAACGACTTTTGGATAAGAAAACTAGCCACTGGAACAGCGTGTTTCGACGTATAGTTTCTATCATTAAACTCTTAGGAGAAAGCTGCTTAGCATTTAGAGGGACAAACGAATCTTTTATAAAACACCATAATGGGAACTTTTTTAAACTTGTTCAACTGTTGGTCGTGTTTGATTCCGTTATTAAAGAGCATGTGCGAAGGATTTTAAAGAAAGATGAAAAACTACTTATTTAAGTAAAACTATTCAAAATGAAGTAATTCTCTTAATGGCAGATAATATTAAAGGCAACATACTATAAAAAACAAAATATTACTCAATTTTACTGGATTGCACACTTGATTTAAGTAAAACAGAGCATATAACATTTATCGCAAGGTATGTATTGATTACACCAGACGTTGTCAGCATTCAAGAACATTTTTTGAGATTTCTTCCGATTGAAAGGTCTAAAAACCAACAAATTTTTGATGTTGTTCTTCAAGAATTGGAAAATTTAGGATTCGCTTTGGCAGATATGAGAAGCCAGGTATACGATAATCGTGCCAATATGAAGGGGAAACATACGGAATTGCAAAAGTAGATACTACAGTGCGTTTCTGAAAATGGGGGCCATTTTTTTCTATTAGACTCAATAGATGGCGTCACAGGTGCCGCAGATTAGAGATTTTGCATGTGGCAACGCTGCCATTTCTTGTATCTAAAATGTAAATGAAGTTGCCTAGCAGCTTCCATAGGGACCTGTTTTTCAATTACGTTGCCATATTGTGAAAGAAATCCAGTGAATTCTTACCAAACAACGATATATGTTTTTGAAAATTGTAAAAGTGACCCTTATTTTCAGAAACGCACTGTAAATAAAAAACTTCGTGCATTTTTTGTACCATGTGGCAATCATTTACTCAATCTAGTGGTCAACGATATGGCCAAATCAACATTAGAAGGAGCAAACTTTTTTAATGTTGTACAAAAACTATATTTTTTTTTCTTTGTCTACTTGCCACAAAACTTCTAAGAGATCACATCGGTAAAATATATGACGCATTACTTAGCATACACCAAACCAAGAAAATTGATTGTTCTATAAAACATGATGCGTCTCGGTTATTGGCGCAAATAAAACAATTTAAATTTCTTTGTTCCGTTGTTATATGGTATGAGATATTAAACCATATAATCCGATTAGTAAACTCATGTAAAGCAAGGATTACGACATCGCATCTGCAGTCAAGCTTTTGGGAAACGTCAAATCATTTTTTAAAAATTCAAGATCAGATAATCATTTTAATAGTATTTTTGTTGATGCTGGCGAAATATCATTCGAAATAAATGTAGAGAAAGATTTTAAATCAACTAGTAGACATTGAGTTCGGCGGAGGACTAGACAATTTGATTATGAAAACATGATGCTAAGAAGCAATATAAAATTGATTTTTTTACCATATAATATACAAAGACACGTAAGGAAGCTAACGTTGTCCATACTGTTGAGTGATGTCTCTAAATCAACAGAAATTCAAATTGCAAAAATAAACTAATACATTCGGTAACTTAAGTGACCTTAGGTTGACGGCGATGTTGATTTTTTTAGTGGAGGTGAGGATAAAAAAACACTCTTTAAATATTCAATTCGCTAACGTTTTGCTCACAATGCGTGAGCTTCTTCAAGCGCCTAAGTTTAATAAAAGTAATTAAATTCCAATATGTCAATACGTTAAAACATAGTATATAAGACTTAACTGCAAATATGTTTTAACGTATTGACATATTGTAATATAATTACTTCTTTTATTAAACTTAGCCGCTCTGAAGAAGCTTACGCATTGTGAGCGAAACGTTAGCGAATTGAATATTTGAAGAGTGTTTTTTATCCTCACCTCCACTAAAGGAATCAACATCGCCGTCAACCTAAAACTCACAGTACAGCTTACATCTTAAGATTACATTTTTTTCTCTTCAGTGCTGCCGATTTAGAACAATTTTCCTAAATTAACAGATAACTTGGGCGACTATTACATAAATTATTACATTATTGCCATAAAGAGGCAACTGCAAAGCCAAAATAAAATCGAGTTTTAGTACTTCAATGATATTAGCACAATTTTAATGTAAAACTTAAGTCTATTGTTTAGTTAATTAATCATCACTGACAGTTAGTTTTTCAATAGGTATTTTGCTGATTGATGTTAGGATATCGCAGTTGATGACGGGTAACTTATATGACATTTGCCATATAAAACCTACATTTTTGGAAAAAATAACAGACTTAGATTTTCTTAGTTGAAGTTACCATTATCTCGCCACCTTACATTATCGTCATACCAAAAAAAAAACTTGAACAAAAGTAAGTTTTCAGAAAATAGGTGGGTACAGTAAAGAAAAAAGTTATATGAGAATTGCCAAATATTCTAATTCCCGGATTCCAAGCGTGGTTTTTCATAAATTGAACACATATTATTATTGTAGAAAAAATTAATATAATTTTTCTCAGAATTTTAAAGTCTCAAATTAAAAAAAAAACACAAACAATAATATTGTATGTCAGTATACAGGGCGTCCCAAACTGAGTAGGATTACATGGCTATCTTTGTTATTAACAAAGATACAATTTTGGTTAAATAAATAATAATGTACAGTTTATTATGCTGAATCAGATTCTGCAAAGAAAACTCAAAAATTCCGAGTACTTCTGAAGACATCAGGAAAAATACGAAAAAGTTCAATATTTCCGTAACCGTGCAAGTTACAAAAAATTTCTCAGACAAAAGTTGCTTGTTGCGTCTAGAGGAATTTATTGTGACTTTTATTAAAGTAACCACTTTCACGGTTTTCTATATACTGCTACTAACTTTATTTTTTTAAATGGATCTTCATCTTCTTCATCTTGGATTTTATTATGAGAAAAATTGAAATTTTTTTCTATTTTCAATGATGTGTCACAATCTTGATTTAATCTATAAAATTGCTACGTATTTGGAAATTTATTGTATTACATCAAGTAGACCATGAAAACAAATCTTGACAAATAACCATGTAATCCTACCCAGTTTGGGACACCCTGTAATATACCAATTTGTTAATTTTTAAAATAACGTTTTGGCGTTAGATGTTTAATTTACACGTCAATATGTTTAATGTAAACTAAATGGCTCTGGGACACTAATATCTTGTACAATATTTAAAATTAGTACTTTATTTAATATTATAGAATTAAAAACCTCAAAAGCCGCTAATGTACGACTCATAACCAAACTTAAAACCAAAATACTGTAAGTAAATCTTGAAAACTATGTGAGATATTGTAAATTGCTGGTGATTTTCTTAATCAGCGTCAAAAAATACATATGATTCACAACTAAAATGTTTATGCGACGGACACCCTGCAACGGACAACCACGGAGACCTAGTAACCAAACTACAAGTTTGGTTGAAAATTATTAAACCACTTTTCATTGAAATGTGTTTTTTTGAAAACCATATAGGTTTTCTTTTGATCATATTTTGATCCGAATTAATTTACTATCAATTATATTTCAGTTCGAGCAGATTTCTTTTGAAGAAGTGCATAAAAGTCATGTACACATTAGCCTAAAAGATTGATACCAAACTTTATATATAAGACCATTAAAAACATGTATTTCAATTAAAATTCTCTTATAATATAATAAAAAGGTAATAATAGTAGTAATAATTTATTATTACCTACATAAAACATTTAACATTCATTAATTTAAAAACTATTAAAATTATAAATATTAGCAGTAATACCAATAAAAGTTACGGTTTGGATATAATTACGTTATAAAAGTTTACACTAAAACATGTGAACTAAAGTAAATACAAAATATCGATGTATGCTTTTAATTACCTACTAAAACCAATTTAAAACTTTAAGTTTTAGAATAATCCTGTTTTAAAAAAAAAATTAAAGTGAGGATCCTTTAGAGTTTATGTTGTAAAATAAGAGAACATCTGAACTGAAGTAGTTTAATTAACATTTATTACCATGATGCGATAAACTCTACTGAAACATCAAACTACTAGATAATAGTTATATTCACAGCTTTAATATCAAACTCCGTAGTAATGTTTTTAAAATTTACAAATTAATTTTCCTATTACAAACAAATTATTAAAAATTATATGTGTGAAATTAATTATCAATTTATCAAACTATTGATTATGTTTTGCATTAGTCCTTGGTTTTCCACTACCATTCATTTATTACTAAATTACATTAAACCTTGATAATTATGTGTGTAGATTTAATTATGTAAACCGGAAAGTTACTTAAATAATCGCCTAAAGTCACATTCAAATTATATTAGAAATAGTTCTGCTTTGAAACGTTGTTAATATTTAACAAGAGTTAGTTTAACTTGAGATATTTGCATTGAACTATTTTCATCTAGATTCTTATCTTTTATAGTTTGCCTCACATAATACCCAGTATGGCTTTAACAATGAAGAAAACTAAGTGCTCCACAAGTCTTTGTGGAGCATTTTAATTCTAGTGTTAAAGGACATAAAATATATATGCGAATAGGCTCAAAATAGAAGATAAAACTAGAAGTTTAGTTACACTTTCATAGTTTATGTTATGATTCAGTAGTTTATTTTCCCAAATTTTGTTGTTTTGGATAAGTGGTAGATATCCTATGTTTTTAATTATTTACTAAGTTAATAAATATACGTAGACTTGGAAATTATTGCAATATTTTTTTTATTTAAAAATTTAATTTACGTTTTAAACACACTTGTTAAAATTATTAAGTATTTTTTATTCAAGTTTTGAAAACAAAATAAAAGCTCCCTGAAATGTAATGAAATTAAATAAAAATAACAACCGACAAAAATAATCGACGTAGGTGGTAATGGATACACAGATAGAAGTGTAATACTAAATATATTTTTGACGAGTATTTTATTAATGAAGTCAAAAGGTTCAGTACTCTGAAAATGTAAAAATGTACAACTTATTGACACAGGAACAGTTTATATTTCTCGGTCCATTATCCGTGTATGCAGTAGATGAAATAATTAGGATTGGTTTAGTAAGAAATAGTTATTTACATTAGAGTGCGGTAGGTGTATTTTACAGCGCGAACTTATTATTAATTGAGTTAACGGTTAACTACTTTGACTGACACTAACAGGTAACACTGCATTTATAGTGGGCTAAAAATGATACTGAAATAATCTCTTAACCATTATATACAATTACAAATGCTTCTTTTACGGAAGGTTATACTTCCTAATAATTTAAAAATAGCAAAAATTGTGCCAATACATAAAAACAACGTGATGTTAGCAAATTATCCGTCTGTTCCTGTTTTGTCAGTTTTTCTTCTAAAATTTTGAATCGTCTTTCTTAATTTAACTAAACAGATTTTTAAGTAAATATGGTAAAATTGAAAATACCCATTTTGGTACAGACGCTTCAATAAAGATTTTCCAAAATAAACAATATGTACAAAAAAACCAAAACAAGTTGTTAGCGTTAATTTTGATTTCTCAAAATTTTTTGATGTTGTGGATCATGGCGTTCTACTTAGTAAATTGTATCAATAAGAAACTCGCGAGACTACACTTAAATAGATAAAAAGTTTCATAACTAACAGGTCTTAACTTGTAACCGAGAAAAACAAAAAAATCACTAGAGGCGTACTACAAGGAAGCATCTTGGGGCCTGTCTTACTGTATACAAATGATTTATTTAAAATTATTCTTGTCAACGTCAGACAATATGCAGCTGATAGATCATGCTTAATTTCAGCAGACTGTTTTAAAGACCTAATGCTTAACGTAAAGAAAACTACTGTAATGCATCATGCACTTTCTAATTATGACAATGAATTAAACATAACAGCAACTGCCACTATCAAATTCCTAGTTGTAGTTTTTAATAGAAAACTGTCATTTACTTCACATTCCAATGTTATAAAAAGCATTACTAAAACTTGTTACCTTATAATGAGGTTAAGAAATTTTATAATTGTAGGTGTTCTTTGATTACTATATTTTGGTTTTGTACAATCTCACTTTCAATATGGTAATATATGTTGAAGAATTCAAGTAACACTAAACGAGTTTTTGATTTCCAAAAAAAATTATAAAATCAATTTTAAAGAAACCACAAACCGCCACGTGCAGACCTTTTATGTTGAAAACTTTATATTCTTTCATTACCTTCAATTCTTATCATGCATTGCCTATAATATAAAAAGAAACTGCAACACTTTGACGAAAGTTACCAAATTGTCTCAACACAAAACTGAGTTTTATCAAAAAATGTTATATATCAGTCAATACAACTATATAACATTTTACCTATAATATATAATCTATAATGACTAATTTTATATTATTGTTGTTATTATTAATAAAGAATGTACAGGGTTATTTACTACAAATTACCCACCCTTTATTATCGTTATTCTTGCTCGTAGAAAAAAAGTTATACATGAAAGTTGTATGATTCTAACTGAATTTTCTTAAAATGCTATCAATAATTTAATTACTGGCCGTTTACAAGGCAAAACAAATATATGATGTATTTTTTAAATGTAACACCCTGTATATTATTACATGTTTAAAGAGATATTTTTTTAGATCTCAAAAACATATCATATGGTGTCTTTATCTTAAGCCGTTATTGAGTAGAATAACACAGTTACTTAACTACGAATTTGTTAACATTGTCAAAGTAAGCCAGGTAAATGACAAATGTTGGGTTTGATAATTGACATTTCATTAATTCAATCACCAAAATGGTTTACAATAAAGCAGAACCTCGTAATATTCAATAAATACGCATAAATAAATAAGTAAAGATAATAATTTTACATAACACAATTTTTAGTAATTTTTTGCTTTGTTATCTGTAAAACTGATTTTACACCTCCACAAAGAACACGGTAACTTATTTCAATGAAAATCGCCGATCACATCCTGTTTAATACGCAATATACACCAAATAAAAAATATGTCTATACACTTTCATTGTGTAATGCTTTTTACTTAGTGTTGAACTGTAAATATAAATTTGAAATAACCGTTAATAATAATTTGTATTTTTTTTTTACATGAATGTACCGGAGTACATTCTTCGGAGCTATACTACGTTTAGTGGACCTACAGCAGGTTTTCTTTTTAATTAAAATTATTATAATTTAAATTAGAAATCTTTTGTGTACCAAAATATTAAATATAAAAGTGTTTCGTAATATTAATTCAAATATTATTTAATTCTGCATATTTGTGTATAAAAATTCAGATATGTCTAATGTCAATTATAGATAGCCGTAGGACTTATTCCCCTTATAAAATTATAAGTTTTATAATACTGGCGATGGAAACTTTTCCGAAGTGTAGAAGAGTAACATATGTTATGGGTCTGGTTTCTTATATAACAAAAACATATTGTAATTCATACACGTTCCCACATATTAGGGAAACCCAGGAACTTTAATGTTATGAATCAAAAATTATTCTAAATGTTCTTAGTAAGCAATTAAAGACGATAACAAAATATTTTCTTGGACTAATTTCTTTTCTGCTTAAAAAAATACTATTTAAATCGGTGTTACCGTACCTTTAGTATGCAAACAAGCAATAATAATTTCAAATGCTACCGGTGACGATGTTTTTCCAACGACAATAAAGTACAATCATCGCCATTTTTTAAATGTATATATTCTGTTACAGTTTATTCGAGTAAAATAATAAATATTTAGAGAAAAATGAATATGCGTTTTGAAGTAACTACGTCTAGCGACAGTCATGAATGATTTTAGTAAATTGTAGATGTAAAGATACTTCAAAACGAATCGGGCGCCACCTACACTCTTGGATACGTCCTAGTTAGTAGGATCTCAGAACACAGAAACAAACTATTACTACATATAAAGAAATATAGCTTCGGTTTTACCACTTGTGTCGACAAACACATAAACATCAATTAGATATATTACAGTTATAGCTAATAATAAGAAGATAAATTATGGTACACCAATTAAACCTATAGTATAGTAATATTTACACGTAACCAACTAGTTAACGTTCAGCGGTATCTATCAGCAGGTAATTATAAAATGGACATTAAATCGACACGTACCCCGTAATAAAAACAAGTACACGTACTAAGGGTGTGAAGAACAATATATGTGAACAAAAGAGAAATATTTAGAACTTCCTTAACTGTACTTACACGGAAGCAATTGAATTAAAAACTAATAATATGCCAATATGTGAAATTTATTTAATTCAAAAGGTCTTATGAGCACAAGAGAATTGTCACAGAGCGCGTTTTTAATGCTTATAGTAATTATAACATTTGGTCGAAAACATGTGCTAATACAAACACAAAAATGTTTAATTTAAAGCGCATCAATATGAGAAAGGTCGTAGATTATCTGGACTTCCTCGATTTTCCATAATAATCTACATGAAGAAAGAGTAAGTGTCGATACAGTTAGCATACATAGATTTTTTACAAATTTTTAATTAGTGATATCCGAGTTAGGTGGGACTTCTAAAAAGAAGAACAAAATGGCGTTCAAAGAAGAAAATGCGGCCATTCTTTTTACTTAAGGTTTAGAATTTAAAAAATTTTGTAAATAACGTTTTGATGTATTATCTTTTTTTTCATTACTCTACTAGAAATTAAGCAATGCAAAGTACGTCTTTGATAAGGAACGAAAGAGACTGCGTTATTTGAGTTGCCTAACCCACAAAATTAAAAACGTCTATACACGGAAATTAATCTCCCAAATATTAAGATCATTTAGCCAGAAGGAATAATAAGTAAACAATTACAGTTAGATTTTGTTAGAAGATATAAAAATTGGTGTAATGCCGTTTTTTCGAAGAGATTTGCCTATTCGATCAGTAGCCTTATGAATATAAGGTAGAAAGGCTGCGATTGTTTTTGAAGTGGTAGAAGAAATCTCTATTAGTAAGCCTTGAAAACGTTGATGTGAAGGAAGTTTAATGACTTTTTGAATAACGTGTTTGTTGTGATTATTTGCAATGAAAGTATTAGTTAGATGCCGCAGCTCCAAATTCAAATTGCCAGGTTGACATATAGAAAATGCTTGAAATACTACAGATTCTACTTTGGGCAGGATGATAGTGGGAAGAGGCATGTAAGTACCTTTTAGTAGTGTGTTTGCAATACACCAAATGACCTAATTCACCGTCGGGTTTCCGGGTGACGACTACTTCAAAGATTGAAAGAAAATGGTTTTCTTCAATTTTCATAACTTCCATAATTTGATCTTAGCATGTTGTTTATTAGTTTGGCCAAGAAACGTATGTACATAATAAATTATCAACATACCTAAACCAACCTTAGTTTAAAAAAGACAATTAATTTCCCACGTGTAAAAGCGTCCAAATCCAACACTAGCGTACTTAAATTGCTTGTTTTTTTTTACGGGCAACAGTCTTGGTTCTCTCACGAATTTGAGAAATCGATACTTTTTGAAATATTGAATTCTTTTCAAACGCAGAATTATTTAGTCATGATAGCCGACCTCAAAAAATTTATACTTTTCTTTCTTACGCCATAACCCTAAAAATGTCAATCCAATTAATTCGGTGGATAGGACCAAATATGTCGGCCGAAAAACTTAACAGAGTAGGTGTTTTTCAAAAACTCCTGGATTTGTGGATTTCTACTAATCCAAACAAATTTATTTGTTTCTGAAAAACCAATTTTGAGCTTTTATCTCAAAAAATATCGATTTTTTGAGTTTATTCGAGAGGACTAAAACTGCAGCGCGCAAAACCTCTCTGAACACAATCACTTTGAATTGCTTGTACAAACATGGCATCGCGAGTTATAGCCGATCAAAGGAATTTGACTCATTTGGCGATTATGAGGTGGTTCCGGGAAAGGCTGGAATCCCGAAAACTCAGATTTAGCAAAGATTACCCTACAAACCTTTGTGGTTTTTTTGGTTTGCCAGGAAATTCCTGGTAGTGATTTTGTTTAGACTACAAGACTAGAACTGCTGATTGAGTTATCTCTCTAACTTATTGTGAGGCCTGCGAGCGATATTTTCACTGAACCAAACAATATTATATTTTGGAAATGGGGGACAAGAAAAAACACAGTATTTATAATTTTGAATTGAAACTGAACGTTTTTAAGTTTACAAATGAGACAAGCTAGCCTGCAGCAGCGAGAAAATATAATAATGTAGACAAAAAGAGAGTGCGCAATTAGAAAAAGCAAGAATAAACTTTGGATTTGTAACTGGACATTTATTTTTAATTTTATCCATTTAATCTGTATTCAAATTTTTTCTGAATATACTTATCTGTACCTAATTTGTAAACACTTAAATGGATATTAGTTTTAAGTTCAAAGTATTGAACAATCCCGAAAAAAAGAAGAAATGAAGAATAGAAAAAGATTACCAAAAGTTGACCGAAAGGTTATTTAATGCCCATTAAATGGAGCAGTTTTTGATTGGATTTTAGTACAAAGAGAAAAATCATTGTGACAATAACTAAAACCAGTGCTTTTTTTATATTATATCAAATACAACCATAGCACCTAGTGGCTCTAAATGCGTACCAATACTATCGACGGTAGATCGGGGAGAGGTGTAAAAAAGTTACGAGAACATATGACGTTATAGCAAGGTGTTTCAAAAATAGTTGGATAACTCAGGATTGTACTACCGACTGGTTCAAATCCGTCTTTGAAAAATTTGTGTTTCAAAGATGTCTTTTAAAATGGGATGACTTAAAGATGTCATATTAGTGACAAAACCACTCTCAAATTGTTGTTATTCTTGGCGGATTTACTTAATATATTCAAGCACTTGTTGATAAATGAATGTCAGGACCTGAGCAAAAGCAATATACTCGTGGAAAAAATCTAAGAGCTCCAGCAAAATCACTAATATTAAAATGGACTCTGCATACGTACAAACTAGTGCCTACTGCAATAATAATCAAAATTTTTAAAATATGTGCTTTAAGAATATGTCGAGAAAAACTGCCGATAATATGATTCATTTTATTTAAACCATGAGAAGCTTGTAAAAAAGTAACGGCAATTTTGTTAGTGGGAAGATTTCAAGTACAGGACATAGAAGAACATTATGAGGAAACGGAATCCAATGAGGTTCTTATACATAACAATATAGAAGAAACCACGCTGTCTATAAGTGAAGCTGAAACTATGAGTTACGATGCAGACAGTTCAGACAAGGCGACAACGCCAACGTCTAATCCTTTTTGAATTTTTTATACCTTAATCCATTTTTGGGTTGCTTTTAACAAAGGTATAATTTAAAATAATTTATCTTTATTAAACTTATTTAGAATTAAAGATTTAGCTTGAGTTGAAATAAACTATAAAATTTCGTTGTAGACAATTAAATGCTGCGGCACCTATTATAATTACTTTAACATAAATAAACTATTGTCTAAGGCTTACAGAAATAGTCAAATCTAGGCTTGAAGATGATAACGGGAAAGAAAAATCTGATAAAATGAACCAGTAAACCCAAAAGAGGTTTTAAGAAAAATGGAAGAATAATGTTCAACAAAGCATCTCATTTGATAGTGCTTTGAGAAAGTTTTTATTTATTTAAATTTTCTGATATCAAAAACGTTATATGTTCAAATTAAGGGGCCAAAAACACAAAATGTATAGAAGCCATCAAAATAAATTGTTCCGGGTTACACTATTATTAGATGTTAAACTTGATAAAAATAAACTGCAGAAGTATATTTGAACATTTTCATTATTGGACCTCAAATATGCGAAAGATTGTTTTCAGGAAACGACGACCATTTAGATAATACTTCAATCCATACAACTCGCACCAGTAAAATTACATTCAATTCAAGGGAACAAAATGGTGTCTACGTAACTTTCACCAATTTACGAACACTTATCCGTTCAAATTTCATTGTTTCATGAATATCAACTGCAACTGACTGCGTTATGCCTAAGCTGAAATTGATCATGACGTTTCTGTGCTATATTATTAGCTGGCGATTAAAGTTGATTGAATTTGATCTAAATACCTAGAATACTCAATTATATTCATGAAAGACCAACCGCCTTCTTGTACAGTTGTATACCGCACTTAAGTATACACCTCTGATGAGCTCATAATAAGACCGAAAGCGCATCAGGTGTTCTTTTGTTGCGTGTGTGCTACTGTACAAGAAATACTTGACTTGCTATTGACAAGATGATTACGTATTTAAAGTTATCGCTCCTGATAACAATAATGCACTTTAAACGTTCACAGTCGTTACAGTTATCTGTTGGCATTTCTTAGTTTGTACTATTTATACGTCTCCATATTACACGAGATGTCGTTAGACACACATCTTACTTATGAAATGTTCTAACAATCCAGTTTTTTTTATATATTTACAGGTGCTATTTGAACTAAATTTGTTGTGATCCAGAAAGTAAGAAGCTTGAATTCTAATAACTCACAAATTCTTAAGTTAATCGTTTCAAGAAATGTTTCAACTTAATGTTTTCATGAATTCTCCGATACTCACAAAATATATTTTTTAAATACAGTAAAACCTCTATTGTCGGCCACCTCTTAAAAACGACCACCTCTAAAATCGGCCAAGTTTTCCAAGTCAAAAACCAATTATACGAAAATATCTATATTAATGACCCTCCTAATAGCGACCACCTCTCGATAACGGCCACGGCCACTTATTTGTAAAGTTTCTTGAAAAAATACATGTAATTCTACCTCCCATTTCCGCCCATTGTTAAGTAGTGTCATTAGTAGACATTAGCTTAGCGTTCAAGTGTGAGGCTTAGGTAATTACTAGTATTTAAGAACCGATTTAAAGAATTTGTTCGATTTACAATAGACAGTCATTACAGAGAAAGTGCAATTAAAATGCTCATTAAGCTCACCCCAAAAATTTTTGCGTACATAGTTTGAGTTAGTATGTTCAACGGTGCTGTTACATATAGACGTACAGAAAAATTACAATGTCGTTAAAAGAAAACGTTTGTCTCTTAAAGAGAAAATTTATATAATTGTGGAAAGTAAAAAATTTAGTGTTGAAAGAACACAAGTTAACGATATTTCAAAAAACAAAATTGACCGAGTAGTTTACAATTGATTTTGTAAAGCTAAAAATAAAAATATCCCTATATCTGGATCTTTAATAAAAGAGAACGCATTGGAAGTTGCGGAAAATTTAAAAATGACGGATTTTAAAGCTTCAAATGGGTGGCTTGAGAAATTTTGTCAAAGACATAACACAACCCTTAAAACAATTTGCGGAGAGTCAACTGATATTAACCTGGACACTGTTGAAACTTGGAAAGCAAAGCTGTCAGTAATATTGAAGGAGTATTCACCCAAAAATGTGTACAATGCTGATGAGACCGGACTTTTTTACCTTGCGATGCCAAACAAAACTCTTTAAAAAACAATAAATGTAGTGGTAAAAAAGCTGCAAAACAAAGATTGACAATTTTGTTTTGTACAAATATGGAAGGTAAACACCCAAGATGCTTTAAAGGCTTTCATATCAACAAATTGCCCTTAGAATGGGTATCTAATAAAAAAGCTTGGATGACGTTAGAGATTATGACTTCCTGGCTAAAAAATTGATGAAAGAATGGAAAAAGAAAATAGGAAAGTCTTATTATTTCTGGATAATGCTACGTCTCATCCCAAAGTGACTTTTAAAAATGTGAACATTGTTTTTCTACCCCCAAGCACTACCCCTCATTGCCGGCCACTAGATCTAGAAATTATTCAAACCTTTGATATTGCCCACAGGAAGTTTTTAATCAAAAGGCTGCTAACATTCACAAATACCAAACGTTCTTTTGAAGATACGGAAAAAAATATCAATTTAACCAGCGCTTTAGTTTGGATATCAGTAGCCTGAAGAAAGGTTTCCCCTATTACAATTGCTAAATGTTTTGCAATAGCAGGATTTTCGGAAAAGGTTCTGCAAGAACATTTTGATGAAGAAGATGAAATTTCACTAGCTCAGTTTTTCCTGTATTACTAGAAGGCAATCGACGTGTAAGCCTTGAAAAATATGCATCTATTGATATTTTGACCGAAAGCCCCAATTTAAGTATTCAAGATATAATCAGTGAATTAGACTATAGTGAAGGCTGTGATTTGAACAATGAAAGTGGTGCAGAGAATCCGAAGTTTTTACATTACATTAAAAATATGGGTAAAGTGTGTAAAAAACTAAGAGATGTGCAAAGTTTTCTATTATCTTTCTATGATAAGAGAAGTACTTCAAATTTTATCAAAATGTGAATCTTCTGTTTTACAAACTAAACTTAAAAATGTAAAACCAACCTCAATACAAAAATATTTTACAAAAATGTAATTTAAATGTATGTATATGTATGTAATTAATTATTGTAATAGGTATAACGAGCAATTAGAAAATACGTACATATTATGTAAATGTATGTACTATGTATTCAATATGTGTATAACTCTTATATTATTATATCGTCTAATTATTTAATATTGCATCAGCACATTTATAGTTATTTTTTAATGCAGATATATAAAATTTTTAAAAACAATAAAAAAATTTTCCCAATAACGGCCACCTCCATATACCGATTAGTTTTGCAGCAAACTTTAGTGACCGTTATTTAGAGGTTTTACTGTAATGACATTTAGTTATTTTATTATGTCCAATTTTGTTAACTGGCTGGACGTTTTTATTTGGCATTTTGAATTTTTACGGATCCGTTTTTTTTCATTTCTGAGTAGTTTCTTTTTCCTTCTTTGTTATTTTCTATTTACTCCTTGTCTTTACAGAAGTCATATTCCTTTAATGTTTTTTAGTGAATATAGTCGATTTATAACCACAATTTTATTAGTCTAAGTTGTTCAAATCTGTTTGGGCCCAATTAGTTATTAAACTTGAATATATGACGACTTGAATGGAAAGACTAGACTTAGTCATTAAAAACTCGACATTTTTACTTGTATTTTTAAGAGTAGCAATGACTAAATTTGCAGTTTGTAACCTCCCAGACTACACATTTTGTGGTTTTAGATTGCCTTGAAAAATGTCATAGTAGGGCAATGAAAAATTAACAACCCGATTTTTTAAGACTGATTTTTTGTCGTTATTTTTGCATTCTTATTTCAAAATATTGATTAAGTAGATTTATTTAAAATAAAGCTTTTTGCTTACTTTCTGTAAATTAAGATCTTTAGTTTTATGCAAGTACAGAGTAACATAACTTTCTCTAGCAGCTAGCATCCGGCTCTAACCTAGTACTTAATATTTTAGCTACTTGTAATTTGATATCGAAGCAGTAATCATTGTTAAGTATACTCCACTGGTCAGCATTTTTAGAAAAATCATTAAGATGTAGCGTTTTTTTGACTAAACTCTTTTATTTTCTACATTTTATTATGAATCCTAGTTACCTACTAAGCTATCTCTTCAATTCCAAAAGTGAGTGTGGTTAAATTCCTTTGGATTATATTATCTTGTTAAATGGGATATTGTAACATTTTAGAATACTTTCCGTGATTTGTTATTTAATTAATACTACTCCTCAGTACTTAAAATAAATGTATACAATCAATTAAAGTTGGTGCCCTCAGTAACAAGCATTAATAAAGGTAACGTTTATTGGGGTGTATAATGAGTTCCTTTTATTTTAAAACATTCGTTCGACGATACTATAAGATGTAAAAAAGTATTGCCTTTTTACAAATTTTATCTTGAATCCTGATGTTGAAATAAACAAACAATGCGCACAAATACTTTATTTCTTTAATTAACCTTATCAAATATGTAATTTTTGTAAATAATATTATATGCTATGCGATGGGTACAAATTTCAATAAAAACAAAGCTAATTAGTTAATGGTTATGCGGTAAAAGACACTAATTTAATAAGCCCACGAATTTAGATTATACGAATTGTAATTGAACATAAAGAAAATTACATATAAGTTAGAGATTAATAAAAATTTAATAAATACAAGGGTAATAAAAATTTGAATGGCATTAAAATTAAAATAAATCAAAAATTTCCTCCAAAGTATACCCCTCGGGAATGGTTCTTAAAAGGAAGCAGAGTTCCCTTACATTAAAGAACAATAACGGGTAAAAATTCTTTCATACACAAATTAGTTAAAGAAATATATATTCAGTAAATTAAATGTTTATCTGTTATTAATTACGTGTTACTTCTAAAATAATTTTAAACATAAAAATCTGTTTAACCCAAAATGAAAATGCATTACAAAAATCATAAAACAAATAGCTTTTTCCAGTTGCAATCCCAAACAATAAAACTAATTTACAAGATGGTAATTTAGACGATGCTGTTGTGAGTGGTAATTACGAAACAAACATTGAAAATAGTTGTGCGGCAAATAAAGCCTTACCTAATGGTAAACATAATTTAAGACGTTTTCATAAGTGGTGGTTTAATAGCTAGTATGTATTAATATGTAGTATAATTATTAATTTGGTGTACAAAATTTTAACATAATAAACAAATATTTTATTGCAAAACAAAATAACTGATTAATTAAAAATCATTTTTGTTTTTTATTGTCGATGTTATTAACGATTCTGAAATAGCTGGCAAGAGCGGTTGGACAATGGCCAGAATTTATAACGCTATGGATCTAAACATACCGATACATTTAGATTATATTAGCCGTAATTAAAATCTGCAATGAAGAAAATTTATTTTAACCACATTTTTTTGTAATTTTTAATTTTAATTTGCGCCCAATCTAGGATTTAACGTATAGTAAAATCTGTAATTAGTAAGGGATTAAAAGGTGTAAACATTTAGTAACTAAGCAATTTTCAAAATCTGTCGCATAAAAGTTTAAGTTAAATAATTCTACTACAAACAGAGATAATTGTAGTCATAATAAATCTGTACAAATCTCCATAAATTATGGTTATAACCACAGATTAAGGTAAAAAATACAATGTATAGATAAGATATAATTTAAATACATGTGACTTATCGTTCAGTATGTTTATCGTATATTTATGTCAGTTAAATCACAAATAATGAAAATCGATAGTAAGTTCTTTCGTGGAATGCTCTGGAGATTGATAAGTTTCGTCGGAAAACAATCCAGCAGTCGCATACTACTCATATTCAGCATACAATAAAGCCATTTTAAGTTTATAATCGATATTAAAAGATATAATTGTGAGATCGAACCAGATGTCAATTGTAAATGCAAAAAGCAATTAGATGTAAAATATAAATTACGACTATTAAGTAATTCAATAACTGTAATATAGTTAATAAAGTTTAATCATTTAAACTAAGTGTCTATTGTAAGGTGCAAGTTCAAAAATATTTTTTTGAATTAAAATTAAGGTCAAATAAAATTCACGTCAATTATCGACATAACATAAATTTTAAAAAATTATGATCCGTATTAGTTATTAATTTATTAATATCAATCGTATAATTGATTTATGTGTTTATAGAAAAAATATAAAATTTAATTTAATTTTGCAATTTTTTAAAAAATTATATAAAAACTTACCTAGAAGTTGCGAGCCGAAGTTGAAGACCACCAAAGAAAGCACAAAAGCACAGCAGCAGCACTGACAAAGGTGTGCGCTCCTGAAACTGAACGCAGCTTTATATCATGAGCTTGGCCTGCGCTTTACATTTAGCAATTTTACAGAAGATTAGAAACAAGGTCAGTAATGTTTACGCTTTTTCAGATATTAATTAATTTATGGGTCAAATGCGTTATGCATTATTATAGTTACTATGAATAGATGCAGAGCGATTTTACACGTTAACCCATTAAAACATTTTTTCTACTTTTATTACATTAAGTTTTGCTAAAGCTTTTGATTTAAAATGAATGAATAAAATGAAAAAAAAAAGATCTTGCGCCCGACGATGAAAATGATTTTAAAAGTAGTTTAGCGATATTTTTTATCACTCGCATTGTTTTTATTTTGTGCAATTTTTTAACTTCCACGTTTTTGTATAAATTGAATTTATTTCAGTTTAATTAATAATACCACATATGATTATGAAAATCAAAATAAAACGGAAAAGTAGATTAACGATAAACATTAAATTAATTAGTTTTTGAAATTTTTTTGAAATGATTGGTGAGGATTATTCAATGATCGGTTAATAAAACCACATTTTTTGAAGGTTATTTAAATGGTCAGAGATATCTTAGATTTGCAAACAAATGGATTGGAACTTATGAACCTTTTTGAAGGCCAGTCCTAACACCTTTAGATTTTTTTATATGGCGATATTTAAAAGAACTTGTTTATAATGAAAAGCCTGTAGACGCGAAAAATAAAATTAGACAAGTTTTTAATAACATTACGCAATAGTTGATACATGCGGCATATACACGTGAACTATTTATTCGATGCTTGTGTTGTTGCAGACAGTGGTCATTGTGAATATCTTTTATAAAGTTACTGTACAACCTAATGTTCCGGTTATTGTTGCAAATAAACATTAAATTGAAAATTATACACTTTAGTACCCACACTGTAAACCGCTGAATTTGTAATAAAAAACCTTTTAATTTCCTCCTCCTATTGAATTTTTTTTATTCCGATTTATTTATTTATTTATTCTTATGGTTTGTTTTCATTATTGTATTAAGATGTAAGTGTTATGTATGGTGCCCCAGAAAATGAGTATGAACATGTATAGGTGGTGACGAAACAGTGTGCAATATGTTGTTTGATTCGTCTTGTCAAAGCAGTTGCTTGAAGTTTTAGGAAAATCACTAAAACCTAAACATGCCAAACCATACCCACCTTAGTAGGTATTCATATGTTATAATATTAATTAAGTGTGTAAACATTATAGAAAGTTAATAAGAACATAAAATACAACAGCACAACCATTGCATATAATGGACCGACCGGTGCAAACGCCATGACTATATTCTGATGAAATAAAAGTACCGTAGGTCCCAATTTTTAAATAAACCTAAAAAAGATTTTGGGACACCCTGTGTAGGCAGTGTTAAATTATTTTTCTTTAAATGCCAGAACACTTTAATTTTTCCGTTGTGGTTCTGCATAATAATTTCACATTCTGGGAGGCTTAAACCGCTAGGGTTTGTAAGCAGTAGAATGTCTAGTTTGACAGTTAGCTGCGTAATTTTATGGCTTTGGTATAGGTGAAATAGCAAAAGCTTAGGTGTTTTACAAAAATCATGCAATTTTTATTAATACAGATCCTTTTAATAATATAGATACAATTATATTTATGTTTTCAGGTAAAAATGAACATATTACAACGTATTATTCTAAACTGGTACAACAGTATGTAAATTTAATTGTTCCAAACTGACAATTAACCGAATTTTTTTACATTATTCTTTCTGATGCTTATATTAATGTTGGTTGTCAGATGCGCCGTTTGGACACTTTGTAGTAGAAAAAAATGGTTTAATAATTTATATGATAAATGGGAGACATTGTGATCAAACATATTTTTTTCAAACTCACCTAATCTTTTAGCGTAACTCTAAAGAAGCACCAACAACAGGTTGCCAAGGGTTGTTTTATAGCAAACTTGAGTCTAGACGTTATCTACCATCTGATATCAAACATCAATAAGAAAAAAACTTATTACGGTTTTATTTTAGGAATATGGGACGTGTGTCGAGAGCAATATAAAACGTGTGTCTTGAGTAATATGTTACGACGAAAGTCGAATTTGGCGCGCATTTTACTAATTTTCTATTGGTTGGAAATAATATTTGAGTAAGATTCCTAGACAAACAGCGGACATTTTTCTTCTTCCGCACGGGTGGTTTAGCGTGCATCTTAAAATTGAAATTTACACAAATCATTTATGTGTGTTACAAGATTTCTAATAAAAATTATTGGTTAAGTTTAAATCCGGCTAAATTCACCTTGAGTACACATTGCTTTTCTTTTTCTGTTTGTATTAATTTTAATTACCAGGCGAAATTCTTTTAGCAAGTTTTTTGATTTCGCTGTGTATTATACCTAGATAACTCTTGAGGGTGCTGGAGTGGCTGATTAAGATCTTCCTTGTCAATTTAAGACCACACTACAGTTTCGCCTTAGATAAGCTGCAGGCAACCGGTGGATACCACGTCTAACAGGGGTTGGTTATGCTTCATAACTTCATCGAGGGAGCCTACCGCCTTCTGTTTCTCTTAGCACACCTCTCTTTAGAAGAATTCTGGGGTTACCTAACTTCCCGAACTGTCGATATCGTCGTTAGCAGGAAACTCTTACTCTCGGAACTGCATCCATCAGATTACAGCTAAGATTTATTATTTAAGTAACTTATTCATTGTTAATGCGTATGAAGCTCATGTACATATGACATGAAACGGCTTGATTTTTAGTTCTTAAGTAAATCTTTATTCGGTGGTATTCTTCATAAACGAACGTTTTTAACCAGCTCAATACGGGCTCGGGCGCTTCACTTAGAGCGGTTGACGCGAAAACAAAAGGCCTTTTGGGTTTGCGGGAGGTACTTACCCCTTTAATCTTAGTTTAAGTCAGTGTCGTTGCATGTTTGACCAGATAAATCGCCGTGTGTAAGTGATATGTGTACGCAGAGTCTTCCTATTAGCCAATCTTCAATTGGAACGTTAACATTAATTTTGGTGTAACTAAAGCTTACCTGTAAATCCGGCACATTAATTGCAAACCTTACTTATTATTAAGCGAGGCTATTGCTAACGTACGTGAATATATGCGACAGTCTCTCTATTTCTGCCACATTCACCTATTACTATAAGATTTGTTTGTTGTTTTATTGAATTGTCTGTCTTTCTTTTAGGACTAATTGTTGTGTTTGATCTAGCGTATTAGGCTTTAAGTAAAACCTGTTGATCTCCTGTTGGTCGGTTTTATTTCTTTCTTTTACCCAGCAGGTGGCGCCTTGTTAGACAGCAGTTTAATTTTTTAGAACTCTTTAAGGACCCCCCACTCTACGACAAAGCCGGACGCTGCTGCTCTAACTATTATAAATACTTTATTCTCCACGAACCTAGTGCGCTACATTGATCCGTATTTCCTTTTGTTGTTTCTTTTTTTAGGTTGTTCCTCTAGAGCCGTCGTTAGTTGTAAACCTCAACCGTTACAAAAAATTTTTTCAAAATTTTTCTCTAACAAAAGGGAGCAGTTTTTTTTTGGGGTATTCCAGTTTTGATGTTGGATGTAGGTTTTAATAAACTGAAATTTTAATTAAGAAAAATGCCAACAGTTAACTGTAACGGCATGTGTGTGTTAAAGTGCAAAGCGCTATCTAAGCGATAGGTTTAATGTTTGTAACACACGTTGCCGATAAAGCCAAGATAACTTGTACAGAAGTACACACGCAACAAAAGAACACCGGATGCAGCATTTCGCTCTTATTGTAAGCTCATCAGAGGTGTATACTTAAGTGCGGTATACGATGTACAAGACGGCGATTGGTCTTTTAAGCTCTCGTGAAGCAATGAACATAAGTAAAATGTGTGTTTTGCGACATCTCGTGTAAACATTGACACGTATGAATAGTATAAACTAAGAAAAATGCCAACAGTTAACTGTAACGGCATGTGTGTGTTAAAGTGCAAACCGCTATCTAAGCGATAGCTTTAATACTTGTAACACACGTTGCCGATAAAGACAAGATAACTAGTACAGAAGTACACACGCACAAAAGAATACCTGATGCAGCATTTCGCTCTTATTGTGAGTGTTTTTCTTAGTTTATACTATTCATACCTGTCAATGTTTACACGAGATGTCGCAAGACACACATTTTACTTATGAAATTTTTAATGTTTAACATTTTTGAAATAATTTTTGAATGTTTATTATCACATTATGACCCGTTAAAATATAAATCACGGAGACACGAAGGACAACAAAACAAACTGTTCTATTTAGACTTAACTATGTCTAATTTAATACAACATTCCTAAATCTCCCTAATTTTATCTTAAAGAACAAAGAAGATTTTACAATTAAAGGGGTATTTTCAAAACCTATCTTGTGACCAGTACTAAACTCACACAAGTACAAATCAATTGTTCCAAAATATGTGTACTATTAGTACACTAAACTAAACGACTTGAATAAGAAAAACGATATACATCTTGGGAAAAAGGCGTAGAAATCTTTTTGTTTATAAAAAGATAAAACTTGTTAAATTTTGTTAGAAGACATAAAAATTGGTTTAATACCATTTTTAAGAAAAAGTTTGCCTATGCGATTAGTAACTTAATATAAAAAATGTGATGTGGTTTCTGCAGCGGCAGAAGAAGTATTCTTAAAACCTAGAAAGTAACACAAATTTTCTATTAAAATCAATAAAAAATAAAAATCGACGGGTCCAAACGTTTTTTTAGAAAATTTAAAAATATTTTTTAGTAGTGAAAGTAATGTAAAGTAAAGTAAAGTAACATTTACAATACAAATTATATACTTATTTAAATAACTGTGCAACAGCTCTCTACACAAAATAAGGGTGTACAATATTTTTTATTTAACTGCAGCTGTTTGAAGTCTTGAAAATTCATTTAAATTTTCCACAGAGCACGTCGCGGATACGGAATCCCAGAAACCTTTGTTACTGCAATTTGTAGAAACGGTTATTCTCAACAAACGAACAATGTAAGTATACAGTGCGCAAAACATTAACAAAAAAGCTCTAAAGCGTGAAACAAAGTATTTTAAAAATTGACATATTTTGCGCACTAAAAATGGTGTACCTATAAATATCAAGTTTCTAAATGCCGTAGCAGTAGTACAATCAGTATTTTAATTTAAAAAATTACGTCCTTTTTTAAGGTATTCCGTTTTAACAACCTTTTCGAGAGATTTCAAAGGATCATAAACTTCAAAGTAGCTGAACTTATTTTAATGTAAGATGGTGTTAATTAATGAATGAGAAAACCCATTACAAAATTAAACCATTTGATACATTTCCTATGTACTTAATACAGTAATATAACTTTTCAGTAGTGAACGGAATTTTATGTCTAAATGAAGCTTAATCTCGGAAACTAGTTCTTTTCGTTTTAACAAGATATGAAAGAAATCTTAAGAGAGCAATAACTCTTTTATTATTTTTATATGTTTGCTCTTATGATTTATCATAATACAAAGGTATTTTTAAAAATTAATCTGATCAAGCCTCAACGAAAGGATGAGTTTTTTTTATAATTTCGGTAAAAACGACGAAGTAATGTCCTATTTTGTGTTTTCTTATAAAAATATATAATGTATCAAATAAAATTAACATAAACCTTCAGAAGTAAATCTTGGAAAATGAAATTCTGAAATACAACTTCAGTGTATCTTACAGTTAGTATATGTTCTTTTTTAGGATCAGTATATTTCAAAGAAAATCATTTGGACGATTTACGACTGATATGTGGTTGCGTGAACAATAAATATGTCAAAATGAATTTAAAACAAATAAAACATTGTAAAAAAATTCAAGTGTGATTTTTCTTTACACTAATTATTAGTTTTATGGATTCCGAAGAGTTTTCAGCCGACAAAATGCAACATCCCAATTTAGAATAAAGAAATAATTAGAAATATTATTAAAAAATCTTGCAGTTTTATGACACATACACCTAAATTACCACCATTTGTTAGTCGATTTTTTTTCTTATAAAGTAGATTCACAGTAAGTAATTTGTGTAAACGCCCACTATAATGTTTGTACGTTAAAGGTTAAGTGAAATGTTATTATTTTATTTTGTCTCATAAATGTTTGAATTGTTTAGGTTTTATAGTTTTCATATATTCGATGTTATATTGCTCACCTTCGTGTATTTATTGCCCTGACAAACAAATAAAATAGTAAATACATACTTATATCATCATTTATTTACTCTATAACAAAATTACAATTTTAGCTGTAATTTATAAAGCACAAGTTCAAATCAACTGAATTTGTTGCATTGGCCTCGAGCTTTCGTAATATTATCAAAAGAGCTACCACCGTAGAAAGAATATAATTTTATAGAAGGTAAGTCATCACACCACATTTTACTTGCTATTTTGCTTCTAAAACAATTTAACAACAACTCATAGTGTGTGCGAATAAGTAAATTACAAAAATAAAACTGTACTCCAATGCAAGTATATAAACATTGATATAAACTGTGCCCAAACACCAAATTCTCTATTCCTTACATTATTTCTTTATGTATCTTCACTTTAACTATACTTCTCCTTGCCCTCTCTCGTATCTCCCTTTTCTTGATCACTTCCTTCCTCCATTCTAACCCTTGTCGATTCTCACGTAGCAATATCATTCTCTCCCTCTCATCGGTTTGTAATTTGCTGTAATTTTTTTGTAGGTGTCGTTAATTCTTACACTCATCCCTATACAATCTACACATTCGGTCCTCATCACTTCTCCAAAATTTATTCTTTGCGTCCTCATTTCAATTTCGTTTCTTTTATTCCTTTCGTCATCTCAGGCATTTTGACACATTCTTTCTGTAATTATAAGTTTGAACTTTTTATTATATCACCCCTCCGATATATTTGTTCTCCTTTCTTGTGTCTAAATGTCTTTGTTTCTTTGTATTACCTCTACTCCTATGTTCCTTCCACCTCCTCTTATTCTTTTGATTTCTTCTCAAAAGTTTTTTTTCTCTTCACCGTAACTGTTTTTTTGATCCGCTACTTTATTCCAACATTTCTTTAATATTTTACTGTCCTTCTCCCTCGGCATTTCTTCGTATTGCACGGCAATTTTTCCGCCCATGTTCTTATTTTATTCATTTTACTTATGCTTCTACGATATATCCTGGTTTTTTTCTAAACATAACATCCATTTCCAATATTTTATTTGTGTCTTCTCTTATTATACTTCTTTTTATTATATGTTTTCCGAAGACATTTCCTCCTATTCCCCATACCCTAATATCTTATTTACTTTTTTCTCTAACACTATAATATGTACTTTACCTTTATTGTCATAACTTAAGTTATATCCCAAATATCTGTATCTATCGATCACTTCTATTTCTTGTTTTCCCCACCTCCACTTATCTTCTTTCTCTTTTTTTCTTATAAATACTTTTTCAACGCTCTTATAATTTCTCTCATTTCTTCTTTTTTGCAAACAGTATCAGCATATGCTAATATGCACACTTTCTTCCTTCCAATCACAATTCCTTCTTGTTGTTATTTTTTTCACCTATTCCTCTAGGTCACTTATATATAAATCAAAAATAAGATTGAACTTAATGTACAACTCTGCCGAAGACCCTTAGTTTCTCAAAATTCCCTAACCAAACTACTTTTAACTCTTGTTCTACACTTTGTTTCCGTATATATTTTCTTAATTGCTTCTACCACATCTTTGTTTATCCCTTTTTGTTCCATAACTTTCCATAGTAACTGCCTATATACATTGTTGCTGCTTTTAATGTCTAAAAACAAAGCATACACTTTCCAGTTTACCTTCCTCTCTCCTTATTAACGATTTATTTAATATATATGTTATCAATTGGCCGCCTTTCTTTCCTAAAACCTGCCTGTCAGTCTGATATCACCTTCTTTCCTTTTATTTCTTTCTCTAACCTTTTTCGAATTATTTCCCCATATATCATAAAATAATAAAATCTCAAGGGAGAATAAAATAACAGGCAAAAACCTAAAGTACAGAGGAGTTATGGTAGACAAAGTTCACGAATTAGTAAAGAAAGTGTGGAATACAGAAAGAATGCCGCAACAGTGGAGGTAATCGGTACTAGTCTCAGTATTTAAAAAAAAGGCAGGGCTGAATGCAACAATTATAGAGGAATTGCATTACTGGACACAACAAGTCCTGACGACAGCGATAAGAACAAGATTAGAAGGATATACAGGGTGTCGAAAATCTCTTCTGCCAAACGGAAACTACAGGTACTAGAGGTTATTTTATGTCGATTTAACTCAAATTACCTTAATCCAAAAATGCTTCTTAAGAAACCTACAGCCCTTTAAAAGAAGTCGTTATAAGAGTTTTCTTTAAATCATTCAAAATGCCATTATTTAAAAATTTCAATTTGTATAATTAATAAACGATTACAAACCAGTCATTCTCTGTAATTAATTTTTTTTTACAACAATCACAAGCGTATCAATAGAGGGAAGCCAACGGGCATTTTATTAAAAATGTTTTATTTTTATTTTTTTTGTATCTGACACCAAACTTGAGAAATTCAAGATGACTTTCATAAAAAATGTCCTCTTCTTTGAAATCGATATCATGAACCGTTTTAAGATAAATAAATTTAAGCTTTGTGGATGACGTATGGGAAAGACGCACAAACGCAGAAATATATGAACTATTTAACAGACTAAACATAATCCAGGTAATTAAGACCCAAGGACTTCAATGGCTAGGGCATCTAGAAAGACTGCCAGAAAATAGTTTAGATAAGGAACTGCGATGGAAAATCCCACAAAAACAAAGGAAGATAGACCCAGAAAGAAATAACGAAGGACAGGAAAAAATGGAAACTATTCCCAAAGCTTATTTTCGTAATAATTATCGGCGTGTAGTTTTTTTTACTTCTTTCCTATTCCCTCCCTTATGTGTAGGACAGATTATCGCTTCCTTTAATTTTTTCAGCAATTCTTTCTCGTTTTCATATATTTTCATGTTTTTATCTTCCTTCTTCTTTCTCCTAGACAAGAATTTTTTTGTTTTTTCTTTCCAATAGCACTCTGAAATGCTCCACACATTTTTTTCATCTATCTCAATTTAATTTTTTTCTCCTTCTGTTAATACATTCCATACATGTCTTTCATTCTTTATATACCCTATCTATCATATGTTTCTTTTATCTCTTTGTACTCTTTAATCTTTAATATTTTTTATTTCCATTTTTTCTCCCTTGTCTCGTCTATTTTTTATTTCTTTCACATCCCCTATTCCACCAATATTTACTTTTTCTTATTACTCTCGATACTTTTTTATATCTTTTCTTTTTCTAGCTCTGATTATTTTCTTTACTATCCTATTTATTTCTTCTTCCATTGTTTGAAATATTTCTTGTCCTTCCTCTAATTTTTGTCTATACCACTCTACAGTTTTGTTTGTCCAAACTTTCCTTTCTCCCCATTCTTTATTTTTCTTGTTTTTCTTTGGTTGATGGTCTGATTCCTTCTCTTTTCTATCCTCAACTGATCTATCTCTTCCTTACTTTTTATCATTTACTAAAAACATAGTCTATTACATATTCTCCTCTTTCCTCTATGAAAGTGTATTTCCCTTTTCCACCTTCTTCCATATTTCCATTAATTATACTCCATCCTCTTTCTTGTCTATTTAATTTTTTGTTTATTGATCTCCTTTTGTAACCTTTCTGTCTATCATTATTGTACCCCATTCCCTGTTTTCGAATTAAAGCTCCCCCCTCCTATTTACCGTATATCGTTATTATTTCAAATCACTTCCTTTTTTTCTTTTTACCCTAGTTTTCATTACTCCATACACATTATCTTTTTTATCGTCTTCTTTTTTTACTCCAACCTTATTATTATTCATCCCCTAGCCCTACCCCTTTTACTTCTTCTTTTGGCAAATCATATATCCCACTCAACACCTCCATTCCAATATGGTGTATGGCTAACGCTTGGTCTGGTTTTATGTTTTTACAATCGTACTTATGATTTTTTATCTCATTACATGTTTTTTGTGTCTATTTTATACACTACATTGTATTTGTCAAGAATGTCTGATACGTCTTTTAATTGGATGTAGATAATGTTGTAAATAGTATTGGTATGTGGACGTTAGTAATGGGAAAAGGTGTTTAGCCAATTTCTACGCAGAAATTGGTCCTTTCACCACACCTATTTTTAACCTTTGTAATTATTTTTTAGGATATAAATGTAAAAATTTCATTTTCGTTTAAAAAAGCAATTAATATAATTGCGAAACGTCACATTACATATTAAAATAACATGTACTACGACATAGCTACAAGAAAAAATTTTTTCATCGGTAACATAAATTATATTCTATGTTTATTTCGTTTTTTAAATTTCACTAAAAAAATATTTAAAAAAATAAATAAATATCAGTGAAATGAATGTCTTGCGACATCTCATGTATAAATAACCCGGATAACTGTTCGCATTTCTTAGTTTAAATAAATACCTTTGCAAAGCATTACCGGGATTTCAAGCATTTACCTGATGAAATTATAATCCTGCATTTTTTAGGAAAGGAAAACAGCGCGCATTTAAAATAGTCACATAAGAAAATGGTTTCAGCAAGTATTTGTAAGTTTAGTAAATACTGAGATTGACAAGACGCTATTTTTTGCAACAATAGAGGCATTTTTTTGCAATACGTACGGATATGAGGCACACAGTCAAATTAATAAGCATCTATTGATAGAGTTTTTAAATAAGTGTGCATTATTTTTTCGCTGTTCTTTAATCATTGTTGACGACTAACTGCTAGAAAGCTGACTCCGAACTGCATTCAACGGCCGATTCCACTTGCTGATTTTCATAACGTTCTTTCTGCACGACAAAGCTTTTGACTGCAGATTTGATTCTCTATGCATAACTCTGCAGTGCAGCTTCTAATAACTGATTTTGATAACGTTCTTCCTCTACAACAAAACTTTGTCTTTGAAAATTAATTATCAAAACAAGATCTGTAGTACAGTTTTTATATACTGTTTTCTTTATAAAACCACAAATTTGATTCTGCGGATTTAATTGAACTTGAGCCCGAAACATCTAAATAGATCTCAACTGATAGTAAATATGAGTTTCTACGGTTTAAAGACCCAAAGTCACTTAGTTATAGAACATTTTGTTTTTGCACTTTTATGCACATCACTCACTTACAATTAAGCACTTCTGAGCTTATAACTTATTAACAAACAGAAAAACACCAAAAAACTTTACTCGGACACGTGATTCAATAGCTAAGCTATCATCATCAGCGAACCGATACTTAACCATATTATATATAACTATATAACTTATTGAGAGAGTAGTAAGGACATAAATAAAATTAGAAATAAAACCGAAGTAACTTTTTAGGTTGATTTCTTAAATAAGCTTACTCACGTACCAGGTATCTGACTACGAGAGGTAATCCGGAAGAACTATTTATAGTACAACTTACGGAAAAAAATTTGTTTATCAATGTCGTATAAAAAAAACTGCTGAAAATTGTTTTCAAGTTTTCTACTCTACCAATAGAGGGCGTACTTTACAATAATAGCACGTTTTGCAACCGATTTTTCCATAATCACTGATTTTCCATAATCTGACCCTTTATACATACTGTACTCTATACATAAACGGTGTAAATTCCATTTGTCGAAGTTTTCTTTAAAATTTAAATTTTCTCATTTTTCACAACTTTATCGGCTTCTAACAACCTTTTTCTCACTGTCATTATTCTGTTATGCATATAAACAGTTTTTTAGTTGAAAAACTTTACTCTTTTTATCTTCCGGTCTCGCACTTAGTGTCCAGAGCATCTTCCTTCGGTAGGCCGGGTAGGGTTTTTGCATAAATGGCAGTAGTCAAACCTTTTCTAGATAATATACTTCATGCACCAAGGCATGTTACACTCTATATAACGAACTCTTAGACTACAATATTCAAACGAAAAATAGACTATAATATTCAATATTTCCATAATTTTCCTTTCGAGTCGTAACTGTGAAGTTGCAAAAATTCCATTATCCTATAACAATATTAATTAATTACAATGTATTAAGCAACTTTCAATGATCTTTTACTAAAACGACTTTTCTTAAAAGTTCATTTACAATCAAATGCGCTATTTTCTATAATTTTGATTTATTAAAATTAATTTAACTTCAACGAACGCTTATTTCTTGCTTTATTTCATAGTAAAAACAATAAAACCGACAATAAAATCGATAACGATGCCAAGAAATATTTTAACAATCGTAATATAATTTAAAATTGAAGACATCTGTAGAAAAGCGCATTAGGAACAATTTCCATTCGAAAAATTCTATTTGCATACTCATTTTACTTATTGGATTATTCCTATCTTTGAGATACTAATTTCAAACAAATAGGTATATAAATTCAGTTTAATTTTTTGATAAGAAAAAAAATTTGATTGTTTAAGCCAAATCTAAATAAGATGGACTAATTAAATGTGACGTGCACTATGTGTTATTTTAAAATATATGATTATTTCGTTGATCTTTGTATTTATTTTTTTAATCTGCTTTAAGTGACGATATAATCTATATAATGTCGTGGAAGTTGGCGTACAGCGTTCAGTGAAGTTGGCCTACAGCGCACAGTGAAATTAGCGTACAGCGTACAAACTTCAGAAAACACATAAAAATCATAATCTTGCATTACCCCAGCTGTACGCCAACTACCCCGCCAGCGTTGTAAAATTATTTCATTTCTCTTCTGTACGTCATCTTTCCCATCAGCGTACAAACGAAATGTTCTTCAATTTCTTCTGTACGCCAACTTCCCCACCAGCGTACAATTAATTACCCGATAAATTTTGCGTAATCTTATTAAATAAAAAGGAAATTAATAAACTTTTTAAAAATACTTATAAATAGTCTTTCAGAAAATAAGGCCTAAATAATTTATTATTATTTAAATAAATAATTGAAAACATACTGTAAGACTTAAGCGCATTACAGCTTTTTCTCAATTTTGGGTATGCATAGCTGTAGCAAAATCCTGGCCGCATCCTTCTTGTTCGCATATAAAGCAAAGGCCTTAACGGTGCGCAGAAAAGTTAAACTTTAATATCCTACAACGGTTGCAGCGGTCCTGACCCTGTGGCTCCGACTTTTTTTTACCTAAAACCTTTGCATCGAACCTAAAGGTTTCTTTGGTAACTGAGCCGCTTGAATTTTAAGTTACAGTTGCCTCTATTGCCCTGGAGTTTTCTTTTGACGTGAACAACTTTGCAGTAATTGTGGGAGTAAATTTTCTTGGAATAGCATTTTTCACAAATGTCACATTTAAAAAAGTTTAGACGGAAACTTGCAGAGGGTCCTACGCTAAAAAATCTTTACTGCTTTCTACTTATAAATTTAAGTTGTGTTTAAATTCAAAAAGCTTAGAAAGGTCTTCTCTTCTTATTTACGTGCCATCTCCGCTACGAAGGTTGGCAATCATCATTGCAATACGAATCTTTGATACTGCAGCCCGGAATAACTGATTGGAGCTGTATCCGAACCATTCTCTGAGGTTTCTCAGCCATGACATCCTCCTTCCACCGATGCTCCGTTTCCCTTGGATCTTCCCCTGCATAATCAATTGTAGTAGTTGGTATCTTTCTCCACGCGTAACATGACCTAGATACTGCAATTTTCTCGTCTTAACTGTATATATTATTTCACGTTCTTTACCCATTCTCTCAAGCACTTCTTGATTGGTTATTTTATCGGTCCATGATATTCTCAAAATTCGTCGATACGTCCACATCTCAAAGGCCTCTAGTCTATTCATGGATTGCTTATTCAGGGTCCACGTCTCCACCCCATACATGAGAATCGAGAAAATATAGCACCTCAGTATACGCACTCTCAAACTTAGATTTAAGTCACGACTGCTCAATACACGCTTCATGTTGTTGAAAGTGGTTCTTCCTTTTCTATTCTAATTCTGATTTCTTTGGTATAGTCATTTGTTTCGTTGATGTTAGTCCCTAAGTAATTGTAATTTTTCACTCGTTCTATCTTTTCGTTTTTTATGTGGAGAGTTAATCCGTACTCTTCGCTCACCTCTGCTACTTTATTCACAATTCTCTGAAGATCATTAATATTATCTGCTATAATCGCAGTATCATCGGCGTATCTAATGTTACAGATTGGGAGGCCGTTAATTTTTATTCCAGCTGTCTCATTTTGTAGTGCTTTCTTAAAATCTCCTTCGAATATGCACTGAACAAGGATGGCGACAAAACACAACCCTGCCGAACTCCTCTTTTTATTTTTATAGCTTCCGTTTGACTACCATTGATGCGTAATATTGCCTCCTGTTTGTAGTAAAGGTTACTTATTACTCTGATGTCTCTTGAATCAATGTTTTTATCTTTAAGCATTTGTATTAACGGTTTATGTTGAACGGTGTCGAAGGCTTTATTGTAATCCAAGAAACATACATAGACATTCTGATTCACGTCCAGGCATCGTTGTATTAGTATATTAAGTGAAAATAATGCTTCCCTAGTTCCTAGACCGTTTCTAAAGCCGAATTGTGTCTGTCCGATATCTGCTTCCAATTTTGTATATATTCTGCGATGAATGATTTTCAATAATATTCCAAGTATATGACACATCAGGCTTATTGTACGGTGATCTGAGCAGTTCTTCGCATTGGTCTTTTTGGGTATAGCTATAAATGTTGATATTAACCATTCTTTCGGTATTATTCCAGTTTTGTATACACTATTAAAAAGATCTACTATAATTCGTATGTTGTCCTCACTAATAAGCTTAAAACCTCTGTTGGTATTTCATCAGCCCTTACTGTTTTCATCTCTTTTATGGTGTGCTCCACTTCGTCTTTTGTGATATCTGGTCCTGTTTCGTCATATACACCGTCTGTTACCTCTCGTTGATCATCAAACAACTGTTCTATGTACGTTTTCCATACTTTCAGTTTCTCTTTCATGTCTATAATAGTTTTACCTTCTTCATTTACCAATATATTGTGACTATACCCACGTCTTTTAACAAGTTCTTTGATTCTTTTGTGAACGTTAAAATTGTCATGCCTGTTTTGTAACTTCTCTATTTCCTCACATTTTCCTTTATACCATTCTTCTTTGGCTTCTCTGATTCTTAGTCGTATCTTCTTTTGTAGAACAGAATACTTTTGTTTGTCTGTGTTCTTATATCCTCTCCGTTCATCCATCAGGCCCAAAATTTCAGCTGTCATCCATTCTTTCTTAACTTCCCCATCTCTACGTAGTGGTTCCCTGCATTGTTCAACTAATTTTGTCTTGAGGTTTTTCCAGTTGTTATCTATATTCTCTTCATTATAATCTTCTTTCGATTGTAGGAATGCTAATGCCACATTTATTCCTTTTTGCATGTTTTCTTTTACCTTAGGATTACGTAATTTGTTGGTATCGATGGTATACTTCCTTGTTTTCTGGTGTATTTTTTTGAGTCTTATCCTTACTTTTGCGACTAAGGGGTTATGGTTGGAGTATACATCTGCACCTGGGTATGTTTTAATTGATACTACGCTGTTCTTGTACCTTTCGTTGATCATCAGGTAATCTATTTGGTTTCTGACTCTGCGCTGTTTATTATCTTGTGGTGATACCCATGTGTACAGACGTCTATTGGGTAATTGAAAACATGTATTTGTTATTACCATGTTATTTTCTTGGCAGAATTGAGCTAATCTATCACCCCTCTCGTTTCTTTCACCCAATCCAAACTTTCCTATTAAATTATTTGTTTTCCTTGTCCAATCTTGGCATTTAGATCACCCATTATAACTGTGACATCTCTTGATTTTACTTGTTTCAATACTTCACTAATTTGTTCGTAAAATACTTCCACTTCATGATTTTCTATGTCTGATGTAGGCGCGTACACCTAGATAACGTTCATTCTCTCAGTATTTATTTTAAATTGCAGCATCATTACTCGTTCAGATAGCGGAGAAAGCCCAATACATATTTAGAGAGATTTTTGTTGATCATTATGCCTATTCCATGTCGGTGTTGGGAGTCGTTGTTGCCAGAATAATACAATACATGATCTTTTATTTGCTCATGTCCATTTCCTGACCAACAAGTTTCACTTATACCCAGGATGTCAATGTTCC